>JAMXBD010001607.1:0-331145 GCA_024138025.1 Combretum micranthum
ACACATCAACATGTATATATCCTTGTTTTTTGAATGTAAAGATATAACTAGGGTTTTTTCAAAACTTACCTTGTAGTGGACATTTTGAACTTTGTTTTTGAGCTGGTTTTAAACCTAGGATTAACAAGACATTATTTAAGACAATGTTTAATGTATAAACTAACTTAAAACAAAATTAACTTACCTCTTTTGCTCCTTATCCTAGCTTGTTGGTGTTCTTTAATGGAGTTGTGGTATGTTTAAGATGTTGATTGTTTTGGTAGCTTGGGTGAGACGAATTCGAGCTATTATTGTGGCTATTTTATGTGGGGTTAATGGCTTTGTTTCATAGTGCATTAAGGCTTTTGGATTTAAGTTAATAAAAGAGCTTATATAATGGAGTTATAGAAGCTTTAATGTCTGGTTGAAGAAGAAGTTGTCTACTGAATTTTCTTGACTTGGTTTGATTTTTCTCTTCATTTAATGAACTATCTAAGTTTCCTAATTAGCTTGGTTGTGTGTATTGAATTGTTGACTTTTGGTAGACAATTTAGGCAAATTTTTCATGCTTTTTGGCTAATAAACTTCAATGCAAATCTAGCCATACATTTTGTTGCAATTTGTACATGTATACATTAATATGATAATAGTTAGTTAATAATTATCTAAATTTTAGGATAGTTTATTAAGTTAAACGGATACAAATATAACAATTATTCAAGAGTTTTATCTCCAAAAAATTTATATAGAGTTCTACAAATTTCTAGATTGTTATTGACTTCAACTTTGGGTATAGAGTTTATGCGATTAATTATTTTTAGGTTTTATCTCACCCAATTAGGGTTTTCTAAGCTTAATAGGTCAATTTTCGTTTTAAGCTCTAATAACTTAAGAATACTCTAATTAAAACAATGGTGTGATCCAAATATTTATTTGGATTGTAGATTATTAGTTATAGATCTGTTTATGTCTTTATTGTGTATTTATAACCTTAAAGGTTTATCTTTAGGTTATCTTTTTCGAATTATAAGTGTAATTGGTTATTTACTCTTTATCACATTTAAAATCTTAATCAAGTTATTCTTATATCTTGAGTTTTCGATACCCACTATGAAATCTTATTATTAGTATTTAATACTATACAGAAAACTTTGTTTTAAGGTTTAAAACTATATATAGGCTCATTACTACTCGTAGTTATATTCTAAAGTCTTTGTTGAATTCAATATTAACCATCTATTTTCTATATTCATATTTTTATCTATTTTTACTTATATGAAAATTTCTCGGGGTTTACAAGTTTAGTAAATGGTTTGGCTATTTTTGAAAAATCTTGGATGAATGTAAACCTCCAAATTTTCGGAATCGGTTTAGCATAAAACCCTAAACCGGAAGTCAAAGGAACCCTAAAGGTCAACAAAACCCTAATTTACCGCAACCGTTTAAATCCGGCATTGTCGTTTTCTTTGGCCTTGGAAAACGAAGTTGGGATAATTAGCTAGAATAGTTCGTAATAACCATAGGTTTTATAAAAATATCAGTTTTGCGAATTTCGGGGGTCCTTTGAACCCGATCGGACACAGTTCTCGAAAAACGTGTCCGGGAGCTCGCAATAGTAAAAATATTCCGAATACACCGTTAGACTCGTAAAAATATAAGGTTTTCAAAAATATCAATTTCAAATTTTTTTGGTAACTAAAAATAACAGATATAGCTATTATACACGTATTTTCTTACTACCGGTACTTTATTAGTCATATCTACTTTACATTACACTATTCATTACTATTCTACATTATTCTTTTATCTCTACTTTTTCTTACACCTATTCTTACACACTACATAACCTATAATCTTAACTTTTTATCTTTCCTATAACTTTATTTCACATCTACCTTACACATTACATCTTTCATTTAACAAAAGTCAAAAAAATAAATCACTCCCCCTCTATTACATGCATGGCCGGCACCCTTGTCCCTCATTCCCACTCAATTTGTTTTATTTTTCTTTTATTTTAATCACACAAAAATCACTCCTCAATTTCCTATAAATACCGCCCCCTCTTTCACTTATTTCACACATTCACTACCCACAAATTCTTACTAAAACTCTCCCAAAATCTCCTCTCAAAACTTTCTCAAAATATCATCCCAAAACTCTCTCAAAATAATTCCATAACCACTTCTACCAACAAACCAAAACCCATAGCCACATAACAATACGAAAGTCTTCTTTAGGTAACCACTTCATATTTCTTTCTTCTTCTTCATGTCATGTAAGTTTACATGATCATAGTGTGAGTTTCCAAAGACGACAAGTTATGGAAACTACATTATGTTCATGTATTGTTCTTGTTCATGCCAATCCATTTATGTTTATGTTGTTTTATTATTGTTAATATATTATTATCTATATATATATACATTTTCTTCAGAGCATATAAGCTCACTTGCAATTTATTTATTTCATGCAAAGCAATTTATTTATTTATTCCCTGTTGAATTAAGACTAGCCTCTAGTCTTAGACTTGTCCTCATCAAGTCAAAACAAGTTTTTCTTTCTTACATTTTACTTTATTTTGGGACTAGTCTACTTCTTAGTCCCGGGAGCCTTGAAAAAGCTAAGACTCCAATACTTGACTTTATTATTTATGTTTTATGTTATTTTGTTTACTATAATCATGTTCATTTAGATTGTTGTCCAAAAATTTTAATTTCTAAAAATAAGTAAACAAAAGAAGAATTTTGTCACTTAGAGATAAGTTTATGTAAAGTATAAAATCTATAAGATAACAAAAGATAAACTCATTTCCTTCAAGTTATAAAAAGAACTCAGTATAATTTTAGAAACTACTTTTACTTTAAAAAGCTACTTAAACCCTTATTATTCCACTTTGTTTAAAAAAAAAAATATTTGTTGATACAAAAATGGTTCTTTTTATAAAAAGATAAACAAAATGAATGGCCAAGGAATTTTCAAGTAAAGACCTTTAAAAACAAATAGGCAAAGAAAATCTATGGTTTGAAAACAAAAATAAAATTATTCCTTTTCAAGTTACAAGAAGAAACCACTAAAATTTTAGAAACTACTTTACTATAAAAAGGATTCTTAAGTCACATATTGATATACCTTGTTTTTATCAAGAAAATAAAATTTTATGCATGGATGATTTTTATGAAAAACATAAGACATGAGGAATGAATAAAAATTTTCAAATGAAATTTTTGTAAACAAATAGACAAAGAAAATTTGTACAAGAAAAATAAATAGGAAGAATAGTGTTTTCTAAAATAGTAGAAACTTAGAAAATAGAAAATTTATTTTCAAAAGTTACTTAGGGAAAATAATAAAACCAACGTAAAGCCTTTTTAGAAAACAAAAGGAAACAAGGTATTCATTTCAAGAAATCTACAAAAACAATTTTTGAAAACTATATTCTTCCAAACATTGTTTTACTCAAGAAAAATAATTGGACAACAAAACACTTGAGCATGAATGAATATGAGTAAGTAACCATAAAAAGGAATTTTTCAACTATATAGATAATAAGTATTTATCAAACAAATTTTGATTTCTTGAACCAAAGTTGTTTTTACTTGGAAAATCCATGGTGAATTTTGTCGCCACTGTTTCGAAGCCTATATGACTTTGTTTGATGAAATAATTTTGGAAATGGGTAGATCTTTTCGAGTAGGTAGAAATTGGTATATTATATGCGCAATTCCGTGCTAAAATGACCAAATTATAGCCATTTTTAAGTTGGAACATTCCTTTATACGAACTTTAACTTTCTATTGACATTGTTTTGTCAAAATTCAAGAAAATCATCAAGGAATACTCATTGCGGGTATTTTCTTTGGCTAGGTGACCCTGAGGAAGGATTCCTTTATCCCGAAGATTATTACGATTAAGTGGAGTGTGTGAACGACTCATCCGCTTAGAGGAATAGTCGACATGGCATCGTGAGTTTATTTCCACTAAATGCTATACTTGTTGTGCTTGTAAATTAGTTGCATTAGAGTTAGGAAAAGATAAACCGATATTTATGTAAAATAATTCTTTGAAAGAATTTTTAAGAATATCGAAGCCGGAATTGTTTTAAATGATTGTTTTAGTATAGTATTGATTTGTATGAAATTCCTTGATCGCCTTAAATTTAAAAATAATTATGCTATGACTTTATAAATAAATGAATTCATGCATACCACGAAGTGAGTCACATTGCATTTTGGGTTATTATCCTTGGGTGAGAAGGATAGTAAGCTCATGTCGAAAGCAACACTTGGCGGGAGATCCAAAAGCGATTGCTTGGCGGCTTAAGGAAAATGCTTGGTGGAAGATCCGAAAGCAAGGTCAATCAAGTAGATTCAGAATGCTTGGCGATGAGTGCTCGCGAGCATGAAAACTTTTTAACTAAAACTACTTGAATTGAGGTTATATATCACTAAACCCCGAATGGAGGGCGCAAATCCATTCAACATATAGTTCCCGGAAAACTATATGCTTGTTTGCCCACGTGCTTGTTGCATTACATTTGTTTGTTTAATCAACTTGTTTGAAATCTTATTACAAGAAGTTATTTATGGAAATAGTTCTCACTAAGCCTATTAGCTTATACCCCAATAGATATTTTTGCAGTTTCCCTTACTTATGGTTAAGGCCACGAGGACCCTGCGGGCAGGTAATTTCTTATTGGATACTAGAAATAGATAAAGTATAGCATTAGTATTGATGTACAAATACTCATGTAATAGATTAGTGATCAAAGGGATATGTCCCTAAGTTGTAAAGCCATTATATGAATGAATGATTATTATGAATCCTCTTTTCTTAATGTGTTATTCATATCTTCTTAAACTTCATAATTCCATATATGGTCCTCTAAAGTTGTGACAGTACGCCTTACACTTAATAAAAGCTTTTAGGAATGGCTAAGGTTGTCATACTTAAGCTTTAATATTGAGTGTGGCGGACTGTCACGTTTAGGGTACCCTTTGGGGCGTGATAGTTTAAGTTGGTATCAGAGCATGGTTTAAGAACCTAGGAGTCATAATTACGAATTGACTTAAGAAGAATTGACTTAGAATAGAGTAAGAAAGACTTAGATAAGATAGAATGGGTAGAATAAGTTTTTAATTCTTTCTTTTAAGCATATCACCATAGATGAGGCCCGTCTTCAAGCCAAGAATTTCCGAAAAGGACCTTTCGAAACACCCGAGGATTATTGATTGAGACTTAGAGTTTTGTGAGGAGTTTGCCTAGCAGGACAACCTAAGACCGTCCGGGAAATGTTCCAAATATGGAAGAGAGGAATGATACAAACAGAATGGAGGGAAGTAGTACAGACTATTCACAATTGTCCTATAGGAAAGAAAATGACCGAGTTGGAAATGATATACGCCGTAGAACGTATCGCTGCCATTGCTGAAGATAGACCTATGTTGAAGGAAGCAACATTTGTCCTTAGAGAAGACGGAGGACGAACTTCACCAGATTAACATGGAGGAAGATTGGACCTATGTTCGTTTATGCCCATGATAACTTGATGGATCATCTCGAATGGATGAAGGCTGACATCAACGACATCTTCCACTGGCATGGAGTATACCAGAAAGTGCTAAACAACCCCCAACCCAAGTGCCCATGGAGCCGCCTGCCTTTATGGGAATCCAACTAAGGATGAACGAGCCCTACGTCTACAAGATGATGGATTGATAATCAGGGAGGAGCCTATGGAAGAAGATGAAAAGAGTGAAGATTCCAAAGAAGACCCGGAGGAAGACAATGAAGAGGACCAGAGGAAGAAAACCAGACCACTGTTGGAGATGAAGAACCCCATAATAGCATGAAGAAAGGATCATCCACTACTTAATGGGACGACAGACTCAAGGAAGGAAGAATCAAACTCGGCCATGAATACGGACAATGCTCCGCCCAATGAGAATAACAGCATGGAGACAGATGGAGCTGTTACTGGAAAACCATCCATGACATAGTACCAGAATTGACTAGAGATGAACTAACCGACGTACATGAAAGATCAAAGGAGGCAGCCCTGAAAAGGAGAAATATTTTAGGCAATTCATGAGGGACTGGAACCCAGGATCGTCTAGTAGCAACCCTGGCGATGCGCCCGAAGAATGAAGAGAGGAGAAGGAAGATTGAAACATGTCCCTAGAAGTCCAGCTTAGATTTTGTAACCATAGACTAGATCCATGATCTCAGTCTATCTATTACTTTTCAGAACTATGCTTGCTATTTTCTATGTATTTTCTATTTCATGATTTATCTTATTTCTAATTTCATGTATGAACTTTATTTCTATGATGAAGCCTTAAGTTTGATTTCAGAAATTTTTCTTGATTTAAATTTTATTAGCTAGAATGCATATTTAAGTTTCCATAATACCCACCAATTTCCGGCAAAAATTTAATTAAGTTATCAAAACTTTATAAAACCTAACTTAGAAAAGTTTAAAACAGCCGAAATAGAAGTAGACGAAGAAGGAACAAAGCGCCTCTAACCAACCACGTAGAAGTAGATCAACCAGCTGTTCAAAGAGCCGCCGCACCTCAGATGGACTTGCACGCCATGTTAGGACACCTAACTCACGTGTTAGAAGAAATTAGGCAAAACATGCCAGCACAAGCACCTGTACCGGAGACAACACCAGCAACGGCCCGGCGTCTATACCAACCCCACCACACAACAAGCTTCAACAGAGGCATCTATGCATAGGAACATGCATAGCCGAAGTGCACCCCTACCTCCACCCCACCGCCAAGGCCATATAAAAGCATGTTGCCTGATTTCATCAAAAGCAACCGCTACTTTGAAGGAGCTTATGATAAGCCGAGGAGGCCGAAGATTGGTTGTCCCAAATTGAGATGTCTTTTGATGCATATGAAGTTCTGCCCCACCTGCAAATCAAGTACGGAACATTCATGCTTCGTCTAAACGCGAGGATATGGTGGGAGTCAAGGAAAAGAGATCTAATGACTCCAATCACTTGGGAAATGTTTAGACATGAGTTCTTGGAGAATTATTTTCCAGGAAGTTTACGAGTAAGATATAGTGCGGACTTCTTGCAGATCGCTCAAAAGGGAAGAACAATCGAGCAATACGAAACCGAATTCAGTAGATTGTTGCAATATGCCCCGATTCCTATAAGTACAGCGAGGAGTTAAAAAGACAAGTCTTTATAGGGGGATTGGACGAAGACCTGAGAATGAGGTTGGAAGAATTTGACATAAGAAATTTTCGAGAATTGGTGGAAAGAGCTCGGATCGTAGAAGGAGCAAGGAAAAAAGAGAGAAGAAAAGAAAAGAAGAAGAAAAACCCAATCATTAAGAAGAAGCTTTATGTAGAACCCAATTTCATGCCTCCACCAAAGAAATTCAAGATCTCCAACGACCGCAGAAACAATAATAACAGTGGAAGGTTCACACCAAAAGACGTTCAGTGTTGGAAGTGCAATGGAGCACACTACCCAAAGAAGTGCCCCCAGTTATTTGGAAAGTGTTTCTTCTGTGGAAATGCAGACCATAAGATATCAAAATGCCCAAACAAAGGAGTTAATACTTGCCATGTCTGCAATCAGAAGGAGGGGGGGGGGGCATTTTGCCAACAACTGTCCACAAATATTCTGTCAAATCATCAGAAGGAGTTGTTCCTATAAGGATTGAGAAAGAAAATGGAAGTAGAAGTGAAAGCAGAATAGGATCTACTGCTTCAAGAATTCGAATCTACAACTTGGAGGGACGATGGATAAGTGAAGAAGTAAACGAAGAAAATGGAAACTTAGTTGCCTTGGAGTGCATTAGAGGCTATAACAGCGACGTGGGAACTAGTAAGTCTCCAACCCTCTTTTGTTAGTGTTGTTTCTTTATTTCAAGCAACGCGAAATTTAAAGTTTTCTTTATATGGATGAATAAGAGAATAGGTGTAATAAATCCCCTATCAAGTACGTAAGAGGCTCTCAGAATGTTTTGCTCCCTTGGACCCCAAAGCAACACATTCTATCATCACACCTAGTTAGACAAGAGGATAAGACTACCAATAACAAACAATCGACTTAGTTTTTAAGATCTAAAATCCCCATACAAAAGGAAGATGAAACCCAAGAAAATGTTGATCGATCATTCAATAATGACGTAAGGACATACAGTTGTTCATGACTAATGGAGTTAGGAAATCCTTGGGATAAGATGTATACCTCTCAAGTAGGATTCCAATAAAAAGTCACGAGGGGAACATAGGACTCATAAACCGATAAGACAAAAAGATAATATTGGTAAAGGACTTGCTATCACAAGAAAAAGAGAGACACATTCTTTCGGGTTGATAAAGGAGAATGAATAACTATCTCAAAAGAAACAAAGAGGAAACCGACCTTTGGAGACATTCATGATTCTCAATAGAAGTTTACATCCAAAGAGAAAGACTAACTTGGTAACTAGACTAATAACCTATAAAGAAGTCGAGGAAACAACAACAAGAAACTCTAGACCAAGACCTGATGCAATGAAGCATACCACCACGAAATATACCTGTTCAGCTTGTAATGGAAGAAAAAGGATAAACCCCTAAGCCAACGTGTTAACTTTCGGAAAGGAACAAAGTGAAAATCTGTTGACCAATTAAGGAGCAAACACGTTTTCTCAAGATTAAGATCACGATACTACCAACAAAGGATCAAATCGAAAAGGAAGGACCCGCGAACTCTTTATAGACCCCATAAGTTCTAGTAACTCTTTTTGAACTCAAACCAAGAATATAAGACCCTGTTGCATAAGTTGATAATTGACAAAAATCGTGGTATAGTCTGAAGGAGGGATAATCAAGGAGTATAATCATAAGTATGGGAAGTTAATAAAAAGGGATTGAGAATTTAAGACAAGGCCTAAAGGAGGAAACAGTCAACAGGATATCAAAGCCAACTACGTAAAACGAATAAAAGAGCTTAAAGGAGAAGATACGAAGGATAAAGATGAAATATAAGAAGGAAGGTGTATTGTAGGAAATTTAAAGACGATTTAGCATAATTAAGGATAAGGAAGTCAGTAAGAAGGAACTACGAATACAATTCATAATTTGAAGAACTCCGATATACCAAAGTTTAAGGGACATTAGAGGAAATGAAGTATTTATAAAAAAGTAAGAAAACGAAAGGACGAAAGGATCTATAAGGACTCAATAATATCGGGAACCTCCTCAAGATTTTGGATTTCTCACATTATTAGTAAGAAGGCAAGGATGATTATAGTATAAACTGATCAACCGACAAAGATGATTTATCGGTCAATTAGCAACCTAACGAAGCTTTATGAAGAAAGCTGATATGAAAGCAAAAAGTTTTAGTCAAAAAGTCATGACAAAACCAGGACCAGAGTATGGAGTAACGAAGAGGAACTAATAACGAGTTTTGGAGAAAAAGAGACACCTGATGTTACGTAATCATTGATCAAAAACAAAAATTCAAGATCTCGGAGAAATAATTAAGAGTGACTCATGAAATGGGAAAGGCATAAGATAGACAAAAGAAATAAGACTGACCGAAAAAGAAGGACCCTAGGAGTTCCAAAAATGGAAATCATGTGCGCTTAAGGGTAGGAAGTAATTACCATACGATCTTTTGAGAAGTGATAAGACAAGAAGGAAGTCTAGATTATTATATCAGAGACATGTGATAAATCCCCATCCAACAAATGGTCAAGAAATCGAGTTACAAAGATAAAAGTCAATGTTTTTGAAGGAGAACTTTCCTTATGAGAAATACCCAATACAGACTTTCATCCCGAAGAATTCAAAGGATAAAGAAATGATGAAATCGGTTAAGGAGAATTTTTTTCCAAGAAATCTAAGGAGATACGAATAAAGCACAACCCAAGTATTCAAGTTTGGTTGAAATCGCAATTAGGAATTTCCAAGTTTTGAGGACAAAACTTTCTTTAAGGAGGGTAGGTTGTAAACCCCCAAATTTTCGGAATCGGTTTAGCATAAATCCCTAAACCAGAAGTCAAACGGAACCCTAAAGGTCAACAAAACCCTAGTTTACCATAACCGTTTAAATCCGGCATTGTCGTTTTCTTTGGCCTTGGAAAAAGAAGTTGGGATAATTAGCTAGAATAGTTCGTAATAACCATAGGTTTTATAAAAATATCAGTTTTGCAAATTTCGGGTGTCCTTCGAACCCGATCGGACATAGTTATCAAAAAACGTGTCCGGGAGCCCGGAATAGTAAAAATATTCTGAATACACCGTTAGACTCATAAAAATATAAGGTTTTCAAAAATATCAATTTCAAAATTTTTGGGTAGCTAAAAATAACAGATATAGCTATTATACACATATTTTCTTACTACCGGTACTTTATTAGTCATATCTACTTTACATTATACTATTCATTACTATTATACACTATTCTTTTATCTCTACTTTTTTTTACACCTATTCTTGCACACTACATAACCTATAATCTTAACTTTTTACCTTTCCATAACTTTATTTCACATCTACCTTACACATTACATCTTTCATTTAACAAAAGTCAAAAAAATAAATCACTCCCCCTCTACTACATGCATGGTAGGCACCCCCTGTCCCCCATTCCCTCTCAATTTGTTTTATTTTTCTTTTATTTTAATTACACAAAAATCACTCCTCAATTTCCTATAAATACCCCCTCCTCTTTCACTTCTTTCACACATTCACTACCCACAAATTCTTACCAAAATTCTCCCAAAATCTCCTCTCAAAACTCTCCAAAAATACCATCCCAAAACTCTCTCAAAATAATTCCACAACCACTTCTACCAACAAACCAAAACACATAGCCACATAACCATACCAAAGTTTTCTTTAGGTAACCACTTCATATTTCTTTATTCTTCTTCATGTCATGTAAGTTTACATGACCATAGTGTGAGTTTCTAAAGACTACAAGTTATGAAAACTATATTATGTTCATGTATTATTCTTGTTTATGCCAATCCATTTATGTTTATGTTGTTTTATTATTGTTAATATATTATTTTCTATATATATACATATTCTTTAGAGCATATAAGCTCACTTGCAATTTATTTATTTCATGCAAAGAAATTTATTTATTTATTCAATTGCAATTTATTTATTTATTCCCTATTGAATTAAGACTAGCCTCTAGTCTTAGACTTGTCCTCATCAAGTCAAAACAAGTTTTTCTTTCTTACATTTTACTTTATTTTGGGACTAGTCTACTTCTTAGTCCCGGAAGCCTTGAAAAAGCTAAGACTCCAATACTTGACTTTATTATTTATGTTTTATGTTATTTTGTTTACTATAATCATGTTCATTTAGATTGTTGTCCAAAAATTTTAATTTCTAAAAATAAGTAAACAAAAGAAGAATTTTGTCACTTAGAGATAAGTTTATGAAAGTATAAATCTATAAGATAACAAAAGATAAACTCATTTCCTTTCAAGTTATAAAAAGAACTCACTATAATTTTAGAAACTACTTTTACTTTAAAAAGCTACTTAAACCCTTATTATTCCACTTTGTTTTTAAAAAAAAAAAAACCATTTGTTGATACAAAAATGGTTCTTTTTATAAAAAGATAAACAAAATGAATGGCTAAGGAATTTTCAAGTAAAGACCTTTACAAACAAATAGGCAAAGAAAATCTATGGTTTGAAAACAAAAATAAAATTATTCCTTTTCAAGTTACAAGAAGAAACCACTAAAATTTTAGAAACTACTTTACTATAGAAAGGATTCTTAAGTCACATATTGATATACCTTGTTTTTATCAAGAAAATAAAATTTTATGCATGGATGATTTTATGAAAAACATAAGACATGAGGAAAGAATGAGAAATTTTCAAATGAAGATTTTTGTAAACAAATAGACAAAGGAAATTTGTCCAAGAAAAATAAATAGGAAGAATAGTGTGTTTTCTAAAATAGTAGAAACTTAGAAAATAGAAAATTTATTTTCAAAAAGTTACTTAGGAAAAATAATAAAACCAACGTAAAGCCTTTTTAGAAAACAAAAGGAAACAAGGTATTCATTTCAAGAAATCTACAAAAACAATTTTTGAAAACTATATTCTTCCAAACATTGTTTTACTCAAGAAAAATAATTGGACAACAAAACACTTGAGCATGAATGAATATGAGCTAAGTAACCATAAAAAGGGAAATTTTTAACTATATAGATAACTAAGTATTTATCAAACAAATTTTGATTTCTTGAACCAAAGTTGTTTTTACTTGGAAAATCCGTGGTGAATTTTGTCGCCACTGTTTCAGAGCCTATATGACTTTGTTTGATGGAAATAATTTTGGAAATGGGTACATCTTTTCGAGTAGGTAGAAATCGGTATATTATATGCGCAATTCCTTGCTAAAATGACCAAATTATGGCCATTTTAAGTTGGAACATTCCTTTATACGAACTTTAACGTTCTATTGACATTGTTTTGTCAAAATTCAAGAAAATCATCAAGGAATACTCATTGCGGGTATTTTCTTTGGCTAGGTGACCCCAAGGAAGGATTCCATTATCCCGAAGATTATTACGATTAAGTGGAGTGTGTGACAACTCATCCGCTTAGAGGAATAGTCAACATGGCATCGTGAGTTTATTTCCACTAAATGCTATACTTGTTGTGGTTGTAAATCAGTTGTATTAGAGTTAGGAAAAGATAAACCGATATGTATGTAAAATAATTCTTTGAAAGAATTTTTAAGAATATCGAAGCCGGAATTGTTTTAAATGATTGTTTTAGTATAGTATTGATTTGTATGAAATTTCTTGATTGCCTTAAATTTAAAAATAATTATGCTATGACTTTATAAATAAATGAATTCATGCATCCCAAAGTGAGTCACATTGCATTTTGGGTTATTATCCTTGGGTGAGAAGGATAGTAAGCTCATGTCGAAAGCAACACTTGGCGGGAGATCCGAAAGCGATTGCTTGGCGGCTTTAGGAAAATGCTTGGCGGAAGATCAAAAGCAAGGTCAATCAAGTAGATTCGGAATGCTTGGCGATGAGTGCTCGCGAGCATGAAAACTTTTTAACTAAAACTACTTGAATTGAGGTTATGTATCACCAAACCCCGAATGGAGGGCGCAAATCCATTCAACATATAGTTCCCGAAAAACTATATGCTTGTTTGCCCACGTGCTTATTACATTACATTTGTTTGTTTAATCAACTTGTTTGAAATCTTATTACAAGAAGTTATTTATGGAAATAGTTCTCACTAAGCCTATTAGCTTATACCCCAATAGATATCTTTTGCAGTTCCCTTACTTATGGTTAAGGCCACGAGGACCCTGCAGGCAGGTAATTTCTTATTGGATACTAGAAATAGAAATAAAGTGTAGCATTAGTATTGATGTACAAATACTCATGTAATAGATTAGTGATCAAAGGGATATGTCCCTAAGTTGTAAAGCCATTAATATGAATGAATGATTATTATGAATCCTCTTTTCTTAATGTGTTATTCATTTCTTCTTAAACTTCATATTTCCATATATGGTCCTCTAAAGTTGTGAAAGTACGCCTTACACTTAACATAAAAGCTTTTAGGAATGGCTAAGGTTGTCATACTTAAGCTTTAATATTGAGTGTGGCGGACTGTCACGTTTAGAGTACCCTTTGGGGCGTGACAATGAATCTCTGTAAAAGCCAACATGATCGAGAAAACTCCGAATGCCTTTAATTATTGTAGGTGGTGGTAATTTTGCAATGGCCTCAACTTTTGTTGTGTCTACATTAGTACCCTTCTTAGAGATTTGATGCCCGAAGACAATTCCTTCCTCTACCATAAAATGGCACTTCTCTTAACTCAGCACCAGGTTCGTATCTTCACATCTTTGAAGGACTTTATCAAAATTTTTAAGGTAGTTAACAATGATTTTCCAAAGACAGAAAAATCACCCATGAAAACTTCCATCATGTCTTCAATGTACTCTTCAAAAATAGCCATCACGCACCTCTAGAACATTGTTGGACCCAAAGGGCATTCGTCTACATGCGAAAGTTCCATAAAGGCATATGAAATTTGTTTTCTCTTGGTCCTCAGTGGCTATGGGTATCTGGAAGTATCTAGACATGCCATCGAGGAAGCAACAGTACTCATGTCCTGCCAACCATTCAAGCATTTGATCAATGAAGGGTAAGGAGAAGTGGTCTTTTTTGGTGGCATCGCTAAGCTTCCTGTAGTTTTACGGATTCGCCAACTAGTGACTGTTTGAGTAGGAATTAACTCATTTTGATCATTAGAGACAACAATTATCTGCCCCTTTTTTTTGTATTACTTATGTAGGACTCACCCAAACACTATCAGAAATGGGATAAATAGTCCCTGTATCCAGGAGTTTTAACACCTCCTTCACCACCTCTTTCATGTTTGGGTTCAACCTTCTTTGTGGCTAAACCACTAATTAAAATTTTCTTCCATTAAAATTTTATATGTATAGAAAAAGAGACTTATACCTCTGATATATGCAATTTTCCATGCTATGGCTTTCTTGCGCTTTTTCAAGATCTCTAACAGTTTTTTCTTCTATTCTCCTTTAAGTTTGGAGGATATAATAACATGCAGTTTGCAACCATCTTTCAAGAAAGCGTGTTACAAATGATTGGGTAACTCTTTTATCTCCAAATCTAGTGGTGCCTCAATGGAGGGTTTTAGCTATTTGGTATTATCTTTTTTGCCCCTTCTAGAACTTCTTCCTCAGCTCCGCTATATATAAACTCCTTCCCAGGCTCATTTTCATCCTCAAATTTTCTCCTAAAGTAGGATTTGTCAGTTAATCCTGGAATCACTTCCATAATTTCATTTTCTATAATTTCTAAAGTCAGACAGTCATCATCATTTATTATCCCTTGATTCATGCTTCCTAATAATTTTATTATCATTTCATCATCTCCCATTTTAAGTGCTAATTTTCCATTTTTAACATCTATAACTACACCTGTAGTTGCCAAAAATGGCCTTCCCAAAATAAGTGAGACATAAACCTCTCGTTCATGTCTAAGATTACAAAATCAGTAGGAAAAATAAAGTTTTGAACCTTTACAAGAACATCTTCAACTATTCCCTTCGGGTATCGAATGGATCTGTCAGTCAATTATAAGCTCCTTGTTGGTTTTAGCTCTCCTAACCTAATTTTATGAGCATACTATAAGGCATGAGGTTGATGCTTGCCCTTAAATTTGCTAAGGCTTCCTTAACAGGGAGATGCCAATCAAGCATGGTATAAGAAAGCTTCTGGGATCCTTTCTCTTTTTTGGAAGTTGATTCAAAAGTATTGTAGAATAATCTCTCCCAAGTGTCACTAAAGACACTTCGTGTAATCTTTTCCTATTAGAAAGAAGCTCCTTTAAAAATCTCGCATACTTTAGCATTTGCGAGAGTGCATCAACCAAAGGCAAATTTATGTGTAACTGCTTGAACAACTCAAGGAATTTCTTAAATTTTCCTCATCTCTTCTCCCCCTAACTCTAGTAGGGTAAGGCAAAGGAGGTTTATACGGTATAGGGGATTCATTCTTTTTTTGTTCCAATTTTTTTTTCATCTCTTTATTCTGAATTTTGTTCCCCTTTATTCTCTTCACATTTTTCTTTTTCTATTTCCTCTTGTGTTTCTTCTTTTTCTTGTTCAACATTTTCTTTGAATTTTTCTTTTCTTTTTCATCCTCACTCCTTCGTTCTTTTCTTTCTTTTAGCTCCGTATTACTTCTGAGGGACACAGCATGAACTCCCTCCATGATTTTCTCTCTATGCATATTTACAACAATTTTTACCGTTTTTGAGCTTTTAGAGAGATTGAGAATGACTTTCAAGTGCCATCTCGATTTGTTGACACTAGTGTTCAACTTCTTTAATGAAAGAAACAAAGGTTTCTTCTAAGCTAGGACTTCGACAAAACTGAGAAGTGAAACCCTTTGGCTACATATTCTGATATTGGTGATAAGAGTTCCAATTCTGTTGTTGGGAATTCTAGTATCCTTCAAAGTGTCTATTTGTAAAATGTCAAGGAAAATTCTCCTCATGGTAGTGATTGTTGACTTGATGATACGGAAGAACCCCACTCGTTATTGTCTCACAGAATCATCTAGTTGTTGACTTAGGGACTGAATATTGTGCACCATCCTTTCCTTAAAACAAACAAACAAACAAAAACAAAGAGCATAGAAAAATAGATAACTATACTAACAAAAAGATATATAAGCAAAAGGCGGCTAGAATAATGAATTGATTAACTTTCCAATATTGTCCTGTTGGGCTTCATGTTAATGAATCTAACATCACTCTCTGGCAACGGTACCAAAAAACTTGATTCTTTTGTTGGATTATTGGTTTGTTGAAATTAGATTAAATCACAATTTCGGAACACAACTCGAAATTGAAGTTTTCAAAATTTATAAAAGCTAATTGTTCTTTTTCAACTTCAGTTTAGCAACTTCCATCAATCGTGGCAAGCGCACCTATCAAAGTAGCATAGGAAAAATTAGGTTGTCCTGTAAACCCCCAAAGTTTTACGATCGGTTGAGCTATTAGAAGGTCAACTGAAAACCCTAAAGTCAACAAAACCCTAGTTAGACGCAATCGTTTAAGTGCGGCAAACCCGTGTTCGTAACCCTAAGTGAGTAAGTAAGAGATTAATATGTAGAATAATTCAAATAACATGAGAAAGCTTAAAAATATCAGATTAGTTAAATCGTGATTCGTTTTGAGCCCGATCGGATACAATTTTCAAAAAGCATGTCCCGAGGTTCATAATAGTAAAAATATTCCGGATATACCGTTAGACTCGTAAAAATATAAGATTTTTAAAAATATCAGTTTCATAATTTTTCGGTAACTAAAAATATTAGATATCGTAATTATACGTGTATTTTCTTACTACCGGTACTTTAATTGTCATATCTACTTTATATTATACTATTCATTACTATTTTACACTATTCATCTATCTATACTTTTCCTTACAACCTACTCTTACAACATATACACTTATTTTCTTACAATTTTTATTTCCAATACAACCTCACATCTCTCATATCTTACTTTTCATTAACAAAAATACAAAAAAAAAAAAAATTTCTCTCTCTCTCCCTCTCATTTTTGCATCAATTGTAAAACCCGGTTTTCCTAATGATCAAGTAAACTTCGAAAACTGGAAAATAAAACCTTGAACCAGATTAGTTCTAGCTTTGTGAGAGAAACCTAGAAACCCTAGATCCGGCTTTCCTTCGGTTTCATATCAAAAGAACTTTTATAAAGTAACTTAATGTGGAATATTTTTTTAAAGTATATTTCAAACCATAGAAAGCTTTGATTTCGAAAAATTTTATATTCCGGGCCTTCCCGAGCTCCATTATAAGTAGTAGATCTAGCACTTAAACACTCATATTATACTCGACATTCATGTTCATATAGATATTTTGTGTTTTTATGCATTAATGTTCATAAAGATTTGGTCTTGTGTATATAAATGTGGTAGTTAGTGGATCTTTATGTAGATAAGACAAAGAACTTAAAAATAAAAAGTTTTTGTTAGAAATGTTCAAAAGAAAATTCGTATGACTTCAAAGCTATATTTTGAAGACCCTTGTATCAACTTTAAAACTCATGTTTTATGTGAAAAATGAAGGGTATAGGTAATACGTATCATTAAGTAGTGATTTTTATAAGTTGAAATGAGTTTTGATGAGATTAAAGTGTAAAACAAGAAGTAGAATCAAGATGGAAAATTTTGAGTTAGTAGTCAACTTGTAAAATTCGTAACTTTGGATGATGCCCATGAAAACGCCTATTATCTAAGCTCAAAATAAAAGCTTTATGTATTAAATGAAGTCCTTGAGTAGTAGGTATAGTAAAGTCTTAAATTTTAATGCATTAAACAAGTTTTTCCTAAAGGAATCATTCAAAAAGTAGATTTCTAAAAATTCGGATTTTTGAGTAAATCCTATTTGAAAACACATTTGCAAAGTGTAAAATGCAAATTTTTATATAAAAATGAAGGTCTTAGGTAGTGTATGTTATGAAGACTCAATTTTAACTAAGGTAACTAGAAATTCCTAAGAATGAATTCCAAAACACAAGTGTGTTGTCAAAGTTGGAAAACTAGATTTTCATAAGTAGTTCATTGTGGTATTGCAAAATAAAAGTTATAAAATTTTCCTTTAGCAAAAATCATCAAGATCATGCTACATTAAACTCATCACATGTCCATCCATGTTAGGAAATCATTCATATTTCATGTATACTTGAATTATCAAATAGGAACATTTCAAACAATTACAAAACTATTTTTCAGAAATGGAGATCGTTACTGATCAGATCTGATCCCTCTGTTTTGTGACCTAAATATTTTCAAAACTTGAAAATAACATTAGAATTAGATAGATCTTTCGAAGTAGATAGAAATCGATATGTAATTTGTGAAATTCCGAGTTAAAATGACCAAATTATGGCCGTTTTAAGTCGGGACTACCGCAAATAGCGAGAATTGCGATTTTATTTTTTGATTAGTTAAGTGATGAAATACTTATTAGGGTATTTCTTCCTTATTAGATGATCCCGGAACTGACGAATCCTTACTACCCAACTACTACTACTAAAAGATTGGCGAACCATGGTCGAGTGAGTATAACTTCCGATTTCAATTATTGCTTGTGATTGTAATAATTGTTGCACCAAATACTTGGCAAAGATAAAATGAGTATGCATGATGGGGTTGAATTGGAATTATATATGTTTGATGTTGTTGTGAGAAATTGAATTTAAAAAATATTGAAACCGGGTGATTAATCATTGCTTGTATAGATGAATTAGGATTGAATGTCTGCGAATATTGATTGATCACTTAAAAGAATTGTTATAATTGATTATTCGGAATTAAAGATGAAATTGAACTTATTCATATCACGATGGAGATGGAGCATTAGCATTTGTTGGTTTTTCGTGATCCTAAACGGTGTATGAGTTGGTTAATCGTGATCCATAAAATAAATTATTGAATTGGTTAATCATGATCCATAAAATGAATTATTGAGTTGGTTAATCGTGATCCATAAAACAAAATATAAGTTGTTGATCGTGAGCTTAAACGGCGTCTTACTATAGGATTCGTTAATCTGCTAACCTGGGATGGAAGGTAAAAGTCCATCCACATATGATTTTGGTTGGTCATATGTTTGATGAATTCACTTGTTTGATGCATATCATTTGTCTGATTAATCACTTGTCTGATTGTTAAGAAGAATATTATTCAATAATTCATTGGTTTAATTTGGATTAATTGTTATTAATTTTGTAGAAATTATATGGAATCGGTACTTAATCGTGATTTATATGAATATCAGGTCTTTGAATCCAAAAGAAGCAAATAATACAAGATTGGAGTAAAATATATACAAAGAGCAAAAATCAGCAAGATAGGTCGGCCATTCATGGACTTAAGCCGTCGGCCTTTGCTGGATTTCATCGGCATTTAATATAAAACATACAAAGGCTGAAGAAGGATTGAAGAAGGCTGCCAGCATATCTTGAATTTCGTCAGTGAACAAATTGAAGAAGGAATGCCGGCAGCGTATCTATTTAGGCCGCCGGCCATCTCATCTCTAGACGCTGAACATTATATGTAGGCCGCCAGCTTATATTCAATGGCCGTCGGCCATCTTGGTTTGAACATGAGCAAGCAATGTAAGCCGCCTGCTAAGGTGGCAGCGATTCTGGGTTTTCACCAGCGTAAATCACTTACGCCGACCAATTCATGAAGAAAGCCGCCGGCGTTTCTGGATAACTGCCAGCCTATATTAAATGATGACCTTTCATTTAACCACTTTGTATATATATATCTTTTAGGGTTTTCATTCCGGGAGAGAGATATCATTTGTTATTCTTTTCTTACAAGACATGAGTGGCTAAACATCCCATTCTAACCAAGGGGATTGCTACAGATTCAATTCGACAAGGATTTGTGAGATCTAATTCGATTTAATCATTTGTTCTGTTCTTCTGATTATTTATATATCATCTACTTATCTTGTGATTATTGTTCTGTTTGGTTGTTACAATTTAGGCCTATTGTTCAATTGACAAAACAATATATTGTTAATTTAGAATACTGAATCCGTAATTGTTCATCTATTCTAATAGGAGTAACATAACAACATAGTTGATTATAACTAGATAATTAATTTATGTTGTGATGATATATAATCTAATTTAAATAGTTCATGCTTCTTGACCTATTAATTAGGATTGGTAATCTCTCTAATTTATATTGCTATTGATAGATTAAATCCTAAGAGCGTGTTTAGGGTTATCTAATCAATAAGGGTAATAACTAAAGATCTTATCTTGGTTATCGAATAGGTAAGGAGAGATAGGTTTTCAGAGCGTATTGGGAATCGTAACCAATCTAATCAGAATAAGAATAACGATCTTTGCATCAATGATCGATCCAATGAATTGAACTGTAGTATCATCCTGGTTAGAGATTTCTTATTATTGAATTCAACCTTAAATTGTGATTGTTAGATTTAGAGATAAATTAAATTTTAATTGCTTTTGATTAAACAAACCCCCCAATCTTCTTTCATCTACATTCTTTCTTGAATAGAAATAAATTTTCCCGATCCCTGTGGAGACGAACCTACTCACTATTATACACAAATCTTAAAGTAGGTTTTTATTTGTTGGATTCGACACCCACCAAATTTTGGCACCGTTGCCGGGGATTGGTGTCAAAGATTTGTCTCTATTCTTTTATGACTCGTTCTTCTCATACAGGTGATTTAGAGTTTGATCAAGAAATTGAGAAGACCGCTAGGAGACTGCGAAAACAAGCCAAATTGCGTGCTCAAGCCACCACTACATCATCTTCATCTCCTAGTTTAAACCAAGCACTGGAACTGGCTGAATCATCCAGTGAATCTGAAAGGGAAGATATATTACAAGAACAGGGACAGATGGAAAATCAAGATAGGACTTTACGACAGTTGGCTGAATCGGATGTGATATAACAACCGCTTTGTATTCAATATCCGGAGTTGAATGTAGCATTGGAATTGAAGTCAGGTCTTATTCATCTGTTGCCAAGTTTTCATGGTCTAGAAAACGAGGATCCTCATAAACACTTGAAGGAATTCCACATTGTCTGTTCCAGCATGAGACCTCAAGGGATTCCTGAAGATCAAATCAAGTTAAGAGCTTTCCCATTCTCATTGAAAGACAAGGCAAAGGATTGGTTATTTTATCTACCTCCTGGATCCATTGCTACTTGGACTGGTATGGTTAAAGCTTTTCTGGACAAATTTTTCCTTACTACAAGACTTGCAAATATTAGACGGGAAATTAGTGGGATAAGACAAAGGGACACAGAAAATCTTCACGAATATTGGGAGCGATTCAAGCAATTGATTGCCATTTGTCCACAACATGGTATTTCAGAATAGCTTTTGATCCAATATTTCTATGAAGGTTTGCTGCCAATAGAAAGGAAAATGATGGATGTAGCGAGCGGAGGAGCTATAGTAGACAAAACCCCTGCTCAAGCTCGGGACTTGATATCTTTGATGGCTGCGAATTCACAACAGTTTGGATACAGTCATGATCCTATCACAAAAGAGTTAATGAGGTAAATGTCCCTCATCTTGAGAATCAAATTTCTAACCTCACTTCTCTCGTGCAACAGATAGCCTTAGGGAATCAACAACAGGTTAAAGCTTATGGGATTTGTGCTGCTATCAATCATCCCACGGACATGTGTCCTACTCTCCAAGAAGATTCACATGAGCAAGCAAATGCGATTGGAGGATTTCCAGGTCTACCACAAAGGAAGTATGATCCCTATGCTAATACTTATAATCCTGGATGGAGGGATCATCCAAACTTCAGTTACGGGTCCAGACCACAAAATTTCCAATCACAGTACCGTCCAAGGCCACAAAACCAAGCACCACAACCTTCTTCATCTTCGAGTTCAGGGATGTCTCTAGAAGACATTGTTAAGTCTCTTGCTGTTAACACAAAGCAATTTCAGGATGACACAAAGCAATTTCAGCATGAGACTAAGCAAAGTATCCAAAACTTAGAGAACCAGATGAGTCAACTTGCCACATCAATGAGTAAGTTAGAACCTCAAGGTAAGTTACCATCTCAAACCGTTACCAATCCTAAGCAAAGTGCTAATGCTATCACTTTGAGATCTGGTAAGGAACTGCAGGAACCCTATGAAAAGGTAAGCAAGAATAAGTTGGATGAGGAAACTGAGAAAGAGGTGACAAAATCACACATTCAAAACAATCAAATGGGAGGAACGTCAGTTGAACCATCTAAGATTATGGTGCCAATACCTCCATTTCCTTCCAGATTGACAAAATCCAAGAAATTGGAAGAAGAAAAGGAGATTTTTGATACATTTCGCAAGGTAGAGGTAAATATTCCTTTGCTCGATGCAATCAAACAAGTACCTCGATATGCGAAATTTCTTAAAGAATTGTGCACTAACAAGAAAAAGCTGAAAGGAAATGAGAAGATAAGTGTAGGAGAAAATATCTCTGCTATACTTCAAAGGAAACTTCCTCCTAAATGCAAGGATCCAGGTATGTTTACCATTCCTTGTAAAATAGGAAATGTTGGAATTGCCAAGGCAATGTGTGATTTGGGCGCTTCAATCAATGTTATGCCTCTGTCAGTTTACCAATCGTTGAATATGGGACCATTAAAAGAGACTGGTGTGATTGTTCAACTTGCTGATAGATCCAATGTGTATCCTGATGGTGTTCTGGAGGATGTTTTAGTGCAAGTGAATGGGTTGGTTTTTCCTGCTGACTTTTATGTTCTTGACATGGAAAATGATGATTCTGCTAATTCATCATTAATTTTGTTAGGAAGACCATTTCTTAAAACATCTAGAACGAAAATTGATGTTCATGATGGTACACTCACTATGGAGTTTGATGGTGAAATTATTAAATTTAATATTTATGAAGCCATGAAATATCCTAGTGATGTTTCTTCTGTTTTTGTGATTGATGTTGTCGACCCATTAGCACAGAAATCATTTGAGTTCAGTGATGAAAATAGGCTGAAAATTGCACTTGAAAAGAGCCTCACGACTGAGAAATTGAAGAAAATTGGTAAGAAGTTTGTGATTCATTCTGACTTGGAAGACACTGTTCAAGAACTGGAATCGTTGTTGCTCTTAAGGTATGGTATTTCTTACATTGATTTACCTTCTACTAATCCAAAACTTCTCCCTTCTATTGTGCAGGCACCAAAATTGGAGTTGAAGCCTTTACCAGAGCATTTAAAGTACATATATTTGGGAGAACAAGATACTCTTGCGGTAATCATCTCTAGTAAATTAAGTACTCTGGAAGAGGAAAAGCTAATTCGGGAGTTAAGGGAGTATAAGGAAGCCATTGGATGGACTATTGCTGATATCAAAGGACTAAGCCCTTCCACATGTATGCATAAGATCCTGCTTGAGGACAATTGCAAACCTTCAAGGGAAGTTCAGCGTCGACTGAATCCTCCTATGATGGAAGTGGTAAAGAAAGAGATTTTGAAACTTCTAGATGCAGGTATGATCTATCCAATTTCTGATAGCAAATGGGTAAGTTCAATTCAAGTTGTTCCTAAGAAAACGGGTGTAAACCCCCAAATTTTCGGAATCGGTTTAGCATAAAACCCTAAACCGGAAGTCAAACGGAACCCTAAAAGTCAACAAAACCCTAGTTTACCGTATCCAACTAAATCCGGCATTGCCGTTTCTTTGGCCCTAGAAAACGAAGTTGGGATAATTAGCTAAAATAGTTCGTAATAACCATAGGTTTTATAAAAATTTCAGTTTCGTGAAATTCGGGTGTCCTTCAACCCGATCGGACACAGTTCTCAAAAACGTGTCCGGAAGCCCGCAATAGTAAAAATATTCTGAATACACCGTTAGACTCGTAAAAATATAAGTTTTCCAAAAATATCAGTTTCGTAATTTTTCGGTAAGTAAAAATAACAGATATAGCTATTATACGCGTATTTTCTTACTACCGGTACTTTAATTGTCATATCTACTTTACATTACACTATTCATTACTATTCTACACTATTCTTTTATCTCTACTTTTTCTTACACCTATTCTTACACTCTACATAACCTATAATCTTAACTTTTTACCTTTCCCATAACTTTATATCATATCTACTTTACACATTACATCTTTTATTAAAAAGTCACAAAAATAAATCAATTCCCCCCTTAATTATACATGGCCGGCGCCCCTTGTCCCTCTCCCTCCTCAAATTGTTTTATTTTCTTTTATTTTAATCACACAAAAAATCCCTCCACATTTTTCTATAAATACCCCCCTCCTCTTTCACTTCTTTCACACCACTTCTACACTAAAATTACTCTCTCAAAATCTCTCAAGAATTTCTCTCCAAGAAGTTCTTTCAAGAAGTTCTCTTTAGCTCATCTCCTTTAGGTAAAAGTTCTTCAAGAAGTTTCCATGTTCATCTACTTAGTATGAACTTAATGTGTGTTTTCTAAAACCATGAAGGTTAAGAAAGCAACAATAGGTTCATACTTTGTTTTTGTCCATAATCAAATTCCTTTATGTTCATGTTTCTTTTATATTCATTTATGTTTCTCTTATGTTCATTTATGTCTCTTTTATGTTCATAACTATCTATATATCTATATAGCTATATATACTATTTAGAGCATATAAGCTCATGATCTTGCAATTTATTTACCTTTCATGCAATTTATTTACTTCAATGCAATTTATTTATTCCAAGTTGTTTTTAAGACTAGTCTCTAGTCTTAGACTTGTCCTCATCAAGTCAAAACAAGCTTTTCTTTCTTTCATTTATATGGGACTAGTTTACTTCTTAGTCCCGGGAGCCTTGAAAAAGCTAAGACTCCAATACTTGACTTTATTATTATGCTTTATGTTATTTTGGTTATTATTATTCTCATAATCATGTTCATTTAGATTGTTGTCCATAATTTTATTTAAACAAAAAGAAGAATTTTGTCACTTAAAATAAGTTTATGTAAAGTATAAAATCTATAAAGGTACACAAAATAAACTCATTCCTTTTCATGTTACAAAAAGAACTCACTATAATTTTATAAACTACTTTTATTTAAAAAGCCACTTAGATCCTTATTATCCCACCTTGTTTTTCAAAAGAAAATATTTTTGTTGACAAAAATGGTTCTTTTCATAAGAAAGAAAATAAGATGGATGACTAAGGAATTTTTTAAAGACCTTTGCAAACAAATAGGCAAAGAAAATTTATGGTTTGAAAATAATAAAGTTATTTCTTTTCAAATTACAAGAAGAAGTTAATAAGATTATAGAAATTAGTTTTTCTACAAAAAGTCCTTAATTGTTCCACATTGTTTTTATGAAGAAAACAAATTTTCATGCATGGATGATTATCTTTGAAAAATATGAGACATGAGAAAAAGAATGAGAAATATCAAGTAAGGATTTTTGCAAAACAAGTAAACAAAGGAATTTACACAAGAAAAATGAAGAATAGCATATTTCCTAGAAAACTTCAAATATAGTATTAATGTAACTTAGAAAGTAGAAAATTTTATTTTCAAAGGTCACTTAGAAAAAGATAAATAAAACCAACATGAAACGTTTTTAGAAAATAAAGAAAACAAGGTATTCATTTCAAAGAAATTTACAAAAACAATTTCGAAAAGCTTCAACCCACATTATTTTACCTAAGAAAAATAATTGGACAACAAGACACTTGAGCATGCTTAAATATGAGTTATATAGTTATAAAAAGAGAATTTTTCAACTATATAGATAACTAAGTATTTATCAAACAATTTTGATTCTTGAACCAAAGTTGTTTTTACTTAAAATCCGTGGTGAATTTTGTCACTACTTTTTCAGAGCCTATGGTCTTGTTTGTTGAATATAATTTTGGAAATGGGTAGATCTTTTCGAGTAGGTAGAAATCGGTATATTATATGCGCGATTCCGAGTTAAAATGACCAAGTTATGGCCATTTTAAGTTGGAACATTCTTCTATACGAACTTTAACGTTCTTTGACATTGTTTTGTCAAAATTCAAGAAAATCATCAAGAAAAACTCATTGTGGGTATTTTCTTTGGCTAGGTGACCCCGAGAAAGGATTCCTTTACCCCAAGATTATTACGATTAAGTGGAGTGTGTGAACGACTCATCCGCTTAGAGGAATAGACGACAATGGCATCGTGAGTTTATTTCCATTAAATGCTATACTTGTTGTGCTTGTAAATTAGTTGCACTAGAGTTAGGAAAAGATAAACCGATATGCATGTAAAATAATTCCTTGAAAGAATTCTAAGAATATCGAAGCCCGAATTGTTCTAAGTGATTGTTTTAGTTTAATATTGATTTGTGTGAAATTCCTTGATCGCCATAAAGTTGAAAATAATTATGTTATGACTTTATAAATTAATGAACTCATGCATACCACGAAGTGAGTCACATTGCATGTTGGGTTATTATCCTTGGGTGAGAAGGATAGTAAGCTCATGTCGAAAGCAACACTTGGCGGGAGATCCGAAAGCGATTGCTTGGCGGCTTAATGGAATATGCTTGGCGGTAGATCCGAAAGCAAGGTCAATCAAGTAGATTCGGAATGCTCGACGATGTGTGCTCGTGAGCAAGAAAACTTTTTATTTAAAACTACTTGAATTGAGGTTATGTATCACCAAACCCCGAATGGAGGGCGTAAATCCATTCAACATATAGTTCCGGAAAACTATATGCTTGTTTGCCCACGTGCTTGTGCATTACATTTGTTTGATTAAATCAACTTGTTTGAATCTTGTTACAAGAAGTTTTTATGGAAATAGTTCTCACTAAGCCTATTAGCTTATACCCCGATAGATATCTTTTGCAGTTTCCTTACTTATGGTTAAGGCCATGTGGACCATGCGGGCAGGTAATTCCTTTTGAACATTAGAAATTTGGATAAAGTGTAGCTTAGTATTAGCATGTTAATATGTATATAATAGATTAGTAATTTAGGGAGTTGTCCCTAAGTTTGTAAAGTCTTTGCCATGAACAAAAATATTGTGATTCTTCTTTTCTTAATATGTTTTATATCTCCTTAAGCTTCATAATTCCATATATGGTCCTCTAAAATTGTGAAAGTACCTTACACTTAATATAAAAGCTTTTGGAAATGACTAAGGTTGTCATACTTAAGCTTTAATATTGAGTGTGGCGGACTGTCACGTTTAGGGTACCCATTGGGGCGTGACAACGGGCTTAACTGTGATTGAAAATTCGAAAGGTGAGTTGGTATCCACTCGTGTCCAAAATGGATAGAGGGTCTGTATTGATTATAGGAAGCTAAATAAGTCTACAAGAAAAGATCATTTTCCGCTTCCTTTTATTGATCAGATGCTTGAAAGATCGGTGGACACTCTCATTACTGTTGTCTTGATGGTTACTTAGGTTTTCATCAAATTCCAGTTGTACCTGAAGACCAAGAAAAAACCACCTTCACATGTCCATTTGGAACTTTTGCTTATCGAAGGATGCCATTTGGATTATGCAATGCCCCTGCGACATTCCAAAGATGTATGGTTAGTATATTTTCAGATTATGTGGAGAATATCATAGAAGTTTTCATGGATGATTTTACTGTCTATGGTGACACATTTGATTCATGTTTAAATAACCTTACAAAAGTGCTCAAAAGATGTATAGACACAAATCTTGTACTTAATTATGAAAAATGCCATTTTATGGTTGATCAAGGTCTTATTTTAGGGCACATTGTATCTTCTAGGGGACTTGAAGTTGATAAGGCTAAAATTGAAGTGATTAAATCTTTGCCTTACCCCGTAAGTGTACGGGAAGTTCGTTCTTTTCTTGGTAGTGCAGGTTTTTATAGGCGTTTCATCAAGGACTTTTCCAAGATTACTCAACCTTTGTGCAAATTATTGCAAAAAGATGTGGAGTTTGATTTTGATGAAGCCTGTAAGAGTGCCTTTGACAAGTTGAAGGAGAAGCTAACTTCTGCTCCAATTATCAAACCACCTGATTGGAGTCTTCCATTTGAGATCATGTGTGATGCGAGCAACTATGCAGTTGGCGCTATCCTAGGACAAAGAGTTGGAAGAGCTCCTCATGTCATTTGCTACGCTTCAAAGACACTTGACAGTGCACAATCCAACTACTCAACAACGGAAAAAGAACTTTTAGCTGTTGTTTTTGCTTTAGAAAAATTCCGTTCTTACTTACTTGGTACTAAAGTGATTGTGTTTACAGATCATGCAGCTTTGAAGTACTTGCTCTCAAAGAAAGAAGCAAAACGAGGCTCATCAGATGGATACTCTTATTACAAGATTTTGACTTGGAGGTACGGGATAGAAAAGGCATAGAAAATTTGGTTGTGGATCATCTCAGTAGAATACCCAATAGTGAAGAGTCTGTCCCATTGCAAGATGATTTTCCAGATGAACATCTCTTTTCTATACAAAAGACAACTCCCTGGTATGCTGATATTGTTAACTATCTAGTTACTAGGACTTTTCCAAGTGAATTGTCTAGAGCCCAAAAGGAAAAAATTAAAAGTGATGCTAAATATTATGTTTGGGACGATCCTTATCTATGGAAACATTGTTCTGACCAAATTATTAGAAGGTGTATTTCTCAAGATGAAATTTCTTCTGTTTTGCAATTTTGTCATTCATATGCATGTGGAGGACATTTGGGCCCTAAAAGAACAGCTTGTAAAGTGTTAGAATGTGGTTTATATTGGCCTACTTTGTTCCGTGATGCTTATATGTTCTGCAAGTCTTGTGATAGATGCCAAAAAGTTGGAAACTTAGGACATAGAGATCAAATGCCACTTACCCCTATTCTTGCTTGTGAAATTTTTAATATATGGGGTATAGATTTTATGGGTCCTTTTCCTTCTTCTTTTGGAAATGTTTATATTCTTCTCGCAGTTGATTATGTGTCAAAGTGGGTAGAAGCAAAGGCTACCAGAACTAACAATACTAAAGTTGTTGTAGATTTTGTCAAATCTCACATTTTTGCTAGGTTCGGGACACCAAGAGCATTCATCAGTGACCGTGGAACACATTTTTGTAATAGAGTTGTAGAAACTCTATTTAAAAAATACAATGTCACTCATCGCACTTCTACAGCATATCATCCACAGACAAATGGATTGGCTAAAGTATCCAATAGAGAGATTAAATCCATTCTTGAGAAGACTGTCAATGTGAACAGGAAAGATTGGAGCACTAGACTTGATGATGCGTTGTGGGCCTATAGAACGGCTTATAAAACCCCCATTGGAATGTCTCCATATCGTCTAGTGTTTGGCAAACCTTGCCACCTTCCTGTTGATTTGGAACATCGGGCTTATTGGGCTGTGAAGCAATGCAATCTGAGATTGGATGAGGCAGGTGAACATAGAAAGCTTCAGTTGCAAGAACTTGAAGAGATTCGCCTTGATGCCTATGAAAACTCAAAAATTTACAAGGAAAAAACTAAAGCTTTTCATGATCAAATGATTTCAAGAAAAAATTTTTCTATTGGTCAAAAAGTTTTGCTTTATCACTCTCGATTAAAGTTATTTCCTGGTAAATTGAGATCTAGGTGGATAGGACCTTTCATTGTTACTAATGTGTTCAATCATGGTGCAATTGAGATCAGGAGCGATCAAACTGGTAAGATGTTTAAAGTAAACGGTCATCGCTTGAAACCTTATTATGAAGGTTTTCAAGTGACCAATATTGAAGAAATTAGTTTGGGAAGTCCCGAGTACAAATGAGCTCCGTTACGTCTAGCCAAAGACGTTAAAGAAAAGCGCTCCATGGGAGGCAACCCATGTTTAACATTTTTTTTTTTTTTTTTTTTTTGTAAAATATTTTGATTTTTTCCTAACCCGAGTGTTTGATTTTGATCTTCTTTTGTTTATTTCTTTTTATTGATCTAATTTAAAAAAAAAAGAGAAAAGCAATCGGCCATTTTAAAAGTATAGGCGGCCAACCATTTTTGTATTAAAGGCCGGCAGCGTAAGTATGATGGTTGTCGGCCATCATCATTCTGGACATGTTGACAAACCTAAAAGGCTGGCAGTGTAAATTCATACGCCGCCAGCCATCTTATCTCGGGAGGACTTTGAAGAACATAGGCCGGCAGCATAAGTTAAATGGCCACCGACGATGATGCTACTGGACATGCTTGGAAACTATACGCCGTCACATACGCCGGTGGCGTATATACATGATAGCCGGCGTAAGTGGAAGACGCGGGATACAACAGGTTTTGTTTCTCCATTTTCTTCATTCTTATTATACTTTTCCCATCTCTTCCTCTCAATTCTCTGATTCCATTGGACCTACTCGTTCAATACTCAACATCAAGATCCAATTTTTCATGATTAAACGCTACAAGTGAGTGATTCTAACGTTCCTCATTATATTTTTATTACTTGTATTTATGTTTTTCTGCCAAGTTGAATGTGATTGTTGGGTTGCGGTGGAAATTTTTGCAAAAGATTGGTGGTTAGAATAGTGGGTCGGTGGAGATGTGGGTTGTGTTGAATTGTATTGATGGTCTTGTTGAAGTTTAAGTGAAATTGGGCTATGTTTGTACTGCGATTTTGATTCGAATGGCTGAATAGTTCAATTTTGAGTTCAAAATTTCTAGGGTTTCACCGTTGTTCATGAAGATGACAAATTGGGGCTTTTCTGAATTTTTAAGAAAATTAAGGTTCTAACTTCAATTTCATGGGTCTGAATGTGTAGTTGTTACACTAAAAGTGATTTGGTTTGTTAATATGGATCATCAATATAGAAATTTGGATGAATTTTTGAAATCAAAAATTTCAAACTAAGTCATTATGTTTGTCAAAGGTAGTTTTGAATGAATTTTAAACCGTGAAGTTTGAACAAAATTTTGAATCTATTCCCTTTCAACGGTTGAAAACTAAGCTGGCTAATTTAGGCTGACAGCTTTAAACTAAAAATTTTTGATAAACATTTATGAGTTTAATTCATCCATGCTTGTATTCTTTTCAAATTACTTAATCTATCTGAAACAAGCATGCAATAAACTCATGTTTAAGCTGTTTTCGAATTCGATTCTTGTTAAATTTCATTGCCTAACATGGATTTGAATTAGGATGCCACCCAAGAAGCTACAACCTAAGTCTAAGAAAAGAAAAACTTCTGAAGCTTCTTCGTCCGAAACACAACCTAAATTGTTGATTCATAAAGAATAAGCTAAGGAAAGGAAGAAAAGATTTCAGAAAATGAAGTTCATTAACCATCAATATCTTGATTGGGAGTTGCTGTATCAATATGGGATGGTGGATATCTTGTCTCAAGCTGTCAAAGATCACACTTGGTTTAAAGTTTTTGATGTACGGGAACCAACATTTAAAGATATAACCATAGAGTTCCTGTCGACCATGTATGTTGAGACAGAGAATGAGGTAACAACCATGAAGTTTCAGGCATATAAGGAAGTGAGACAAATAGAATTAAAGCAAGTTGGGTATACCCTGGGTCTTTATGATACCATGGATGCTACAGCACATCTGTCTAATGGCTGGCCACAAGACATGGACGCTTCAAAGTTTTGGTTAGAACTAATTAAGCCAAAGATGGATCCATTCATTCCATCAAAAAGCTTGTCTACTGCCTTTACAGCTATGGAGCACAAGCTGCTTCATCATATACTATCACATACAATTAGCTGCAAGAAGACAAGCCATAGTAAGGTAGCGAGCTTCGATGTGTTTTATATACATAGTATGATCAAGGGTTGTCCGATAGACCTTGGTGTCGAGGTGGTAAATTTTTTAGATAGACAAATATCCGACACCAGGACGAAAGTGATCTCATGTGGAGGATATATAACCGCTTTACTGAAAGTAATGGGAATCTTTCAACAACCTGAAGGGGATGAAGGCATAGAATGCAAGAAAATATCAAGCGCACCATTCAGGTTGTGGGGTTTAAATAAACCATCCCATGCTGCTGATGCTACTGATGCTGCTATCCATGATGATGAAGACGAGGACGAGTCGGCAGTGCCCGAAATTACTCCCTATACGGGACCTTCTACATTATCAGCACCACCTCCTCCTACTCCTACTGGTAGCCGATATGATCAGTTGAGACAAGAAATTTGTAATGGTTGTGCTATGGGTGTTGTGGGGAGTCTTATATGCATGTAAAAAGGGTCGGGTGTATGCCATGTGGACCACCCAGCGATCCCACTTCCAGGTGCAAGGCCAGCCTACATAGCCCCTCAGGCTCAGCTTAAGGTGCCACGCACACACGACCTCACCTATCACATGGGGTGAAGGACTTGTACCACATGGGGGAGCCCAGACCCTTTTTACATGCATATAAGACTCCCCACAACACCCATAGCACAACCATTACAAGTATGGTTGTGCTATGGGTGTTGTGGGGAGTCTTATATGCATGTAAAAAGGGTCTGGGCTCCCCCATGTGGTACAAGTCCTTCACCCCATGTGATAGGTGAGGTCGTGTGTGCGTGGCACCTTAAGCTGAGCCTGAGGGGCTATGTAGGCTGGCCTTGCACCTGGAAGTGGGATCGCTGGGTGGTCCACATGGCATACACCCGACCCTTTTTACATGCATAAAGACTCCCCACAACACCCATAGCACAACCATTACAAGCTTGTAATGGTTGTGCTATGGGTGTTGTGGGGAGTCTTATATGCATGTAAAAAGGGTCTGGGCTCCCCCATGTGGTACAAGTCCTTCACCCCATGTGATAGGTGAGGTCGTGTGTGCGTGGCACCTTAAGCTGAGCCTGAGGGGCTATGTAGGCTGGCCTTGCACCTGGAAGTGGGATCGCTGGTGGTCCACATGGCATACACCCGACCCTTTTTACATGCATATAAGACTCCCCACAACACCCATAGCACAACCATTAATGGTTGTGCTATGGGTGTTGTGGGGAGTCTTATATGCATGTAAAAAGGGTCGGGTGTATGCCATGTGGACCACCCAGCGATCCCACTTCCAGGTGCAAGGCCAGCCTACATAGCCCCTCAGGCTCAGCTTAAGGTGCCACGCACACACGACCTCACCTATCACATGGGGTGAAGGACTTGTACCACATGGGGAGCCCAGACCCTTTTTACATGCATATAAGACTCCCCACAACACCCATAGCACAACCATTACAAGTGACTTGTAATGGTTGTGCTATGGGTGTTGTGGGAGTCTTATATGCATGTAAAAAGGGTCGGGTGTATGCCATGTGGACCACCCAGCGATCCCACTTCCAGGTGCAAGGCCAGCCTACATAGCCCCTCAGGCTCAGCTTAAGGTGCCACGCACACACGACCTCACCTATCACATGGGGTGAAGGACTTGTACCACATGGGGGAGCCCAGACCCTTTTTACATGCATATAAGACTCCCCACAACACCCATAGCACAACCATTACAAAATTGTTCAATTGAAAAGAGAAAATAAGAAGGAGAGAAAGAAAAACAAGAAGTTCCGGAAATCACTGGTCGATATGTTGAAAGCTGCTTTCTCATGTATAAATCAAACAGCAGCAGATCACATACATTATGAAACTTCTGAGGAAGAAGCCAGCACAGAGGAGGAAGGAATCTAGAGTTCCTGCTAGCTCGATTTCTATTTTGTACTTAATTAAGCACCCATCTTATGGGTAGACTTTTGATTTTCCTGATAATCCGATCTGTCGGATTAAACTTGATTCCCAACCTTGTTTCTTTCTGCTTTTGTTTGTCATAGGTCTAATATAAATGCAATCTATCCTTACAATCGTTTTGCTCGCCACTCCTATTGCTTCATCTTGCTCCACAAGATAAATCAGGGAAGTACTGTTATTCCTTTTCAATTGATTTCTTTCTTACTTTGTGCTGATTTAGAAACAGTGAGGACACTGTTTACTATAAGTGTGGGGGAGGATAAAATTATGAATTTGAGTATTTCATCTGGTGATGTGTGACTTCTGAAACTATTTTGCATATATAAGACATCTGGAATTGAAATGTGTACCCACACTTTAACTTGTTGATCATTTGTTCTTAAGTAATATATGGCAATTTTAGGCCAAAAATTTTTCAAAAAATTTGAATGAAATCTAGGATTGTGCTGGAAAATTAAAGATAGCATCTAAAAAGTGAAAAATTGACTCGTGAAAGTGCCTTACTCACCTACTGTTGTGATTGGAATACTTGATTAAAATTGAGTAGTAAAATCTTTAAGGAACAGATTTACTGTGTATTTGGCTTTAGATTTGGAAGTTTGAGAGTAAATCGAGTCCTTAAGTGAAAAATAAACAGGTTTACTTCTAGGAAAAAGCTAACTTATATATACTTTTATGAATTCTTTGCAAAGAATTTTTCAAAATTTAGTAAAAGAGATAAATGAAGTCTTTTTCTTGGTGATCTTTGATAAAAAAGTCTTAAATTTGTTGTTCCATTCAAAAAGAAGAAACAAGCATAGCCTATACTCCTCTAACTCAAACAATCAAGTTATGAGTGTCCAAACTTGAATGTTAGAGTGAGGAAAAGTTCATAGGGGTCCCTTTAAAACCTGGTCACTTGGATGATGAGCCCGGGATGTACCGACTCAATGAACTCATTAACGATAAGGGAGGAAAGGCTAAAGTTCATATATGTGCTTTGAAATGAAAAATAGAAAAAGAAAGAGCTGAAAAGAAACGGACAAAAACCCGTCCAGAGATTCATCTCTGAAGGCTCTAAATATATGCTTGAATGAAAAAATAATATGAATGTTGAAGCAATCAAATGGAATAAGACTTATAATAAATAGAGAGAAATCTAGGAAAAGAATGGATATCAAATGCTTTTATTCTGTGTTGGTAAGAGTATATGTCGGTTAGATGTCCAGTGAAGTCTAAATGGGTATTTTTCCTTACTGGACTGAGTATTTACTTTTGAGTAGAAGAATCTTCTGTTAAATCTGTGGTTAAAGTTTGTTTTATTTAGATTAGCTACTGAATTTTGACTTTGGTATTCTAATTACATGTAATCAGTTTGGTTAGAGCAGTAGGCACTGAAATCACAAGTTATAAAAAGAAAGAAAGATGCTTAAATTTGAATTTTGAAAGAAGCACACTCCATGATAAGATTTCATTTTAGGTTATATGGCATTGCTTGAGGACAAGCAATGGTTTAAGTGTGGGGAAATTTGATAAGATGAATATTACTCAATAATTCATTGGTTTAATTTTGATTAATTGTTATTAATTTTGTAGAAATTATATGGAATCGGTACTTAATTGTGATTTATATGAATATCAGGTCTTTGAAACCAAAAGAAGCAAATAATACAAGATTGGAGTAAAATATATACAAGAAGCAAAAATCAGCAAGATAGGCCGGCCATTCATGGACTTAAGCCGCTGGCCTTTGTTGGATTTCATCGACGCTTAATATAAAACATACAAAGGCTGAAGAAGGCTGCCAGCGTATCTTGAATTTCGCCAGTGAACAAATTGAAGAAGGAACGCCACCAGCGTATCTATTTAGGCCGCCGGCCATCTCGTCTCTGGACGCTGAACATTATATGTAGGCCGCCAGCTTATATTCAATGGCCGTCGGCCATCTTGGTTCTGAACATGAGCAAGCAATGTAAGCTGCCTGCTAAGCTGGCGGCGATCCTAGGTTTTCACCAGCGTAAATCACTTACGCCGACCAATTCATGAAGAAAGCCGCCGGCGTTTCTGGAAAACTGCCAGCCTATATTGAATGATGACCTTTCATTTAACCACTTTATATATATTATATATATATATATCTTTTAGGGTTTTCATTCCAGGAGAGAGATATCATTTGTTATTCTTTTCTTACAAACCCTAGAGAGAAACTCAAGAGACATGAGTGGCTAAACATCCCATTCTAACCAAGGGGATTGCTACAGATTCAATTCGACAAGGATTTGTGAGATCTAATTCGATTTAATCATTTGTTATGTTCTTCTGATTATTTATATATCATCTACTTATCTTGTGATTATTGTTCTGTTTGGTTGTTACAATTTAGGCCTATTGTTCAATTGACAAAACAATATATTGTTAATTTAGAATACTGAATCCGTAATTGTTCATCTATTCTAATAGGAGTAACATAAACATAGTTGATTATAACTAGATAATTAATTTATGTTGTGATGATATATAATCTAATTTAAATAGTTCATGCTTCTTGACCTATTAATTAGGATTGGTAATCTCTCTAATTTATATTGCTATTGATAGATTAAATCCTAAGAGCGTGTTTAGGGTTATCTAATCAATAAGGGTAATAACTAAAGATCTTATCTTGGTTATCGAATAGGTAAGGAGAGATAGGTTTTCAGAGTGTATTGGGAACCGTAACCAATCTAATCAGAATAAGAATAACGATCTTTGCATCAATGATCGATCCAATGAATTGAACTATAGTATCATCCTGGTTAGAGATTTCTTATTATTGAATTCAACCTTAAATTGTGATTGTTAGATTTAGAGATAAATTAAATTTTAATTGCTTTTGATTAAACAAACCCCCCAATCTTCTTTCATCTACATTCTTTCTTGAATAGAAATAAATTTTCCCGATCCTTGTGGAGACGAACCTACTCACTATTATACACAAATCTTAAAGTAGGTTTTTATTTGTTGGATTCGACACCCACCACTGATTGATATGTTATAATTGTGATCATGGAAGTTTTCAATCACTAAGCTAGTATAGCTTACGCCCCTATAGTTTCTATTTGTTGTAGCATGAGTTTATTTGGCTTAGACCGAGACAGGCTACAGCTCAGGTACAGGAGCTAGGTGTTTCCTATAGAAGTTGTATTCAATTTGTATAGACTTCCATAGGAAACCAAGAGACTCCGGATGACTGTAATAGACCTTTAAGTATTCTTTTGCAGGGGAATGCCCCTTAGACTTTGCAACTTATTGCCTATGCGTTTTGATTTATTATCTAATTCTATCGAATGCCGAATTAAACTCTTTAACTCCATTGAATAGAGTATTCTATTGTCGTAAAGGGACGCCTTACATCTATACAAGACTCCTAAAAGACTTAGATAGTAATTCGAGAGTCTTATATGGCATGTGGTGGATGTTACGTTAAGGATACCCCTATAGGGCGTGACACCGGCCCACTTCCCTCTTTCCCTCAATCTATTTTATTTTTTTATTTATTTTATCAACACAATTTACCCTTTGTTTTTTTCTATAAATACCACCTTTTCTTTCCATTACCTTCACACCTTTCATACACTACCCTCTCTCAAAATCTCTCCAAAAGCTTTCTAAAGTTTCTCTAGTTTTTCTTATTTTATAGCTAATACTCTTAAGCTTTCCTTATGTTCATTTGCTTAATATGAGCATAGTATATGTTTTCTAAACCCATGGAGGTTAGGAAAGCAACAATATATTCATACTTTGTTCTTCTTCATGAATCTATTTTCCTTTATATTTTTTTTATGTATATCTAACTAAATATATCTATGTAGTTATATATATCTTTTAGAGCATATAAGCCCATTTATTATTGCAATTTATTTACTTTCCTTGCAATTTATTTATTTACCTTACAATTTATTTACTTTCAAGTTGTTTTAAGACTAGTCTTTCTAGTCTTAGACTTATCCTCATCAAGTCAAAACAATTTTCTTTTTGTTTTGTTTCTAGTCTATTCTTAGTGCCGGTAAGCCTTGAAGAAGCTAAGGCTTCCAATACTTGACAATTATTTACTTCTTATATTTTTTACTATCTTATCTTGTGATATTTTTAGCTTTTATAAACTACATGATCATATTCATGCATGGCTAATAAGTTATTGTCCAAATAAAAATGAATCTTTTGATGAAAGAATAAAATTTGATCACTAGATATTTCTCCAAAGGCTTAGAAAAATATTTTCAAATAAATTTCTTTTAAATGTTTATATAAACTCATCATGAAATTTCAAACTAATAATAGAAGAAGTTTCTTCAAAGTCTAAAGATACTTCCTTTTCAAATGACAAAAGAAATCTTGATAATAACTTGATACTATTTTTACCAAACCAAGAGCTAAATGAGTTTTCAAGCAAAATCAACTTACTAGGAAAATGAGAATAAATAAACTCATCAAATGCTACTAAAGAAAACTTTTGAAAACTCTATTCCTAGAAATAAAATTGAAAGACCAAACCTTATTTTCAACTCACTTTTGATAAACTAAAGAATCAATATATAGAATATTAGATTTTGATCAAACAAAAATTTATAAGTTACCTCAACCACATAAAGTAAAGTTTAACAAATCCAAATTTTCCAAAAAACTAGAAAAGGTTGTTTTAAGGAAATTAATTAAAAACACACCTATAGCTTCATGCATAAATTATGAGTCTATTTATATACATAAGAAAATCTTTTCAAGTATATACATATTTGGGTTTTACTTAAACAAGTCTTAGCAAAGGAAAAATTAGAAAATGCTGTTTTTCAAGAAAAGAATTTTCGTGTTAGATCTGTACCCTTCTAAACCATGACCCAAATGACCTTTTATAATGAAAGTAACCTTAGAAATAGATAGATCTTTTCGAGTAGGTAGAAAACGATATACAATATACGAAATTCAAAGTTAAAATATGCAAGTTATGACCATTTTAAGTTGGAACTTCCTTCAACCTAATTTTACCGCAATTTAGAGATAGATTTTGTAAACCCCGGTTTTCCTAGTAACCAAGTAAACTTCGAAAACCAGAAACCAAAACCCTAAACCGGATTAGTTTAAGCTTGTGAGAGAACTAGGAACCCTGGATCCGGCTTTCTTTCTGTTTCAAACTAAAAAACTTTTGTAAAATAATTTAATGTGGAATATTGTTTTAAAGTATATTTCAAACCATAAAAAGTTTTGATTTCGAAAAATTCTCTATTTCGGGCCTTTCCGAGATCCATTACGGAAAAGCAAGCCCCGGAACTAGAAATTCGGAAAAATATTCTGGAATACTCTTTAGAACCGAAATTTAATAAGGATTTCAAAAATATAAGTTTCATAATTTTTCGGGTTATAAAAATTACAGATATAGCCTTTTTCTCGTATTTTCTTTACTACCGGTAAAATAATTGTCTTGTTTACTATTTATTATTATTCACAAGTACAACCTACTACACTCACAAGCCATACCCTAGTCTTACATCCTTACAAACACTCAATTACATTTTCTTTTCCAATGAAAATTTGTCTCTTAAAAATTATTATAAATTAAGACTTTTATTACATAAATTACAAAATAAAATAATTCAAACTCTCTCTCTCTCATTCCACTCCCCAAACCGGCGCACACCCCCCCTCCCCCCCCCCCCCCCCCCCCCCCCCCCCCCCCAACATTTTGCCTCAATTTGTTTTATTTTATTTCCTTTTTATAATTGAAACAAACCCTAATTTACTTACTATAAATAATCTTTTACATTCTTTTTCCTTCATTTACTTCATTTGTTTCAAAAAAATTACACAAACCCTCTCTATTCTCCTTCTCCTTGCCGTAACTTTCACCAACACTCACACACACACACACAAGTTCATTTCTTCTTCATTTCCTTTCCATTTCAAGCCTTAGGTGATGGATCTTTAACTTTACTACCATTAAATCTTGTAATAACAAGATTATTCATGAGTGTTTTCATGTTAAAGTCCCCATGAGCACTTGCTAGGGATAAGAAAATGCTACTACATGAATATTAAGCCATCACAAGAGTAGATCTTGTGTTTAATGAGCTTTTTGTTGAATTATCTTCATATTCATGCATATAATAGTAGAATAAAGTAGAGATCTTGCATAAAAATCTATGTTCATGCTTTCAAACTTCATTTCATGCATCATAAGTAGTAGATCTAACATTTAGATGTTCATGATATACTTGACATTCATGATCTCATGAATATTTTGTATTTTAATGCATTAATACTCATAAAGGTTTTATCTTGTATGTATAAATATGGCAGTTAATAAATCTTTAGTTAAGATGAGACAAGAAACTTAAAAAGAAAAACTTTCGTTTGAAATGTCCAAATTGAAAATTCGTATGACTTCAAAGCTATGTTTTAAAAACCCTTTTATCAACTCTAAAACTTATGTTTTATATGAAAAATGAAGGGTATAGGTAATAGATATCATAAGTAATGATTTTTATAAGTTGAAATGAGATTTGATGAGAACAATATGTTAAACAAAGAGTAGAAATAAGATAGGAAGTTTTGAGTTACTAGTCAACTTAAGAAATTCGTAATTTTGGATTAAGGTCATAGAAGCACCTATTTTCCAAACTCAAAAAGAAAGTTTTAATTAAGAAATGAAGTCCTTAAGGGATAAGTATAATAAATCCTTAAATTTTAATGCATTAAACAAGTTTTTCTTAAAGAAAACATTCAAAAACTAAATTTCTAAAAATTCGGATTTTGGAATGGACCTTACTTGAAAACATGTTTACAAAGTATGAAATAGGAATTTTTATGTAGAAATGAAGGTCTTTAGTAATAAATATGATGAAGACTCAATTCTAACAAAGATAACTGGAAATTCCTAAGAAATAATCCCAAAACACAAGTGATTTGGATTATTTCTTGAAGTCTTGCAAATGAAGAGTTCTGAAATTTCCTTACAATAAATATCATCAATATCATGCATACATTAAACTCACAACATGCCATTCATGATAGGAAATCATTAATATTGCATGTATAATTGATTTATAAAGTAGAAACATTTCAAACATTTACAAAACTATTTTCGGATTTGGAAAATTGTTACTGATCAGAACTGATCCTATTGTTTCATGACCTAAAAATTTTCAAAACTTGAAAATAATATTAGAATTAGGTAGGTCTTTCGAAGTAGATAGAAATCGGTATATAATTTACGAAATTCCTAGTTAAAATAACCAAGTTATGGTCGTTTAAAGTCAAAACTTCCGTAATGATGAGAATTATGAATTTACTAAGTCTTGATATATAGTTTGGATTAGTTAAGTGATGAAATACTTATTAGGGTATTTTTTCCTTTTTAGGTGACCCTGAAATCGATGATTCTCTACCACAAATTATTATTACTAAAAGACCGTTGATCCATGGCCGAGTGAGTACCACTTTTGATTTCAATTATTGTATGTAGTTGTTATGATAGTTCCACTAGATATTTGGTAAAGATAAAATGGATATGCATGATGGGGATGAATGGGAATTTTGTATGGTTGTTGTTGATATGAGAAATGGAACATAAGAATATCGAAGCCGGATGATTAACTATTTCTTGTATAGATGAATTAGGATTGACTGTCTGCGACTATTGAATGATCACTTAAAGAATTGATATAATTGACTATTCGAATTGAAAATAAATATAGAGTCGTTCATATCTAAATCAGGATGGAGCTTTAGCATTGGTTGGTTTTCCGTGATCCGAAATAGTGTAAAAGTTGGTTAATCGTGATCCATAAACGAATTAATGAGTTAGTTAATCGTGATCCACAAATGAATTTATAAGTTGGTTGATCGTGATCCTAAACGGCATATTGATAGTATCGCAGTATTCGTTAATCTGCCAACCCGGGATGAAGGGAAAAAGTCCATCCACATATGATTTCCGGCTATCATATGTTTGTTGATTCCATATGTTTAATGCATATCACTTGTCTGGCTAATCACTTGTTTGTATGATGTGTTATAATGTGATCTTGGAAGTTCTCACTCACTAAGTTAGTGTAGCTTACGTCCTACAGTTTTTATTTGTTGCAACCGAGTTCATATGGCTTAGATAGAGGCAATCTATAGCTCAGGTACAGAGCTAGGCGTTTATTTTAGAAGTTGTATTTAAATTTGTTCAGATTACTGTAGGAAACCAAGAGATTCTAGATGACTATAAAAGACCTCTAAGTGGTATTCTTTTGCGGGGGAATGCCCCTTAGATTTTGTAACTAATTACAAATGTGTTTTGAATTATTTTCTAATGCTATTGAATGCCAAATTAAACTCTTTAACTACATCGGTTCGAGTATTCTTGTCGTAAAGGGACGCTTTACATCTATACAAGACTCCCAAAGGACTAAGGTAGTAATTCGTGAGTCTTATATGGCATGTGGCAAACTGTTACGTTTAGGATACCCCTTGGGGAGTGACAGTGTGTTTTTTGTTTGCTCATGTGATTGATGCATTCCCATATGATTGTCTAAAAATACTGGTATTTTTTATGGAAACGCTTTAAAGAAGGGAGTTATCTCACTAAGCTTGTAAACCCCTAAAATTTTGGAATCGGTTTAGCATAAAACCCTAACCGAAGTCAAACGAAACCCTAAAGGTCAATAAAACCCTAGTTTACCGTATCGACTAAATCCGGCATTGCCGTTTTCTTTGGCCCGGAAAAACGAAGTTGGGATAATTAGCTCGAATAGTCCGTAATAACCATAGGTTTTATAAAAGTTTCAGTTTCGCGAAATTCGGGTGTCCTTCGAACCCGATCGGACACAGTTCTCGAAAAACGTGTCCGGAAGCCGGAATAGTAAAAATATTCCGAATACACCGTTAGACTCGTAAAAATATAAGTTTTCCAAAAATATCAGTTTCATAATTTTTCGGTAAGTAAAAATAACAGATATAGCTATTAACGCATATTTTCTTACTACCGGTACTTTAATTGTCATATCTACTTTACATTACACTATTCATTACTATTCTACACTATTCTTCTATCTCTACTTTTTCTTACACCTACTCTTACACTCTACATAACCTATAATCTTAACTTTTTACCTTTCCCATAACTTTATTTCACATCTACCTTACACATTACATCTTTCATTTATCAAAAGTCAAAAATAAATACTCTCTCTCTCTACTCTCAATGGCCGGCCCCCCCATGCCCACATGCCTCAATTTTGCTTCAATTTCAATTTATTTTAATCACACAAAAATCACTCCTCAAAATCCTATAAATACCCCCCTCTCTTTCACTTCTTTCACACATTCACTACTCACAAATTCATACCAAAACTCTCTCAAATTTCTATCTCAAAACTCTCTCAAAATAATTCCACAACAACTTCCACCAACAACAAAAACCCATAACCACATAACCATATCAAAATCTTCTTTAGGTAACTCATTTGTAATTCTTTCTTCTTCTTCATGTCATGTAACTTTACATGACCATAGTGTGAGTTTCCAAAACTACAAGTTGTGGAAACTACATTATGTTCATGTATTGTTCTTGTTCATGCCAATCCATTTATGTTTATGTTGATTTATTATTGTTTATATATCTATACATATTCTTTAGAGCATATAAGCTCACTTGCAATTTATTTATTTCATGCAAAGCAATTTATTTACTTTTCCATTGCAATTTATTTATTTATTCCTTGTTGAAATAAGACTAGTCTCTAGTCTTAGACTTGTCCTCATCAAGTCAAAACAAGCTTTTCTTCTTTCATTTTATTTCTTTATGGGACTAGTTTATTTCTTAGTCCCGGGAGCCTTGAAAAAGCTAAGACTCCAATACTTGATTTTATTGTTTATGCTTTATGTTATTTTGTTTATTATTATTCTCATGATCATGTTCATTTAGATTGTTGTCCAAAAGTTTATTTTCTAAAGATAATGAAATAAAAGAAGACTTTTTGTCACTTAGGAATAAGTTTATGTGAAACTATAAGATAACAAAAATAAATTCATTTTCAAGTTACAAAAAGAATTCACTATGAATTTAGAAACTATTTTTACTTAAAAGCTAGTTAAATCTTTGTTACTCTACTTTGCTTTCAAAAGAAAATATTTTGTTGACAAAAATGGTTGTTTTCATAAAGAAAGAAAATAAGATGGAGAACTAAGGAAATTTTAAGACCTTTGCAAACAAATAGGCAAAGAAAATTTATGGTTTGAAAAGAATAAAATTTTCACTTTTCAAGTTACAAGAAAAAGTTAATAAGATTATAGAAATTAGTTTTTCTACAAAAAGTCCTTAATTGTTCCACTTTGTTTTCATAAAGAAACCAAATTTTCATGCATGGGTAATTATTCTTGAAAATAGGAGACATGAGAAAAAGAATGAGAAATATCAAGTAAAGATTTTTGCCAAAACAAGTAAACAAAGGAATTTACACAAGAAAATAAGGAAAAGCATATTTTCTAGAAAAACTTCGAAAATATTATTAGTGTAACTTAGAAAGTAGAAAATTTTATTTTCAAAAGTCACTTAGAAAAAGATAAATAAAACCAACATAAAACGTTTTTAGAAAATAAAGAAAACAAGGTATTCATTCAAAGAAATTCACAAAAACAATTTCCGAAAAGTTTCAACCGACATTGTTTTTCCTAAGAAAATAATTTGGACAATAAGACACTTGAGCATGCTTAAATATGAGTTATATGATTATGAAAAGAGAATTTTTCAACTATATAGATAACTAAGTATTTATCAAACAAATTTTGATTTCTTGAACCAAAATTGTTTTTACTTGAAAATCCGTGGAGAATTTTGTCGCCACTTTTTCGAGCCTATATGGTTTTGTTTGTGGGAAATAATTTAGAAATGGGTAGATCTTTTCGAGTAGATAGAAATCGGTATATTATATGCGCGATTCCGAGTTAAAATGACCAAGTTATGGCCATTTTAAGTTGGAACATTCTTCTATACGAACTTTGACGTTCTTTGACATTGTTTTGTCAAAATTCAAGAAAATCTTCAAGAAAAACTCATTATGGGTATTTTCTTTGGTTAGGTAACCCCGAGGAAGGATTTCTTCACCCCGAGAACTATTACGATTAAGTGGAGTGTGTGAACGACTCATCCGCTTAGAGGAATAGACGACAATGGCATCGTGAGTTTATTTCCATTAAATGCTACACTTGTTGTGCTTGTAAATTAGTTGCACTAGAGTTAGGAAAAGATAAACCGATATGCATGTAAAATAATTCCTTGAAAGAATTCTAAGAATATCGAAGCCCGAATTGTTCTAAGTGATTGTTTTAGTATAATATTGATTTGTGTGAAATTCCTTGATCACCATAAAGTTGAAAATAATTATGTTATGACTTTATAAATTAATGAACTCATGCATACCACGAAGTGAGTCACATTACATGGTTGGGTTATTATCCTTGGGTGAGAAGGATAGTAGGCTCATGTCGAAAGCAACACTTGGCGGAAGATCCGAAAGCGATTGCTTGGCGGCTTAATGGAATATGCTTGGCGGTTGATCCGAAAGCAAGGTCAAATCAAGTAGGTTCGGAATACTTGGCGATGAGTGCTCGCAAGTATAAAAGTTTTTATTGAATGCTTGGCGATGTGTGCTCGCAAGCTTAAATTTTCTATTATCAAATCTACTTGTTTTGAGTATCACCAAACCCCGAATGGAGGGCGTAAATCCATTCAACATATAGTTCCCGGAAAGCTATATGATTGTTTGCCCACGTGTTTGATGCATTACATATGTGTGATTAACCAACTTGTTTGAATCTTGTTACAAGAAGTTATTATGGAAATAGTTCTCACTAAGCCTATTAGCTTATACCCCGATAGCTATCTTTTGCAGTTTCCGTACTTATGGCTAAGGCCACGTGGACCATGTGGGCAGGTAATCCCTTGTATACTAGAAATCTGAATAAAGAATAGCTTAGCATTAGCATGTTAATATGTGTATAATGGATTAGTAATTTAGGGAGTTGTTCTTAAGTTCGAAAAATTTTGCCATGGACAAATAGTTATTGCGATTCTTCTTTTCTTAATATGTTTTTATATCTCCTTAAGCTACATAATTCCATATATGGTCCTCTAAAATTGTGAAAGTAAGCCTTACACTTAATATAAAAGCTTTTGGAATGACTAAGGTTGCCATACTTAAGCTTTAATATTGAGTGTGGCAGACTGTCACGTTTAGGGTACCTATTGGGGCGTGACAAAGCTAGTTTTGCTTATACCCTTATAGCTTTTTGTTACAGATTTATTACTTGTAGTTAGCGCCAAGGAGCCCCTTTTATTAGGTATGAGCCAAAGCTACTAGGAGTTTTTGGAAGAAGTTTACTTATTTAATTTTGGATGTAGACTTCTAACAGAAATCTCTATAGTAGACTTATGTTATATGCATGTATGTTTTTAAGATGGCTTAGACTAGAAAGACTTGAAGTACGGGGGAATGCCCCTAAGAAGTTGTAAGAATTTTATCTTAATGATTAATAAATGTTTATCTTTATAAGTTATTGCATGCTTTTATTATCTGTTTAAACGTAATACTTGTCACGCCCCAACGGGTACCTTAAATGTCACAGCCCACCGTACACAATATTAAAACTTAAGAATGACTACCTTAGTCAGTCAAAAGCTTCCATATCGATACAAGGCGTACATTAACATCAAAGGGAGATCGGGGGAGTAATGCATTTTAAGATATTGACAGCAAAATATGCAAAATAACACTTAATACATTTCATTGAAATAAAAAAGTTTTACAACTTCTAAGGGGCATTCCCCTGATAATTTTCATAACAACATGGTCTTACTAAGATAAATAACTAAAGCTAGAAGATTTTAGAAGAAATCTACTCTAAGACTTCAAGACAGAGTTCCTCCAAAAGCTTCCCAAAATAAAGGTTATACCGGGATGATCAAGATGGTCTCGGGTACAAAATAACGATCTTGTAATATCCAAAGTCTATTGGGGTATAAGCATAACTAGCTTAGTGAGATATTCTTTACGCAAAAGTACTCATAGTAAGCATTCAACCAAGTTCATTAAACAAGCATATAAAATATAACAATCATATGATCAAACAGTACATACGACTATCTGGTTTCGTATGTGTGATGGATTTACCTCTCCATCGGTGGTTAGGGAATGATTTGAACTGGGCCTCAAACGACCTCTTTAAAATTTGCTCACGTCTTGGGATTCTAATGAACTGTACTACTAGTCCCCGGGCTTTCCATACCTAAAGCGAATGATCCGGCTCGGCTACAACTCGAGGCCGTATTCTCTGAACGTCCTAAATCCTCAAGATGTAGCTAGACAGCTTACCTTTCTGGTCCCACGCTGAGGAGTAGTAGCAAAATTTCGAAATGATATTCTAAGTGATATACATGAGCAATTTATTATATGGGGATTCCAATATGACATTAATTCCTTTAAAGCGATTAAACAATAATTGCACACTTAGCAATACATACATAGAAACAATTATATCAATCCGGATTCTGATATACTTATCGTTCATTGATCGCACATAACCATTCACATACATAATTCCCATGATATCCCATATGCATATCAATTTTATCTTTTTCTAACATCTAGTGCTCTATTCTACAAGCACATGCGCGAATACATAAACATAAAAGAAATTCACTTGCTTGTAGCGATCTTCTATGAGTCCAAGTAATCTTCGGGGAAGAGAAGATCTTGATTCTCGACACCCAAACAAAAGAAATACCCGAAGTGAGCATTTCATCCAAGATCTACTCAAATTCTCTAGTTCTATCTTATTTGATTCGTCAAAATTCGCACAAATGGAAATTTCAACTTAAAATGGCCATAACTTGCTCATTTTAACTCGGAATTTCGCATATTATATACCGATTTCTACCTACTCGAAAAGATCTATCCATTTCTAAGATTATTTTTATCAAAAGAAGTCATTTGGTTCTCGGAATAGTGATGTAGAGAATTGATACGAAAATTCCAGATTTCAAAACTCAAGTTTTCAAACTTTTCTCCATCCAAAAATCTTTGTACCAAAAATATAGATATTTTTTTGGTTGAAAAATCATTTGAATATATATAGACTCAAATTATATGCATGAATTTAGTGGTGTTGTCTCAACAATGATTTTTGTAAAACAAAGTGTCTTAAAAGTGAGAAAATGCTAAGACTTGAAAATTCTCTTTTTAGTTTTGTTGGGAAAATTTCTTAAATTATTATAAGTGGATATTTCCCCAATTCCTTAATATTCTGAATAATTAAATTTTAAAGTAATTTTAGTCTTGTTAATATTCCTACAACTTTATTCTTAGTGGTTGAAAAATGTAGTTTTTCTAAATATTTCTTGGTTATTTGTTCTAAAGTTTTTCTAAAGTTAGATCTACTTTAAATAAATGATATCAATGATCTTATAAGTTATTTATTATTTTTATTTCTTAAGTAAAGCTTATCCTTAGAAAGGTTATTCTTTGATAATTTTTGTAAAACTTATCTAAATCTTAGTATGTTGATGAAAGCTTTACATATGAGTTTAAGAAAACTTTTGTTAAACAAAAAATTAAGTTTAAAGAAACTTTCTTATTTTATTAGTCTGAAAAGAGAGTTTGTGATAACTTTATTTTATGTATTTATTGATGAAATCCCGTATAGTATTATTACTAAAACTTTAGCTAAACTTATCTAACTTTAGAAAATATTTGTTAAGATAAAATTTTAAGTTTTTATGGAAAAATTATTTCCTATATGACAAAATTTATTTTTAAAGAGAGTTCTTATTTTTTTATTATTTAAGAAAACTCATTTTCATTATGGTTGAGACAATATCAACATGTTCATGCATGAATGAGAATATGTAACTATGATAAATGTAATATTATTAAATAATAAGATTATACAAGAATAAATAAAAGCATAATAATAAGATCAAGTATTGGGAACCTTAGCTTCATCAAGATATCCCGGGACTTAGAATAGACTAGTCCGAAAAGACAAGGAAAGAAAAGAAAGAAAATTGTTTTGACATGATGAGGACAAGTCTAAGACTAGAAAAACTAGTCTTAATAATAGCATGAAATAAATAAATAAATTGCAAAGTATAGAAATAAATAAATAACAAGTGAGCTTATATGCTCTAAGGAAATATATATATATAATATACATAATACTATATAGAAGTTAGATTTAGTGCAAATAATAATAACAATAATAACAAAAACATAATAACAACATAATGGAAAATATGAACATGAACATGAACAAAAAAAACGTGAACATATTGTTACTTCTTTAACTCTCATGAGTCAAGAAACATACACTACGCTCATGCTAAGTTGTATGAACATGATGAGTATGTATAAGAAATTTTACCTAAGGTTATGTGTTTGTTGAAGAGAAAATGAATAAGTTGTAGTAATATGTGGGAAATGGCTTTATGGAGAGAAGAGAGGACTTGGGAGAGAATTTGAGAGAGAGTATTTGTGAAGTAACTTTGGCAGAGTTTTAGTAGGAAATACGTTGTGTGAAAGAATAAAGGAGGAATGAGGTATTTATAGAGTTTTGGAGTAGAAATTAGATGTAATTAAATAAATTGAGAGTGATGAGAGAGAGGGGATAGACAGCAACATGGGGAAAAGGGGGAGAGAAATTGATTAAATTTGTTATTTTGTAATAAAAGAAGTGATATGTAAAGTGTGATGTGATTAAAATTGTATGGGGAAGGTAAATTGCAAGGTATAGGCATTGGAAGGTATAGGCATGGTAGAGTGTAAGAATAGAGTATAAGAAAAAGTAGAGATAGAAAAATAGTAATGAATAGTAGAAATAGTACTATGAATAGTAAACTAGACAATTAAAATACCAGTAGTAAAGAAAATACGCGTAAATGGCCTATGTATGATATTTTTATTTACGAAAAAATCTTAAAACTGATTTTTTAAAACCTTATATTTTTACGAGTCTATTGGTGTCATTGGAATATTTTCACTATCCAGTGCATCGGGGCACGATTTTTGAAAACTGATCCAGTTTGGATCCGAAAGACACTAGAAAATTACGAATCTAATATTTTTAAGCTTTCTTATATTATTACGAACCATTTTCCACAATTATCTCAACTTCGTTGTCTAAGGTATAAGAACACGGGATTGCCGGATCTAGATTCACTAGACTAAACATAGAACTAGGTCAACTTTAGGGTTCCGGTTTAACTTTTGGTTTTAGGGTTTACTTATTTTGCCAAAAAATCTAGGGGCTTACAACCTACCCTCCTTGAAGGAAATTTTATCCTCAAAACTTGACTATCGTACCTAATTCCTCGAATAGATTGGGATATTTGCGTCGAATCTCATCCTCAGCCTCCCAAGTTGCCTTGTCATGGGTGTGATTCCTCCAAAGGACTTTAACATATCTGATTTCCTTATTCCGTAGCTTTTGGACTTTTCAATCCAAAATCTGCAACAAGTGTTCCTCATAAGTGAGGTTCTCCTTTAGCAACACTAGCTCTAATTTCACTACTCGATCTGGATTGGATACATGTTTACTCAAGACGGACACATGAAACACGTTATGTACTCCTAATAGGTTTAGCGGCAAGGCAAGGCGATAAGCTAAATCGCCAACTCGTTCAAGCACTTCAAAAGGTATAATGTATCGTGGGCTCAACTTTCCTTTTGAGCGTACTCTATGTATCTCTTGATCAGATTTATCTTTAAGTATACATGGTCTCCCACTTCAAATTTGAGAACTCGCCTTTTCTGATATGCCCAGCTTTTCTATCTGTCTTGGGCCTCTTTCATTCTTTGTTGGATTATTCTTACTTTGTTTGCCGCATCTTGTACCATGTCTGGTCCAATAGTGAGCTTTTCCACATCATCCCCAAATAGAGGCGACCTACAGCATCGTCCGTACAGGGCTTCATATGGTTGCATTTGTATGGTCGAGTGGTAGCTGTTGTTGTAGGAAAACTCTATGAGTGGCAAATGAGCATCCCAACTCCCTTTGAATTCCATAACACAAGCACGCAACATGTTCTCTAGGGTTTAGATTGTTCGTTCTGATTGTCTATCGGTTTGGGGGTGATAACCGTGCTAAAATGCAACCTTTTCCCTATACATCTTTGTAAACTTGTCCAAAACTTAAATACAAATCTAAGGTCTCGATCTGATACAATCCCGACAGGTACTCCATTCAAACGTACTATCTCCCTTATGTATAGCTTGGCTAGTTTGTCCATCGAGTGCATCATGTTGATTGATATGAAGTGAGCCGATTTAGTCAAATGATTTACCACGACCTATATTGCATCATGTCCAACCGATTTTTGGTAGTCCACATACGAAATCCATCGAGATTTGATCCCACTTCCACTTGGGTAGCGGCAAAGGCTTTAGCAATGCTATCGGCCTTTGATGTTTCACCTTTACTTGTTGACAAGTCGAGCACTTCATCACATAATTAGCTACATCTCATTTCATTCCATTCCACCAAAAGTGACTCTTGAGATCTTGATACATCTTAGTTCCTCCTAGGTGTACTATATCCCGAGTTATGAGCTTTGCCCATGATTTTCCTTCTCATTTCCTCATCATCCGGCACACATAGCCATCCTTTCATCCTCACTATTCTCTTCATCTATTGTGAAGTCAGTATACTTCTCTGCTTGCACTTCCCGTTTGATCCTTTGTATGACTTCATCATATCGTTGAGCTTCTTTAATTCGCTCCACAAGGGTTGGTTCCATCACCAAGCTAGATAATTCCACCTCCACATCTTGTCCAATGAACTCGGTACTAAGCTTTTCGAATTGTCTTACCAACTCTTTTGGTCTGTCAACAAAGAGGCAACTTCCTCGAGGTTCTTTCGGCTTAAGGCATCAGCGACACATTAACTTTTCCTGGACAATAATTGATCCTAAGATCATAGTCTTTTATGAGCTCTAACCGTCTCTATTGTCGCATATTTAACTCCTTCTGAGTGAATAGGTACTTGAGGCTCTTATGATCTGTATATATTTCACATCTTTGTCATACAAGTGATGCCTCCATATCTCGAGTGCTAAAACAACAGCTGCTAGCTCCAAGTCATGCGTTGGATAATTTTGCTCTTGTGGTCTTAACTGTCGCGAAGCATAAGCAATCACTTTTCGTTCTTGCATTAGCACACATCCAAGCCCATTTCTTGATGCATCACTATGTACCGTGTAAGGCTTCTCAAGGTTTGGCAAAATGAGTATTAGTGCGGATACAAGCTTTTGCTTGAGCTCTTGGAAACTCTTTTCTCTTTTATCGGTCCAAATGAACTTCTCATTCTTTTGAGTAAGTTGTGTTAACGGCTTGGCTATAGTCGAGAAATTCTTTACAAACTTTCGATAATAGCCAGCTAGACCAAGAAAGCTTCTTACTTCAGTTAATAATTCCAAGATGAACTTCGAAAATAAACTCTAAAAATCACTCCAAATTAAAACCGAACTTTAACTAGTCCTAAATCACGAACGAATCTAGAAATTCTTAATCTTGAGATAATGAGATTTCTTAAAAATAAATAAAAACTCAATAGTCTACAAATTCAAAATCACTACGTGCGACAAATTTCATACTTAACTCCAACTTGTAAAATCAAGTAATATAGAACCCAAAAACCAATTATTAAAAAGTAAATAACGATGAAACTTTCGGAAATAAAACTCAATTCAAGAATTCCGAAAACATTAAGAGATATTAAATACTTACAAAAATAAAATTTAAAATAAATTTCTCAAATTAAATATGTTGTATAAATATAAAATTTCAGTTTCCAAATTGGCAAAGATCTAAACTAGAAAATCATCCGAAAACCCTAAGTGGAATACAATAGTTTAAGTCCGGCAATCTCGCACCCTTAACTTTAGAGGCTGAGTGTAGTTTAAGTGTGTAATGTAGCTTGTAGTAATATAAGTTCGCTTAAAAATATCAGATTGATAAATTTTTAACCTATTTCGAACCCGTTCGGATACAGACTTCGAAAAGCATGTCCCGGGGCTCGAAGATATAAAAAATATACCATTAGTATCGTTAGACTCATATTTTAATAAGGATCTATAAAATATCAGTTTTATAATTTTTCGATAACTAGAATAATTTGATTTTGCGATGATAATCGTATTTCATTACTACCGGTAATTAATTAGTCTTTTGCACTATTCACTTCTATTTCATTATACAATTTTATTATTCTTATAAACCCTTATACTTTTAGATAAATATTTAATATATTATAGAAAATTTTGTTTTTCTAAAATTTAGTTCGTTTTGGGCTTCTACGGGATCAGATTCTGTTTAAGACTCGATACTAAAAATAAAATAAATTAATTTAATAATTGAAAAATATTTTTATTTTCATAAAATAAATTGTTATAATTTTTTGAGTTACAAAAATATTATTTATAGCTCATATTCGCGTACTTTGATCATACCGGTAACTTATTTAATAATTCACTAAAATAAATAATTAATTATCTTATTTTAATTATGAAAAATCTGCTACAAATATTTGGAATAAATTTTCTATTTTTATTTTATTTTATTAAGAAAGTACTCTTACAACCTATACTTTTAAGTATACCTTTCATATATCACTTCTTTTTCATTCAATCTTTCTACACTTTATCTCACACTTCATGGCAGATTTTTCTCTTCTTTTTACTGCCCTTTTCCTTTAATTTACTCCTAATTTGACTAAAATAAATCTATTCCAATCCTTCTTAAAGAAGCAACACATAACATTAATTACACATTTCAATTTCAAGTCAAAATCCAACCAAATTCCCTCCCTCTCTCCTCTTAATTTCACGTGCAGCTCCCCTCCCCTTTGGTTGCCCTTGTTTTATTTTTTTCTTTCATTTAATACACTCCTCTCTCTCCATTTAATGCTCTCATTTATTTCTTTTCATTCCTTTGAAACCCTATCTCATTTACTCTCTCTTTTCCTCTCTTTCTTTCTTCTTTTGTTCTTGTTCTTGCAAGAACACAAGCTGCCCCTATTTCTCTTTGCTCCACACTATTTTTGAAGATTTTAAGTAAACTTTCTTCAAAGCTTCCATAGGTGATATAGGTAAAGTATAGTGAGAGTTTCATGCATCAAATGACCTTCCATAAGCTTAAAAGCTAAGGATGATGATGCAAAAATGAAACACTCCTCTTCTCCATGATTATCTTGTATCATTATTATTTTCTTGCTAAAAGTAGTTATATTTTGTAGATCTAACTTTTTGTAGCTTTGATTTTTGTTTATGTTTAATCTTGTTATTTGAGTTATTATTTTTGTTATTGCTATGATTTATGCATATATTCATCATTCACATAACTATCTTAGTGTTCATGCATTTTAACTAGTAATAAACTAGATCTAGTGTTTTGAGTTCATAAATGCATTAGACTTTTGTTTTATGTTCATAAACAACTTGTAGTAGCATGATGATAGTAGGAAAGTTTTAGAAAGCTCAAGATCTATTTTATTTTCAATAAAAATCATTTTTGAAAATTCGGATGAAAAAGGAACCATATTTAGAAAAGTTATTTTTCAACTTCAAAATGTGTATTTTTCATTTAAAATGAAGGGCTTAGGGAATAGATAACATGAATGAATGATTTTGATGAGTAAAGTTTAGATCTATGAGTTTATTTTACTACCATGGATTTCTTTTATATTTATGTTCATATTAAGTGTAGATCTTGGTTTTGAACTCAAACAAAAATGTGAAATTCGTATTTAGGCAAGACCCCTATTTAAAAACCACTTTCCAAGTGTCAAAATGAAATTTTTACTTGAGATAATGAAGGCTTAATGTATGTATATCATCAAGACTTCTTTTTACAATAATCAAAGGTGATTTTCAAAAGTTATTTTCAAAAAAAATCTCATTTTCGGATTTAGGCCAAGGCATATTTAAAAACATGTTTTCCAACTCAAAAATGAAGTTTTTATTTAAGAAATGGAAGGCTCTTAAGATAGGATATGTAAGGAATGGATTTTCATAAGTTTAGATAGATTTTATCAAAAGGTATGTCCAAAAATAAATTTTGTAAATTCGGATCTCAACCAAGACCAATTTTGAAAACCCATTTTTCAACTTCAAAACAAGACTTTTATTAAAAATGGAAGCCTTAAGGGGTAGGTTTGATTAGGAAATGGTTTTTGAAAGACTAAATGAGTTTTACAAAGAAAACAAGCTCAAATGAATTTTTCAAAATTCGGATTTGTAAAAATAGCCACCATTTAAACACCTATTTCCAAATGCCAAAATGATAATTTTTATAGGAAAATGGAAGTCCTAGGGTATATATGTAACAAATACCAAGTTTTGACAAGTATAAGAGAGGTTTATCAAACTATAATCTTAGAATAACAAATGGTTTCCAAGAATAGGTTAAACAATGTTTTCATTCTTTAAAGTTTTGTAAAATTGTACTTAGGCAAACCACCTATGTAAACACCCATTTTCTAACCCCAAAATGAAAGTTTTGTTTAGAAAATAGAAGGCTTATGGAATAGGTATCAATAGGAGATGTTTTTGATAAGTAAATGGTAGATCTTCTAGTAGAGATTCTCAAAAATAGGAGAGATTACAAAGTATGAAAATTGAGTTATCCAAAATTTGTAAATTCGGATGATTTCAAAACCATGCCTTAAAAACCCATTTATCAACTCCAAAACTTGTGTTTTATATGAAAAATGAGGAGTTTAGGTCATAGGTATCATCAAGTAATGATTTTATAAATTAAGATGGGATTTGCTAAGAAAAATATGTAGAAAAGAAGAGAGTAGAAATGAAGTAGGAAAAATTTGAGTTGCTAGTCAACTTAGGAAATTCGTAATTTTGGAGTGAGGTCATGAAAACACTTACTTTCCAAACTCAAAATGAAAGTTTTATGTAATAAATGAAGTCCTTAGTGACTATGTATGGTTGAGCCTTAATTTTCTAAGTATCAAATGATTTTTACTTAAAGGAATCATCAAAAACTAATTTTTTCAAAATTCGGATTTGGAGTAACTCCTATTTGAAAACATGCTTACAAAGTGTAAAATAGAATTTTTTATGTAGAAATGAAGGTCATAAGTAATAGATATAATGAAAACTCAATTTTAACAAGGATAGTTATATTTTCTTAAGAAATAAATCCAAAACAAATGGAAATGATCAAAGTTAGGAAACTAGTTTTCTTAAAAGTAAATAGCAATGGAGTCTTACAAAAAAAAGTTTCTAAAATTCCTTTTAGTAAATATTGTCAAAAGCATGCATACATCAAGCTCGTAACATTCCATTCATGATAGGAAATCATCAATATTGCATGTATAGTTAATCTATATGGTAGGAACATTACACACATTTACAAAACTATTTTTCGGAATTGGAATTTGCTACTGATCAGAATATTTCGTGACCCAAATATTTTCAAAACTTGAAAATAATATTAGAAATAGATAGATCTTTCGAAGTAGATAGAAATCGATATATAATTTGCTAAATTCCGAGTTAAAACGACCAAGTTATGGCCGTTTTAAGTTGGAATTCCGCTTAGGACGAGAATTACGAATTTGATAGTTTGTATGAGATAGTTTGGACTAGTTAAGTGATGAAATACTTATTAGGGTATTTCTTCCTTTTTAGGTGACCCCGATATCGACGATTCCTTACCACCGGATTACTTGTACTAAGAGAGGTGATCCAATGGCCGAGTGAGTATTACTTCCGATTTCATTTATTGTATGTGATTGTAATAATAGTTGCACTAGATATTTGGTAAAGATAAAACGGATATGCATGATGGGGACGAATGGGGACTATGTATGCTTATTATTGATGTGAGAAATGGAATATAAGAATATCGAAGCCGGGTGATTAACTATTGCTTGTATAGATGAATTAGAATTGACTGTCTGCGATTATTGATTGATCACTTAAAAGAATTGGTATAATTGATTATTTGGAATTGAAGATGAAATTGAACTCATTCATATCACGATGGGGATGGAGCATTAGCATTTGTTGGTTAATCGTTGTCCTTAAACGAATTTATAGTTCAAAGTTGCCCGTAAGTTGAAACGACCGCGATTCGTACCGTAGGATTCGTTAATCTGCTAACCCGGAATGGAGGCAAGTCCATCCACATATGATTTCCAGCTGTCATATGTGTTGTTGAACTCATGTGTTTGATTCATATCACTGGTCTGACTAATCACTTGATTGTAATCTTGGAAGTTCTTACTCACTAAGCTAGTGTAGCTTATACCCCAATAGATGTTTGATTAAACAGGTTATCTCAAGAATGCTAAGTAGGGATCGAGATGGTTGGAGCCGAGAATGACTTCGGGATTCCGGCAAGGAATAAAAATGCTTGAAGTTATTAGCTAGGTTTTACGATTCGCGTTGTAATTTTTGTGTAGTGAAATCTTTTGATAAATTATAATTGAAATATAGTGAATTGTATTTTCTTTATATTGTTACTCGAGTTGTATCAATATAAAATCATACACTGGTGTCTTCTCCATGTGTTAGACGCCTTGTATATAGTATGGATATAAACCCTGGTTTTCCTAGTAGTCAAGTAAACTTTGAAAACCGAAAAGCAAAACCCTAAACTGGATTAGTTTAAGCCTGGTGAGAGCAACTTAGAAACCTTAGATCCGATTTTTCTTCGGTTTCATATAAAAAAAATTTATAAAATAAATTAATGCAAGATATTGTTTAAAGTATATTTCACGCCATACGAAGTTTTAATTTTGGAAAATTTTCTATTCCGGGCCTTCCCGAGCCCCATTACGAAAAAACGAGCCCTAGGACTAGAAACTCAAAAAAATATTCCTTAATATTCTTTAGAACCGAAATTTTATAAGGATTTCAAAAATATAAGTTTTATAATTTTCCAGGCTATAAAAATTACAGTTATAGCATTTTTCCCGTATTTTCTTTACTACCGATAAAGTAGATGTCTTGTCTACCATTTACCACTATTCACAAGTACAACCTACATTACACACTACCCATGCCCTAGTCTTACATCCTTGCAACTACTCATTATATTTTCTTTTCCAAGAAATTTTTGTTTCTTACTAAATTATTACATTTAATACATTTTATTACACAAATTACAATTTCAAATAAAATCAATTCTCTCTCTCTCCTCCTTACTTAGTGGTCGGCGCAACTCCTCCCCTATTTCCCCCTCAAATTGTTTTATTTCTTCTTTTATTACTACAAACAAACCCTAATATACTTAATATATATACTCATTTACATTCTCTCTCTTCATTTCTACTCTTTCAAAAAATTTTAACAAGGCAAAAACTCTCTCTTTTCTTCCTCCTTGCCATGAGCCTTCAACCCACACACACACACATACACACACACACTCACTTCAAGTTCATTTCTTCTCCATTTCTTCATCAAATCTTTCCTTAGGTGATATTTTTAAGCTTTATTACTACTTAATCTTGTAAATGCAAGATTATTCGTGTGTGTTTTCACTTTAAATCCCCATGACCAAATGCTAGGGATAAGAAAATACTAATACATGAATATCAAGCCATCACAAGAGTAGATCTTGTGTTTGATGAGTTTTTGTTGAAGTATCATCATGTTCATGCATATAAAATAGAGATCTTGCATGAAAAATATATGCTCATGCCTTTAAACTCATTTTCATGCACTATAAGTAGTAGATCTAGAACTTAGACATTCATATTATACTTGACATTCATGTTCATATAGATATTTTGTGTTTTCATGCATTAATGCTCATAAAGATTTAGTCTTGTATATATAAATGTGATTATTGGTGGATCTTTATGAAAATAAGACAAAGAACTTGAAAAGAAAAGGTTTTTGTTAGGAATGCTCAAAAGTAAATTCGTATGACTTCCAAAACCTATTTTAAAAACCCTTGTAACAACTTTGAAACTCATATTTTATATGAAAAATGGAGGGTATAAGTAATAGATATCATTAAGTAATGATTTTTGTAGGTTGAAATGAGTTTTGATGAGAGTAATGTGTAAACCAAGAAGTGGAATTAATATGGAAAATTTTGTGTTAGAGTCCAACTTGTAAAATTCGTAATTTTGGATGATGCCTATATAAACACCTATTATTCAAGCTCAAAATGATTGTTTTATGTGTTAAATGAAATGCTTAGGTAGGGGATATGGTGAAGCCTTAAATTTTAATGCATTACACAAGTTTTCTCAAAGGAATCATTCAAAAAGTGGATTGTCTAAAATTCGGATATTTGAGAAAAGCCTACTTAAAAACATATTTGCAAAGTGAAAAATGTAAAATTTTATGTAGAAATGAAGGTCTTGGATAGTATAGATGATGAAGACTCATTTTAATTAAGATAACTAGGAATTTCTAATAATGGAATCCAAAACACTAGTGAGATGTCAAAGTTAGAAAATTGGATTTTCAAGAAGTAGTTATTGTTAGAGTCTTGTAAAATTTAGGAGTTCTCAAAGTTTCCTTTGCCAAAAATCATCAAGATCATGCATACATTGGACTTATCACATGTCATTCATGTTAGGAACTCATTCATATTTTATATATACTTGAATCATCAATCAGATACATTTTAAACAAGTGCAAAACAATTTTTTGGAAATGGAAAAGGCAACTGATCAGATCTGATCCCTCTGTTCCGTGATCTAAAGGTTTTCAAACCTTGGAAATAATATTAGAAATAGATAGATCTTTCGAAGTAGATAGAAATCGATATAAAATTTTCGAAATTCCGAGTTAAAATGACCAAGTTATGGCCGTTTTAAGTTGGAATTTCCGCAAATAGCGAGAATCACAATTTGTTTAGTTTTGATATATAGTTTGGATTAGTTAAGTGATGAAGTACTCATTAAGATATTCTTCTTTGGTAGGTGATCCCAAGACCGACGAATCCCTACCACCCGATTATTACTACTAAAAGACTGGCATACCATGGCCGAGTGAGTATCACTTCCAATTTCAATTATTGCTTGTGATTGTATTGATAGCTGCACTAGTTACTTAGCAAAGATAAAATGAATATGCATGATAAGGTTGAATGGGACTTATAATGTCTGCTGTTGTTAAGAGAAGTTGAACTTAAATATCGAAACCGGATGATAAATCATTGCTTGTATAGATAAGTTAGGACTGATTGACTGTGGATATTGCTTGATCACCTAATAGAACTGGTATAATTGATTATTCGATATTGAAGATAAAATTGAACTCATTCATAATAGGATGGGGATGGAGTATTAGCATTTGTTGGTTTTTCGTGATCCATAAACGAATATAAGTTGGTTATCATGATCCATAAAACGAATATAAGTTGGTTAATCGTGATCCATAAAACGAATAGAAGTTGGTTAATTGTGATCCATGAAATGAATATATGAGTTGGTAGACCGTGAGCCTAAACGGTGTCATACCACGGGATTCGTTAATCTGCTAACCCATGATGGAGGGCTTAAGTCCATCCACATATGACTTTCGGCTGGTCATATGTTTGTTAAATTCACGTGTTTGATGCATACCATTTGACTGATTAATCACTTGCTTGATTGTTATGTTTTAATTGCGATATGGAAGTTTTCATTCACTAAGCTAGTGTAGCTTACGCCCCTATAGTTTTTATTTGTTGCAGCACGAGTTTATTTGGCTTAGGCTAAGGTAGGCTACAGCTCAGGTACAGGAGCTAGGAGTTTCCTATAGAAGTTGTATTCAGTTTTGTTTAGACTTCCACAGGAAACCAAAAGACTCTGGATGACTGTAATGGACCTTTAATATTCTTTTGCGGGGAAATGCCCCTTAGACTTTGTAACTTTTATGAATGCTCTTCGATTTATTATCTAATGCTATCAAATGCTGCATTAAACTTCTTAACTCCATTGAATAGAGTATTCTATTGTCGTAAAGGGACGCTTTACATCTATACAAGACTCTCGAAAGACTCGGATCATAATTCAAAAGTCTTATATGGCATGTGGCGGACTGTTACGTTTAGGATATCCCTCTGAGGCGTGACAATGGAAGCCTTCGCGTGACTGAGGTGGTCATTCTTAGGCTTTAATATTGTGTACGGCGGACTGCCATGTTTAGGGTACCCTTCAGGGTGTGACATTGACAACTTAGCATATAACTTATGTTCTCTTAACGTCCGAAGTGCCATACGTAGGTGTTCCTCATGTTGCTCTCATGTAGTCGAGTAGACCAAAATATCGTCGATGAAAACTATAATGCACTTTCCAACAAAGGCTTATAGATTCGATTCATCAGGTCCATGAAAACGGCAAGTGCATTTGTCAAACCAAAAGACATTGCTAAGAACTCGTAGTGTCCATAACTAGTCCAAAAAGCGGTCTTTGGTACATCCTCCTGCTTTACTCTTAATTGATGGTATCTGGACTTCAAGTCGATGCGGGAAAACACACTTGCTCCTTGCAACTAATCAAAGAGGTCATCAATCTAGGGTAATGGATACTTATTCTTGATTGTAACCTTATTCAACTCCCGGTAATCGATACATAACCTCATAGACCCATCCTTTTTCTTAACGAACAAGACTGGTGCTCCCCATGGCGATACACTTGGGTGAATAAATCCTTGATCTAGAAGCTCTTGTAATTGCTTCTTGAGTTCCTTCAACTCTATTGGTGCCATGCGGTATGGAGCTTTCGATATTAGCTTTGTATTTGGCATCAAGCAAATCTCAAAGTCGATCTCCTTCTTTGGTAGCAACCCAAGTTGCCTCAGGAAAGATATCAGGAAACTCATTGACTATAGGTATATCCTCCACCATTGGTCTTTCACTTTCTTCTTCTATTGCATTAATTTGTTGGTCAATCTCCTCCTCATCTGTCACTAACTTGAGCGAACTTAATGCCTGCCTCCTTACGATCGTGGATTCTCCTTTGAACTCAATATCCTTTCTATTCATATCCTTAAAATTCACCTTCTTCTCCCGATAATCTACCGTAGCTTTAACACAGGTCAACAAACTCATGCTAAGAATCACTTCATAATTATTCATCTCCAACAAAATCAAGTCACTTGTCGTATGACGTCCTTGGATCTCTAAAGGACATTCCTTCAACATTTCTTGGGTGGTTACGACACTACCCATGAGTGTCTTTATCTTAAAGCTGGTGGCAGTGGTGACTATAGGTAAACCAGTCTTCTTAGCAAGGTTGGGGGTAATAAACCAATGGGTAGCTCTAGCATCAAACAAGGCATAAGCGATTTCACTAGCTACTCGTATATTTCCTACGTTCAACACGCACTAGTTACTAACTTATCTAACTATTCTAAAGCTTTAGGTTAATGAGATATAAGGATTCTATCGTTACAGATTTGATAACATAAAAAGACACTATAAACAAACAAAACGATAGCTTAAGGTTAAGGCTAACCTACAACAAGTCCATGATCATAGCCTTTGTCTTCCTCCAAGGCAGCAAACTCACATCCTTCTTCCTCATCATCAACTTCTTCGCACATCTATAGGGCTATAAGCTAATAAGCTTAGTGAGAATTATTTCCATAAGTAAATACTTGAGTAGCAAAATTCAAACAAGTTATTTAAGCATTCAAGTGAATTGCAATATACACTTGAGCAAGTAAGGTGTATAGTTTTCCAGGAACTATATATCAAATGGATTTATGCCATCCATTCGGGGTTTGGTGAGAAAAATTAGTAATCTCAGACCGAGTCATTATAGTTAATTCATGCTTTCAATCATTACCACCAAGCATATTAAATCTATTCTTGTTGAGCCATGCTTTCGATTTACCGCCAAGCATAGTTTTAATTCCTTATTGCCAAGCATTTGCTTTCAATCATTGCTGCCAAGTATTACTTTCGACCGTGTTACTATCCTTTTACCCAAGGATAATAACCCCATGCAATGTGACTCACTACATGGTATGCATTAATCAATTTATTTAAGATATTATAGCATCATTATTGTCAATTTAAAATGATCATAGATATTCAGAAATATCAAGTTTTATACTAAGACAAGCAATTCTTTACAATCAATTCCCGCCTCGATATTCTTAGTGTTCTTTCATACAACTTTACATACATAACATTTTGTCTTTCTTTAATTCTAATGATCTAGACTACAAGCACAATTAAGTACACAATTTAAGAAAATAAACTCACATTATCATGGCGATACTTCTTCTAATATGGAAGAGTTGATCGAACAATGCACTTAGTCAAAATAGTCCATGGGATATGGATACTCTTCCTCAGGATCACCTAGTCAAGAAAAATACCCATAATGAGTATTTCTTGATAACCCTTTGTAATTTGACAAAACTACATCATAAAAATGTCAAAATTCGTGTAGAAGACAACTCCAATATTAAAATAGCCATAACTTGGTCATTTTAACTCAGAATTGGGTATATAATATACGATTTCCACCTACTCAAACAATTATATCCATTTCTAAAACTATTGTTATCAAACTTGGTCATTTGAGCTCCAAAACAGTGGCAATCAGATTCACCACAAAATTTCCCATTCCAAAGGCATTTTTTTTTAAACATCAAATCATCCGAAAATTACTTTGATAAATACTTAGTTATCTATATAGTTGAAAAATTCCTTTTTATAGATCTATAACTCATATTTCATACATGTTCAAGTATTTGTTGTCTAAACAAAATTCTCTAGTAAAAACAATGTTAGTTAGAAGTTTGAAAAAATCATAATTTATAAGAAATCCTTTTGTAAATGCTTTCAAAATGAATCTTTTGATTCTTTGTTTTCAAAGAGTATTTTATGTTTATCTTACTATTGTCCTTGGTTACTTTTCCATACAAATGAATTTTTCTATTTTTTCCTTTTTGAAACTTCACTAGTGTCACTTTTCCTATTAGCTTCCTATGTATTTCCTTTGACTATTATTTTGATTTTTTTTAAATCTTGGTTTGAAAACATACATTTCCTTTTTATGGGGTTTCCTTTATATTATATTTCTGAGAAAATATTTTTTCTAACAAACAGTCATCTTCCTCAATTTTAGAAAACAACTCTATTACTACTATAATTATGGTTTAAAAAAAACTTTCAAAATAGTGGTATTTCCAAGATTATAGTGAGTTCTTCCTAAGGATTTCAGAAAAAAATGAATTTTTTATTAATTTTAAAACTCTAAATTTCATTTAGAACTCTTCTTTGATGACAAAAATCTCTTTTGCAAAAATATAGTTTAAACTTTGCAATCTGGACAACAACCTTTATTTTGCATGAATATGAGAATAATAACAAGCAAAATTATAGCAACAAAATATTAAGCAAGATAATATAAGTCAAGTATTGAGATCTTAGTTTTGAATCAAGGCTCTCAGACTGAGAAATGGACTAGTCCCAAAAAGAAAAGATAATTGTTTTGACTTGATAAGAACAAGTCTAAGACTAGAAAGACTAGTCTTAACATATCATGAAATAAATAAATATATTTACTTAGATATAAATAAGAAGTTAGCATAATAACAATAATAACGAGAAAAGAAATAATAACAACATAAAAATATAGAAATAGATGTTCACGAACAACAACAATACATGACAATAGAGTAGCTTCCATAACAATAAGTTTGGAAAACTCACACATGGTCATGTAATGTAAGCCTTGGAAAATTTCAGTAAATAATTTTAAGATGAACTTCGAAAATAAACCCTAAAAATCACTCCAAATTAAAACCAAATTTCGATAAGTCCTGATTCACGAACGAATTCAGAAACTTCTTAATCTTGAGAAAATGAAAATCTTTAAACAATAAAATAAGAACTCAGTGGTCTTCAAATTCAAAACCACGACGTATGAAAAATTCCATATTTAACTCCGACTTATACAAATGGGTAATAGAAAGCTCAAAACAAATTATTAAAAAGCAAATAACGATTGACTTTCGAAAATATAACTCAATTCAAGAATTCCAAAAACATTAAGAGATATTAAATACTTACAAAAATAAAATTTAAAATAAATTTCTCAAATTAAATATGTTGTATAAACATAAATATCAATTTCCAAATTGGCAAAGGTCTAAACTGGAAAATCGCCAGAAACCCTAACCGGAATACAATAGTGTAAGTCCGACAATCTAGCGCCCCTAACCCTAGAGGCCGAGATGTAGTTTAGATATGTAGAATAGCTCATAATAATATGAGTTTGTTTAAAAATATCAGATTGGTAAATTTTTGACCTATTTCGAACCCGTTACGATACAGACTTCGAAAAGCGTGTCCCGGGGCTCGAGATATCAAAAATATACCAATAGTACCGTTAGACTCGTAATTTCATAAGATTTCTAAATATATCAGTTATATAATTTTTCGGGTTATAAAAGTTACAGTTATAACCTTTCTATCGTATTTCCATTATTACCGGTAATTGATTAGTCTTTTGCACTATTCATTTTTATTTTATTAAAAAATTTTATTATTCTTATAAAGTCTTATATTTTTAGATAAATATTTTATATGTTATAGAAAATTTTGTTTTTCTAAAAATTAGTTAGTTCGGGCTTTTACGGGATCAGATTTTTAAGACCCGGTACTAAAATAAATAAATTAATTTAATAATCGGAAAAATATTTTAAAAATATTGCTATTCCCATAAAATATTTTTTTAGAATTTTTCGGGTTATAAAAATATTATTTATAGCCCATATTCGCGTATTTTGACCGTACCGGTAACATAATTGTTAAAATACTAAAATAATTCAAATAATTATTTAATTTTAATTATGAAAAATCTGCTACAATTATTTGGAATAATTTTTCTAATTTTATTTTATTTTGTTTTATTTTATTAAAAAAGTACTCTTACAACCCATACCTTCAAGTACACCTTTCACACATCACTTCTTTTTCACTTCAATCTTTTTACACTTCATTATATCTATTCATGGCAGATTTTTGACTCCATGATGGCTGCCATTGTCCTTCATTTACTCTATTTTGACCAAATTAATTATTTTTCCACTCCTTCTTAAGAAAGTTACATTACACATTTATTACACAATTCAAATTCAAGTCAAATTTCATCAAACCCTCTCTCTCCTCCCTCTCTTTTCACGTGCAGCAGCCCCCTCTCCCTTTGGCTGCCCTTGTTTTTTTTTTTTCTCTCTTTCATTCATTTAATACACTCATTTTCTCTCTCCATTTCATTTACTCATTTTCCTTTTTCATTCTTTACCTTTTCTCTCTCTTTTCTCTCTTTTTTCTTCTTATTGTTCTTGTTTCCTCAAGAACACAAGCTGCCCCACATCTTCCATGGCTTCCACACTTCATTTTTAAAGATTTTCTAAGCAAATCTTCATCCTAAAGCTCCATAGGTGATATAGGTAAAGTATAATGAAGGTTTCATGCATCAAATGAACTTCCATAAGCTTAAAAGCTTAGGATGATGATGCCAAAAATGAAATCTTTTCTCTTCTCCACTTTTATTATCTTGTAATATAATTATTTTCTTGTTTAAAGTTATTATATTTTGTAGATCTAACTTTTTATGGCTTTGATTTTTGTTTATGCCATAGATCTTGTTATTTAAGTTGTTATTTTTGTTATTCCTTATGATTTATGCATAGATCTAGCATTCACATGTCTATCTTAGTGATTCATGCATGTAAAACTAGTTTAGAAAACTAGATCTAAAGTTTTGAGTTCATAGATGCATTAGATCTTTGTTTATGTTCATGAACAACTTGCTATAGCTTGATGATGGTAGGAAAGTTGTAGGAAACCCAAGATCTATTTTGTTTTCAACAAAAATCAATTTGAAAATTCGGATGAAAATGGAACCTTATTAGAAAAGTGGTTTTTCAACTTTAAAATGTATATTTTTCATTTAAAATGAAGGGCTTAGAGTATAGATACCATAAATGAAAGATTTTGATAATTGAAGTTTAGATCCATGATGTTTATAGCTTATTACCATGCATTTGTTTTATGTTTATGTTCATATTAAGTATAGATCTTAGTTATGAACTCAAACAAAATTGTGAAATTCGTATTTTGGCAAGACCCATATTTAAAAACTACTTTTCAAGTGTCAAAATGTAAATTTTACATAAGAAAATGAAGGCTTAATAATATATAGCATTAAGACTTCATTTTATATGGTTCAAGATGATTTCAAAGATTAATTTTCAGAACAAAGTTCTATTCTCGGATTTGGCAAGCTAGTGTAAAAACATGTTTTCTAACTCAAAAATAAAGTTTTATTATCAAGAAATGAAGGGCTCTTAGATATGATATGTAAGGAATGGATTTTCATAAGTTTAGATAGGTTTTATCAAAAGATATGTCCAAAAATGAATTTTGTAAATTCGGATCCCAACCAAGGAATTTTTAAAACCCATTTATCAACATCAAAACTCGTTTTATGTGAAAAATGAAGTATATAGGTAATAGGTATCATTAAGTAGTGATTTTTATAAGTTGAAATGAGTTTTGATGAGATTAATGTATAAAACAAGAAATAGAATCAAGATGAGAAAATTTTGAGTTAGTAACCAATTTGTGAAATTCGTAATTTTGAGTGAAGGCCATAAGAACACCTATTAACCAAGTTCAAAATGAAAGTTTTATGTATTAAATGAAGTCCTTAAGTAATAGGTATCATAAGGTCTTAAATTTTAATGCATTAAACAAGTTTTCCCTAAATGAATAATTCAAAAAGTGGATTTTCTAAAATTCGGATTTTTGAGTAAATCATATTGGAAAACATATTTACAAAGTATAAAATGGGAATTTTTATGTAGAAATGAAGTTCATAAGTAGTATATATAATGAAGACTCAATTTTGACAAAAATAATATATTTTCTTAAGTAACAAATCCAAAACAAATGGAAATGATAAAAGTTAGAAAGCTAGAATTTTCATAAGTAAGTTGTCATTATGGTCTTGCAAAATAAAAAGTTATAAAATTCCTTTTTAGTAAAATCATCAAGATCATGCATGCAATAGGTTCATCTCATGTCATTCATGTTAGGAAATCACTCATATTGCATGTATAGTTAGTTATAGTAGGAACATTTCAAACATTTACAAAACTATTTTTCGGAAATTGAAATTGTTGCTGACCTAATCTGATCCGAACTTTTCGAAGCTTCAAAGTTTTCAAAACTTGAAAATAATATTAGAATTAGATAGATCTTTCGAAGTAGATAGAAATCGATATATAATTTGCGAGATTCCGAGTTAAAATGACCAAGTTATGGCCGTTTTAAGTTGGAATTCCCGCTTAGGACGAGAATTACGAATTTGATAGTTCGTATAAGATCGTTTAGACTAGTTTGAGTTGAAATACTTATTAGAGTATTTCTTCCTTTTTAGGTGATCCCGAATTCGACGATTCCCTACCACCGGATTACTATTACTAGAAGACCGGTGATCCAATGGCCGAGTGAGTTTTCTCCTTGTTTTGTTACCTTGATTGTGATTGTAGTTAGTTGCATTAGAATTATAGGAACAAGATAAAAATCGATATGAATGGGGATGGGATATATGATGAGACTGTGATGAATGTGTGCCAAAGAATACTAAAGCATATCGAAATCCCGATTTGATTGGATAACTGCACCGTTAATATTATTTCTGTTATATGTGTGATATTGATTGGTCACTCTAAAGAATGTATAAATATTTTTGACCTAAGCAAAAAAAAAATAAATAAATAAATTGGTCATGCATCGCATTGGACATATTGCATTTGGTAGCATGCTACTCCTACGCAGGTCGATCGGTATGGTCCGTGGATGACTCGTTTGGATAACGAACCCGGTGCCAGAGCTCATTCAGGGGTACTAAGGCGCATGTGGATGCATTCTTGGATGAGCCTAGCCGAGTCGAGTGCTAAGAGCCAAGGGCTTGGGGACTAGATGCAGTCGTGTAGACTCAATACCATTCCTAACCCAAGATACGGAGGGCGTAAATCCGTTCTGTGTGTGGGTTCCGCATACCCACGCATAATTGCTTGCTCACGTGTTTGCTCATGCATAGCATATGATTGACTAATACTTGTTTGTTATGGTACGGATTGAGGAAATTATCACTAAGCTAGTGTAGCTTATACCCCAATAGTTGTTTAAATGAACAGGTTATCTCAAGAATGCAAAGTGGGGACCGAGATGGTTGAAGCCGAGATTGGCTTCGGGATTCCGGCAAGAGATGAGAATGTTGAAGTTATCAGCTAGTTTTATGATTTGCCTTGTATTAGTTTTACGTAGTAGAATCTTTTGATGAGGTGAAATTGAAGTTTAATGATTTGTATTATGAAGTATAGTGATTTGTATCTGAAGTATAGTAAAATTGTATTTCCTTTACATTGTTACTCAATTGTATCAACATAAAATGTATCATTCCGATATGTCTCCTTTATGTGTTAGACGCCTTGTACATAGTATGGAAGCCTTCGCGTGACCGAGGTGATCATTCTTAGGCTTTAATATTGTGTACGGCGGACTGCCACGTTTAGGGTACCCTTCGAGGCGTGACATGTAAAGTTACATGACATGGTAGAAGTAATATGAAGAAGGTTTATTACCTTAAAGATAAATGGTAGTGAAGAAAAATGGTGGTGTTGGTAAGAACTTAAGAGGATTTTGGGAGTATGTAGAGAGGAAATGTCATGCCCTAACGGGTACCCTAAACGTGACAGCCCATCGTGCATAATATTAAAACTTAAGAATGACTACCCTAGTCACTCAAAAGCTTCCATATCAGTACAAGGCGTACATTCACATCAAAGAGAGACGGTAAAGTAATGCATTTTTAATATTGTTAGCGGAACATGCAAAATAATACTTAATATATTTCATTGAGATATAAAGTCTTATAACTTCTAAGAGGCATTCCCTGATAATTCCATAACAACATGATTTTACTAAGATAAATAACTAAGCTAGAAGATTTTAAAAGAAATCTACTCTAAAACTTCAAACCAGAGTTTCCAAAAAGCTTCCCAAAATAAAGATTCTATCCGGATGATCAAGATAGTCTTGGGCGAAAAATTACGATCTGCAATATCAAAGTCTATTAGGGTATAAGAATAACTAGCTTAGTGAGATATTCCTTACGTAAAAGTACTCATAATAGGCAATCAATCAAGATTATTAATCAAGCATATGAAATGCAACAACCATATGATCAAACATTACATAACTATCCGGTTTCGTATGTATGATGGATTTACCCCTCCATCGGTGGTTAGGGAATGATTTGAACTGGGCCCCGAACGACCTCCTTAAAATTTGCGCGTCTTGGGGTTCTAATGAACCATACTACTAGTCCCTGGGTTTTCCTTACCCAAAGTGATCGATCCGGCTCGGCTACAACTTGAGGCTGTATTCTCCGAACGTCCTAACCCTCAAGATGTAGCTAGGCAGCTTATCTTTCCCATCCCACGTTGAGGAGTAGTAGCAAAATTTCGAAATGATATTCTAAGTGATATACATGAGCAATTTATTATAGGGGATTCTAATATGACATTAAATCATTTAAAGCGACCAAGCAATAATTGTACACATAGCAATACATACATATAAACAATTATATCAATCACAAATCGGGTTCGATATACTTATCGTTCATTGATTGTACATAACAATTCACATACATAATTCCCATGATATCCCACATGCATATCAATTTTATCTTTTCCTAACATCCAGTGCTCTATTCTATAAGCACATGCGTGAATACATAAACGTAAAGGAAACTCACTTGTCCATCGCTATCTTCTATGAGTCCAAGTAATCCTCGGGAAGAGAAGATCTTGGTCCTCAACACCTAAACAAAAGAAATACCCGAAGTGATTATTTCATCTAAGATCTACTCAAACGCTATAATTCTATCTTATTGAATTCGTCAAAAATCGTATGAATGGAAATCTCAACTTGAAATTGCCATAACTCGCTCATTTTAACTCAGAATTTAGCATATTATATACCGATTTCTACCTATTTGAAAAGATCTATCTATTTCTAAGGTTATTTTTATCAAAAGAAGTCATTTGGGTCTCGGAATAGTAAAGTACAAAATTGATACGAAATTTTCAGATCTCAAAACTCAAGTTTTCAAACTTTTCTTCATTCAAGAATTCTTGTACAAAAAATATAGATAACTGTATGGTTGAAAAATCCTTTGAATATATTATTATATATATATGGACTCAAACTATATGCATGAATTTGGTGGTGTTGTCTCAACAATGTTTTTGCAAAACAATATGTCTTAAAAGTGAGAAAAGCTAAGACTTGAAAATCTCCTTTTTGGGAAAATTTTATAAGTAAGTATTTCCTTCTTTTAACTCCATTTCTTAATGCTAAGAATAATTAAATTTTCAAAAGGTAATTTTTGTCTTTTATGATTCCTACAACTTTATTTCTAGTGGTTTGGAAAAATGTAGTTTTTCTAAACACCTTTTGGTTATGTGTTCTAAAGTTTTTCTAAAGTTTGATCTACTTTAAATAATATCAATGATTTAAGTTATTTATTATTTTTATTTCCTAAGTAAAGCTCATTCTTAGAAAGGTTATTCTTTGATAATTTTATAAAACTTATCTAAACCTTAGTATGTTGATGAAAACTTTACATATGAGTTTAAGAAAACTTTTGGTTAAACAAAGAATTAAGTTTAAAGAATCTTTCTTATTTCATTGGTTTGAAAAGAGAGTTTGTGATAACTTTATTTTATGTATTCATTGATAAAATCCTATATAGTATTATTACTAAAACTTGAGCTAAACTTATCTAACTTTAGAAAATATTTGTTAAGATAAAACTTTAAGTTTTTATGAAAGAGTCATTTCTTCTGTGACAAAATTTATTTTTAAAAAAAAGTTTTATTTTTTATTACTTAAGAAAAGTCATTTTCATTATGGTTGAGACAATATCAACATATTCATGCATGAATGAGAATATGTAACCATGAAAAATATAATAAAAACAACATAACAAGATAAATGTAATAAGAGCATAAAAGTAAAGTCAAGTATTAGGAACCTTAGCTTCATTAAGGTATCCCGGGACTAAGAATAGATTAGTCCCAAAAAAAAAAAGAAGGGAAAAGAAAAGAAAGAAAATTGTTTTGACTTGATATGGACAAGTCTAGACTAAAAAGACTAGTCTTAATAATTTGCATAAAATAAGTAAATAAATAAATTGCAAAGCATAGAAATAAATAAATAACAAGTGAGCTTATATGCTCTGAAGAAATATATGTACATAATATATATTAGTACTATATAGAAGTTAAATTAGAACAAATAATAATAATAATAATAATAATAATAATAATAACAACAACAACATAATAAAACCATAATAGAAGACATGAACAAAAACAAAACATGAATATATTGTTGTTTTTTTAAGAAAATACACTAGGCTCATGCGAAGGTAAATGAACATGATGAGTGAATAAGATAAATTTTTACCTAAGGTTTATGTGTTTGTTGAAGGGGAAAAGAATGGATTGTAGTAATATATGGGAAAAGGTTTTATGGAGAGAAAAGAGAACTTGGAAGAGAATTTGAGAGAGTGATTTTTATGGAGTGATTTTGGTAGATTTTTAGTAAGAAATGAATTGTATGAATGAATGAAGGAGGAAGGGGGTATTTATAGATTTTTGGAGTGGAAATTAGTGTGATAAAATAATTTAAAATGAAATAAAATTTGAGATGGGAGAGGGACATGAGGTGCGGTTTTGGGTTTGTAAGGGGGGGAAATTTATTTATTTATTGTTTTGCAATAAAAAAGAAGTAATATGTAAAGTGCGATATGATTAAAGTTGTATGGGGAAGGTAAATTGTAAGGTATAGGTATGGTAGTGTGTAAGAATAGAGTGTAAGAAAAGTAGGATAGATGAATAGTAATGAATAGTAGAAAAGTATTATGAATAGTAGACTAGAAAATTAAAATACAATAGTAAAGAAATACGCGTGAACCGCATATATTTGATATTTTTAGTTACCGAAAACTGATATTTTTGAAATCCATATATTTTTATGAGTTTATTAGTGTTATTAGAATATTTTCACTATCTGGTGCACCCGGGCACGGTCTTTGAAAACTGATCCTGTTCGGATCCGAAAGACACTAGAAAATTATGAATCTGATATTTTTAAACTTTCCTATATTATTACGAACCATAATTGTCACGCCTCAGCGGGTACCCTAGACGTGACAGCCCGCCGTACGCAATATTAAAACTTAAGAATGACTACCTCAGTCACTCGAAAGCTTCCATATCGGTACAAGGCGTACATTCACAACAAAGGGAGACCGGTGGAGTAATGCATTTTAAGACATTGGCAGCGGAACATGCAAAATAACACTTAATATATATATCATTGAAATAAAAGTCTTATAGCTTCTAAGGGGCATTCCCCGATAATTCTTAATAACATGGTTCTAAATATAACATAACTAAAGCTAGAAGATTTTAGAAGAAATCTACCCTATAACTTCAAAATAGAGTTCCTCCAAAAGCTTCCAAAATAAGGATTCTACCAGGGAATCAAGGTGGTTCGGGTGCAAAAGATAATCCTGCAATATCAAAAGTCTATAGGAGTATAAGCATGACTAGCTTAGTGAGATATTCCTTACGCAATAGTACTCATAACAACAATCAAACAAGTTTATTAATCAAGCATATGAATTCAACAACCATATGATCAAACATTACATACGACTATCCGGTTTCGTATGTTTGATGGATTTACCCCTCCATCGGTGGTTAAGGAATGCTTTGAACTGGGTCCGAACAACCTCCTTTAAGTTTGCACGCGTCTTAGGGTTCCAACGAAAGTACTACTAGTCCCCGGGCCTTCCATGCCCAAAGCGAGATCCGGCTCGGCTACACCTTGAGGCCGTATTCCCCGTACGTCCTAACCCTCAAGATGTAGCTAGGCAGCTTACCTTTCCGGTCCCACGCTGAGGAGTAGTAGCAAACTTCGAAATGATATTCTAAGTGATATGCATGAGCAATTTATTATATGGGGATTTCAATATGGCATTAAATCATTTAAAGCGAAATCAAACAATATTTGCACACATAACAATACATACATGGAAACATTTATATCAATCACAAATCGGGTTCCGATATACTTATCGTTCATTAATCGCACACAATGAATCACATATATAATTCCCATAATATCCCACTGCATATCAATTTTTCTTTTCCTACATCTAGTGCTCTATTCTACAAGCATATGCGCGAATAATAAGCGTAAAGGAAACTCACTCGTCCATAGCGCTCTAGGAGTCGAAGTGATCCTCGGGAAAGACAAGATCGTGATCCTCGACACCTAAACAAAAGAAATACCCAACATGAGTATTCCAACCAAGATCTATTCAAATTCTATACTTCTATCTTAAAGAATTCGTAAAAATCGTATGGAATGGAAATTCCAACTTAAAATGGCCATAAGTTGCTCATTTTAACTCGGAATTCCGCATATTATATACCGATTTCTACCTACTCGAAAAGATCTATCTATTTCTAAGGTTATTTTCATCAAAAGAAGTTATTTGGGTCTCAGAATAGTAGCGTACAGATTTGATACGAATTTTCCAAACTTTAAAACTAGAGTTTTCAATCTTTTCTTCACTCAAGGGCTTTTGTACAAAAATATAGATATATTGTACGTTGAAAAATCCCTTGAATACACATATGTACTCAAACCATAAGCATGAATTTAGTGGTATTGTCTCAACAATGTTCTTGTAGTACAATATGTTTTGAAAGTGAGATAAGCTTAATTTTTGTAAAGAAATTAGTTTTGTTAAGAAAATTTCTTATTTTACTAAAGGTGAGCATCTCTTTCTTTTAACTCCATTTCTTAAATAAAAGTAGTTTTAATCTCTTTCAAATTCCTACTACTTTATTTCTAATATTTTGGAAAACATAATCTTTCTAAATACTTCATGGTTATATCCACTTTTAAAAGAAATCATCTTATAAGTAAATTTTGAAAAACTTATCTTAGACTTTAGTGTGGGTGGAAAATTTCGACAATTGAATTTAAGAAATCCTTTGTTTAGGTCTAAAGAAACTTTCTTATTTCTTTGAAAGAGAATTTATAATAACTTTACTTTATGTATTTCTTGGTGAAAACCACATATTATTACTAAAACTTGAGCTAGCTTATCTAACTTTAAAAGAATATTTGTTTAAGATAAATTTCAAACCTTTAAGGTAAATAACTTCTTATGTGACAAAATTTATATTTAAAAAGAGTTCTTATTCTTATTTTAAGAAAACTCATTGCTATTATGATTGAGACAATAACAACATATTCATGCATGAATGAGAATATATAACATAAAAGCTACATAAATAAAATAAGAGCATAAAAATAAAGTCAAGTATTGGGAACCTTAGCTTCATCAAGGTATCCCGGGACTAAGAATGGACTAGTCCTCAAAGAAAAGAAAAGCAAAGAAATAAAATTGTTTTGACTTGATATGACAAGTCTAAGACTAGAAAGACTAGTCTTAATATTTGCATAAAACAAGTAAATAAATTGCAAGACTTGAAAATAAATAAATAAATAACAAGTGAGCTTATATGCTCTAAATAAATATATATACAAAATATACATAATACCTATATAAGTTAGGTTAGAAACAATAATAACATAATAGTAACATAAAGAAAATAAGAGCATGAACAAAAACAAAACATGAATAAATTGTTGCTTCTTTAACTCATTGAGTCTAAGAAACATACACTAAACTCATGTTGAGTTATATGAACATGAGGAGAGAATATGAGAAACTTTTACCTAAAGCTTATGGGTTTGTTGAAGAAGAAAGAATGGGTTGTTTATTATGTGGGACTTGGTTTTCTAAAGAAAGAAAGACTTGAGAGAGGTTTTGGGAGAGGAATTTTGTGGAGTGATTTTGAGAGAGTTTTAGTATGAATTTTTGTTGTGTGAAAGAATGGAAGAGGAATGGGGTATTTATAGATTTTTGGAGTGGAAATTTGTGTGATTAAATTTAATTGAAATTGAAAATAAAATGGATGGAAGAGGGGCATGGGGGCGCCGGTTTTGGTACTTGTAGGGGAGAAATTAATTTGTTTTGTTTGTTTTGTAATAAAAGAAGTAATGTGTAAGGTATGATGTGATTCAATTATATGGGGAAGGTAAATTGTGAGGTATAGGTATGGTAGTGTGTAAGAATAGAGTGTAAGAAAAAGTAGAGATAGGTGAATAGTAATGAATAGTAGAAAAGTACTATGAATAGTAGACTAGATAATTAAAATACCGGTAGTAACGAAAATACGCGTAATTAAGCTATATCTGATATTTTTAGATACTGAAAAATTCTAAAACTGATATTTTTGAAAACCTTATAATTTTACGAATCTATTGGTGTGGTCGAAATATTTTTGCTATCGGTGCTTCGCGGCACGGTTTTTGAAAACTGATCCCGATCGGATCCGAAGGACACTAGAAAAATTCGAATCTGATATTTTTAGGCTTCCCTATATTATTACGAACCGTTTTCCATAATTATTTCAATTTCGTTTTCTAGGGTTTAAGAACACGGGAGTGCCGGATCCAAATTCACTAGACTAACATAGAACTAGGTTAATTTTGGGGTTTCGTTTCAACTTCCGGTTCTTAGGTTTACTAATATTATCGAAAAATCTAGGGGCTTACAATAATCCACAATTATCTTAATTTCATTGTCTAGGGTATAAGAACACGGGATTGCCGGATCTAGATTCACTAGACTAAACATAGAACTAGGTTAACTTTAGGGTCCCGGTTTGACTTCCGATTCTTAGGGTTTGCTTATATTATAAAAAAATCTAGGGGCTTGCAGGAAATTTGAGAGAGATTTGAAAGAAAAATTTTAGAGATTTTTGGTAGTAAAATTGGGGGTGGATGAAGTGTGAAAAAAATGAAAGAGAAAGAGGGTATTTATAGGGAATAAGAAGTGAAAAATTGTGTGATTAAAATAAATGGAAAGAAAAAAAATATATATGAGTGAAAGGAGAGGGGGCGCTAGCCTTGTTGAGGGAGAGAGAGAAGTAATTTATTTTTTTTTGTATTTTTGTTAATTAAGTGTAATAATATGTAAGATAGATGTGATATAAAGTGTATAGGAAAGGTAAAAAGTAAGAAAAATAGGTATGTAGAGTGTAAGAGTAAGTGGTAGAAAAAATAGAGATAGATAAATAGTACAAAATAGTACAGAATAATAATGAATAGTGTAATGTAAAGTAGATATGACTAATAAAATACCGATAATAAGAAAATACACGTATAAATGCGATATCTGATATTTTTAGTTACTGAAAAATTATAAAACTGATATGTTTTTATAAGTCTAACGGTATATTCAGAATATTTTTACTATTCCGAGCCCGGGACATATTTTTCTAAAACTGTATCCGATCGAGTTTAAAACGAATTACAGTTTGATTAATCTAATATTTTAAGCTCTCTTATATTGTTACGAACTATTCTACCTACTAATCTTATACTTACTCTCTTAGGGTTACGAATGCGGAATTGCTGGACTTAAACTGTTATATCTAACTAGGGTTTTGTTGACTTTAAGGTTTCTAGTTGACCTTCTAATTAGGATTTAAGCTTAATCAATTGCAAAACTTTAGGGGTTTACAAGGTCAATTACAATCCTTAGAGGCATACTCCTGCTAATGTCTTCAAGTCTATATAAATACATAGTCTAGTGATCTTTGAAATATTAACATACCATATTTTATTCCTAAAGGAATTACAAGAAAATAAATTCATCTTGTGTTCTCACTACTATCAAAAGAGCTAAAAAAAGATCCCCTAACAATCTTCCTTGATGTCCAAATCTTCAAATGTAGTCTCAAGCATACTTATTTAATAGAAATCTATGGGGATATAAGCTTACAACGAGCTTAGTGAGATATTCCCTCTTTATTCCTGCTGTAAATACAATCAAGTTTATTAGTTTCCACGCATATGCATGCATGATATGCAACAAACACATGTTACAAATAATTATGTATGGGTATCCTGAAACTATACATAGAACGATTTACGCCCTTCGTATCGGAGGCTAGAGAATTTAAGTTTGAAGATCTCTTCTATCTTTACAGCTAGTCCTTGGGCACTCTAATCACCGTGATCAATCAGTGCGGCTCATCCTTAAGACGTATCCCCGATACGCCTTAGTTTCCTAAAAAATGAACTTGACCTTTAGCCCTTCTGGTTCCTCACGTAGGAGTAGCAATCCTTATTATGTGACTCGATGGATGCAATTTATGTCCGTTTAATTTATATCGAAGCCGAGTATAATTATATAGCATCATTGTCACACATACATAAAAGCAGATACATATAAACCCATAACCCCATTCATATTCATTTTATTTTGTGCTTATAAATCTAGTGCAACTATCTACAAGCACAAGCAAGGTAACGAAATTAAGAGGGAAAAATCATTCATCCATATCGCAATCTTCTTAGTTGTAGTAATCCATTGAAAAGGGAGTGTCATATTCCTTGTAACCTAGATAAAGGAAATACCCAAAATAAATATTTCATAGAAGTTTTGCTCAAACTTTCTAATCCTATATTGAAATTCGTGGTAAAATTCGACTTGTAGAATCTAACTTAAAACGACCATAATTTGCTTATTTTAACTCGGAATTTCACATATAGGATATTGTTTTCTATCTACTCAAAAAGATATATCTATTTCTAAGCTTATTTTTTTTTTTTCATAAAAGTTCATTTGGGTTCCAAAATGGTATAGTACACAATAGTTATGAAAATCTCAGCCCTTAAATTGTAACTTTTCAAAATTTTACTTCATCCAAAAAGTCTATAACAAATACATAGATATTTATATAGTTGAAAAATCTTTGTAATACATATATAAACTCTTATTATATGCATGATTCTAATGATATTGTCTCAACAATGATTTTTCATAAAACAACTTGTCTTAGGAGTTTGAAAAAGTGAAACTTGGCAAATTTATTTTAAGATGTTGGAAGGAAAACTAAAAGCTTATGAGTTATTATAAGTGGGTGATTTTTTATTATAATTATTTTTCCCTAACTTTTAAAAGATAAATTAAAGTAAAAAAATTTAGTCTTTCAAGTTATCTACCAACTTTTATTATTAAGTGGATTTTTATTTGGTGAGTCGATTTTTGTTTAACTTGAAAAGCTTGTCTAGTTCTTAGCCTTTATTAAAGTGTTAGTGATAATTGTATAAATAAGTTTTTAAAAAAAATTATATAATAAAGAATTATCATCTTTATGTTTTGTAATAATATATTTTATTCTTAGTAAGTTGAAATGAGATTAATGAAACTACTTAGTTAAATTTTGTAAAAATCTTGCATAATAACGAAACTAAAATTTATAATGAACTTGTTTAAATTTTTGAAGAGAATTTTTTCTCAACATAATACTAAGTCTTTAATGGAAAATTTTTCATAAGTGACAAAAAATCATTTTTATAAAGAGCTTAGTCTTATTTTTTTTATCAAAGGAAGAATTTTTTTTATTAAGACAATAACAATATAATCATGAATGCCTATGAGCTTGTAGATAAGTAACATGATAATAATAAGTCATATGAAAGATAAAAGACACAGAAATAAAATAAGCACATAATAAAAGTCAAGTATCAGAGATTCCTAACTTGAATCAAGGCTTCCTGAACTTAGACATGGGTAAGTACATAAAGAAAAATAAGAAAAAGATTATTTTGACTTGATGAGGACAAGTTTAATACTAGAAAGACTAGTCTTAATAAAATTGCATGAAACAAATAAATAAATTGCAAGCAAGATTAGAGCATGAATAATTAAAAGTTATGTTAGTGAGCTTATAGGCTCTAAGAATATATATATACATAAATATAATTAGTATTATATAAAAGTTAGATTAGGTGCAATAATAAACTATAATAATACTTAAACATTGTTAATCAAGATATGAACATATTATTGCTTCCATAATACCTACAGGTTTAAGAAACATACACTATGATCATGTTATGTTAACATGAACATGAAGATAGTTTTAGAAATGTTTACCTAAGGTTGTTTGTGGTTGAAAGAAGAAATAAAGTATTGGAATGATAGTTTTATGTAAAAAAGAGAGTTGGGAAGAGCAATTTGGAGAGAATATTTGTGGAGTAGATTTGAGAGAGTTTTGGTATGGTTGAGAAGCGTGTGAAAGAAATGAAGAGAGACGGGTATTTATAAATAAATATGGATGAAATTAGATGTAATTAAATAAATTATAAAATAAAAAACTGGAGAGGAAGAGGGAGAGAGAAGGGGTGGACGACATGCATGAGAGAGAGAGAGAGAGAGAGAGAGAGAAAAAATGATTAAAAATTAATTTTAGTAAAGAAAAGTAAGTAAAACGTAAGAAAAGTTTAGTAAAAAGTAATATTGGAAAAGTAAATGTAAGAATTAGGTCTATAGATTATAAGAGATAGGTTGTAATAAAAAGTAGAAATAGGTTAATAGTATTGAATAGTAGGAATAATACAATGAATAGTAAGCAAAGCATATAAATTATCAGTAGTAAAGAAAATACACGTAAAAACGTTATATCTTATATTTTTAGATATCGAAAAATTACGAAACTGATATTTTATTAACCCTTATGAAATTATGAATCTATATTGATTTTCGGAATGTTTTTACTATTCTGAATCCTAGGGTATGTTTTTCGAGAACTGATCCCATTCGGATTCGCAATGATTAGATTTTTGATGAATTTGATCTTTTTAAGCTTTACTATATTTTTACAGACTATAATCTATGGTTATCTCAATTTTATTATTCAAGGGTTTAGAGCACGTGATTGTCGGATCTAAATTCACTAGAGTTTATTATTGCTCCAGGTTGATTTTAGGGTTTCGGTTTGATTTTCGGCTTTTTGATTTATTTGTAAGATCATAAAATTTTAAGGTTTTTAACCGTGTTATATTTTTGGTTCAAAATTTATGTTTTACTTTGTTTTTATAATTTATTTAATATTTTTCATTTCTTGAGATTAGTTAATCGAGTTTAGAGTTACGTGTTGACTCAGTTTGGCTTTCGATATCAATTGAAATTTTTTATTCAAAAATTAACTGAAGAATCTAAGGTTTTATACTTTTATCACCGAATATTTGCTTGGATATACTGTCTCAATTTTCATGTTAGATGTCAGATAGGTAGATTATTTAGCATATGGATTTTGAGTTGAATAATTATTGATTTTTTCCATCCAGTTTTTGAAGATTCTCATTCTTTTAAGGTTAAGGAATTTTGTTGTAAGCCCTGGAAAATTTCAGTAAATAATTCTAAAGATGAACTTGGGAAATAAAACCCTGAAAGTCACTCCGAATTAAAATCGAACTTCGATAAGTCCCAAATTCCGAACAAATCTGGAAATTTCTAAATCGTGAGAAAAATAAGGAACCTCAGAAATAAAATAGCAACCCAATATACTTCATTCTAAAACCTCTACGTACGACAAATTTTGTATTTAACTCCAATTTATAAATTCGGATATAATAAAGCCCTAAAACAAATTGTTAAGAAGCGAATAGTGATTAACCTTCGGAAATAAAACTCAATCCAAAAGAATTCCGAGAACGTTGTGAGATATTAAATACTTATGAAAATCGACCTTAAAATAAATTTCACCAATCAGATAAGTCATATAAATATGAAATATCAGTTTTTATATTGGCAATGGTGTAAACCGAAAGGTTAACCGGGAACCTGAGTCTCCAAAACTCCCAAGAAACTCCGTAACCTAGATCCGGCAACCTCGTATTCCTAAACCAAGGAGTTGGAATAAGAGGAAAAGGTGTGATCGGTTCGTACTAAGTCTAGGATGCGCTGGAAAGATGAGACTAACGAATTTTCGATCTATTCCCATCCAGTCAGGTACCGACTTCGAAAAGCGCGCCCTAAGATCCGCAATATTAAAAACATGTTACTAATGCCATTAGACTCATGTTTTATAGTGATCTTTAAAATATTAGTTTTATAAGTTTCTATAGCTAGAATTTCATGGTTTTTGTAAATTTATCTGTATTACTGTACTACCGGTAATTAGGGGGTCTTTCAGTACGATCTACCACTATTCATTACATAATTTTATTTTTATTTTTATTTTATTTTTGTTTTTGTAATATATACCCTAGCTTCGTAGTAATCGAATATTTTTCAAAAACCGGAGAACGAAACCTTATATCAGTCTAGTCCAAGCTTAGTGAGAGGAGCTTAGAAACCCTAGATCCAGCTTTCTTTCGATTTCATAATAAAAGAAGTTTTATAAAGTAAATGAATGTGAATTACCATTCTAAAGTATATCTTAGACCTTTGAAAGTTTTAAATTCGGGAATTTTTCAATTCCGGGCCTTCCCTCAATTACGAAAAGCGCCCCGGGACCACGAACTCAGAAAAATGTTCCGGAATATTCATTAGAACCGTAATTTTATAAGGATTCCAAAAATATCAATTTTATAATTTTCCGGGTTATAAAAATTATAGCCTTTTCCCGTGTTTTCGTTACAACCGGTAAAGTAGATGTCTTGTCTACTATTCACAAGTATAACTTACACTACACACTACCCATACCCTATTCTTACATCCTTACAACTACTCATTACAATTTTCTTTTCCAAGAAATTTTGTTTCCTAAATAATTAATACAATTATTACATTTATTTACATAAAATCCAATTTTTATCAAATTTCAAACTCTCCTTCCCTCTCACACCCCCTTGGCCGGTGCCCCTCTCCCCCATTTTCCCCCTCATTTTTGTTTTATTTTACTCATTTTATTCAATCAAAACCCTAATCCACTTATTATATAAGCTTATGTTCTCTCTCTCTTCTCATTTTTTCACTCTTTCAAAAGTTTCAAAAGGTTGAAAACCTCTCTTCGTCCTCCCTACTATGCAGTAACACACACACACACACTTGCACACTCCCACAAGTTTGTTTCATCTTCTTTCCTTCTTCAAATCATCCATTAGATGATGATTTCAAGCTTTGTTAGTCCTAAATCTTGTAATGGCAAGACCATTCTTGTGTGTTTTCCAATTTTAATCCCAATGAGCATGTGCAAGGGACATGAAAACACTAATACAAGAATCTCAAGCCATCATAAGAAGTGGATCTAGTGTTTAAAAGAGTGTTTGTTGGAATATCATCTTGTTCATGCTTGTAAAGTAGAGATCTAGCATAGAAAGCTATGTTCATGTCATGAAATCCATGAATCATGCATGATACTTAGTAGATCTAGTGTTTAGGCATTCACATCTTCATCTACATTCATGTTCATGTGTTTATTTTGATTTTCATGCATTGATGATCATGAAAGTGTAGCCTTGCCTATGTATAGATATGTTAAATGATAGATCTACATGTATAGAAGACTAGAAACTTGAAAAAAGAAATTATTTTGTTAGAAAAGCTTAGTGGAAAATTCGGATGACTTTGAAACCCTATTTTAAAAACCACCAAAACCACTTCAAAACTTATATTTTCATGAAAAATGAAGGGTATGTGTAATAGGTGTCTTGAAGGAATGATTTTCACAAGTCTAAATGAGTTTAGGCATGAGTAAAATGTAGAACAAGTAGTGGAGTTAAAATAAAAAATATTGAGATAGTGAGTTATAGTTAAATTCGTAATTTGGAATCATGCCTACATGAACACCTAGTATTTAAGCTTGAATTGAATGTTTTATGAGTCAAATGGAGTCCTTAGACAATAGATATAATAAAGCTTCAATTTTTGATGCATTAAACAAGTTTTCTCAGAGGAAAAATGCAAGAAAAGGAAATTTCCAAAATTCGGATTTTTGTGAATAGCTTGATTAAAAACATATTTACCAAGTGAAAAATGTGGATTTCTATGCATAAATGAAGGTCATGATTAGTATAGATGTTGAGAACTCATTTTTACTTAGATAACAAGTAAATTCCAAGAATAAAATCCTAAAAACCCTAGGACATGTAAACTTGGAAAGAATAGCCTTTTATAAGTGATTAATATGGAGTTTTATAATAATTAGGAGTTCATAAGAGTTCATCATCACAAATCATCAAGACCATGCATATATTGAACTCATTACATAACATTCATACTAGGAACACATTCATATACCATCTATACATGAATCATCAACTAGGAACATTTTTACCATATGCAAAACAATTTTTCGGAATCGGAAACGTTACAGAGCAGATCTGGTCCCTCTGTTCCGTGACCTTAATATTTTCAAAACTTGAAAATAATATTAGAATCGGATAGATCTTTTGAAGTAGGTAGAAATCGATATAAAATTTATGAAATTTTTAGTTAAAATGACCAAGTTATGGCTGTTTTAAGTTGGAACTTCCACAAATAGCGAGAATTCCGATTTTGAGTAGTTTAGATGCATAGCTTGGATTAGTTAAGTAATGAGATTCTTATTAGGGTGTTTTTATTTGGTAGGTGATCCCGAGTACGACGATACCCTATCACCCGACTACCGTTATTAAGAGACCGGCGTACCATGACCGAGTGAGTACTACTTCCACTTTCAATTAATGTTTGTGATTGTACTATTAGTGGCACTAGTGGTGTAGGCAAAGATAAAAACGTATATGTATGATGGGGTATATGGGAATTATATATTGTCTACTGTTGATGTGTGAAATGTAACTTAAGAAATATCGAAACCGGATGTTAAGCTATTGATTGATTAGCTAGCATTTTATATGGATTATCTGCAAATAATTGTTGGTCACCCAAAAGAATTGAATTAATATATATTTGACCTCAATTGTAATTGGACTCATTCATATCACGACGGGGATGGAGCATTAGCATTGGTTGGTTTTTCGTGATCCATAAAACGAATATGTTAATTAATCGTGATCCATAAAACGAACGTTGGTTAATCGTGATCCATAAAACGAATATTTGTTCAGTTGACCGTGAGCTTAAATGGTGTCGTACCGCAGGATTCGTTAATCTGCTAACCCGGGATGGAGGGCATAAGTCCATCCACATATGATTTCCGGCTGGTCATATGTTTGTTGAACTCACTCGTTTGATGCATTTCATTTGGTTGATTAATTACTTGCTTGAATGTTTTGTATTAATTGTGATTCGGAAGTTTTCATTCACTAAGCTAGTGTAGCTTATACCCTAATAGTTTCATGTTGCAGTATGAATACCTTTGGTTATCTCCGAGGACCCGTGGGCATTAGGTACAGCTCTTAGAGGTTGAGAAGCTTTCGTTAAGGCCGGGTCTTAAAAGTAGAAATGAACCTCTAATCCTGTTTCCAGGAACCAGTGTCCTAAGGATAATACAAGGAATTTCGTGAGCTTGAGAATTCTTAGTATTGTATCAGGGGTAAGCCCCCTAGTTCATGTAATAGAATAATTTTCTGTAAGACGTTCATGATTTACGTTCTTGCTGCTATGTATGTCTCTTAAGCTACTACGAAGCAAAGTATGGTCTATAAATGTTGAGAGCGAGCCTTACACCCGATGTTCAAACTCATGGGAAGACTAAGGCTGTCTTACTTGAGTTTAAATGTTGAGTGTGGCGAACTATCACGTATAGAGCACACTTCGGGGCGTGACATTTGCATTTAATCATGCTTAGAATTTGTTTTTAATTTGAATCGTTTTTTTTTTAGGATTTTGGTTTCGGTATTTAACTCTGGGATTATTTTCTAAAAGTTATAAAAAATTCAAGGGTTTACAATACTAGTCTTTTTAAACAAGATTTACAGATTCTAGAGCAATTTTTCCTAGAAAATTTTAACTACCTATTATAATAGATTGTTACCTGATATAATATCTATTAGATCTCCATAAGGATTATTAAGAGTTGAGACTACATGATTTCCCTCCTAAATTGTTGCTATTTAGCTTTGTGTCGTCCCGATGATATGATATTTGCGCATGTCTTACTTATTCTCTATACATTTCTACTTTCTCTTATTTTTATTTGTAATAGAGAGTGAAATCCAATTACTCTTTTTCGTGATTATTTTAGAATTTGCATTCATTAGAAAATTGTCTAATGATGTTAGTATGATATGTTTCATATATTCATGGGTTATAATAAATTATATTAAGTTATTCATCAATGGAAATTCATATTCAATTTCCACCGATGCAAATTAGGTTTTTCTATAATCCAAGTACTATTGTGTGTTTGAGTGGGGCAGTGGATAATTGTGAAAAAAATTAGAGGTGGTGGGAGAAATGATAATTAAGCATTAGTTCTTGAGAATATTACATGTATAATATAGTTTTTTAAAAAAAAATTACACAAAACCAAATTGTGAAAAAAAAATTACATGAATAATGTCATTGTATCACATCTTGAAAGTGCGATACAATTTTTTTTTAATTACACGAGTGTCGGATGACCAACATGCGACACTCATGTAGATATTAAATGTGTATCGCATGAAAATGGGATACATAGTTAGACTTATATCACATGTTAGTCATGCGATACACTTATTTTCACAAGTTTTCTTGAGTAGATCGCTATATCATATGTTAGAAATGCGATATTAGTGTAAATTCTTGTGTCTCGTCTTCATCATGTGATATAGTAATAGTAGTTTTATAATTTTTTTCTCCAATTTGTATCTTTGTAATTTTTTTTCCAAAAACATTAGACATGCGGTTCACCCTTTATTTTTATCCTTTTTTTTTTCTTTTTACTTTGTTTTATATATGATTTGTTTTCCTTTGATTCACATGCTGGGATTGACTCGATAAGGATAACAATAGAAGAATTATTCAAGGTGGTTACTAATGATGGCCTACAGTGGTTGTACCACTAGTGATAGGCATAATTTTAATGTTTCAGATATCAAATATGATTCCAAAAACTTCATAGATCCTTGATATAATTATTTTTAAGGGATTATTTAAATTTTAAACATAAATACACCAAGTTTGACTATCAATAGTAATTCACAGGGAGAAAAAGAAAGAAGAGAAACTATGTAAAGGTATTGTGCAATAGAGGTATCATTCTCGTATTGAGATAAAACAAGTTTAACTGGCTCTTTCCCACTGTACTTACTTGTTAAAAACAAAAGAATTATCATTTGTGCTCATGTATTTGTTGAGACTTCGCCTCCATTTTGATATTATGATGCAGCTTTATGCCCTTAGTGCTTAGGTCTTCCACCAATTTCTAGTTATCATAATGGTTTTTTAAAAACAATATCAAGGTTTAGTTCTAATGTGTTCCAACAAATTTCATTTCTAGAATTCTGATGCATCTGAACTAGTTGAGAGTATTTAAGCAAGTTAGAAGCATCAAAGAAGCAACACAAGAGGCGTAGGAACAAAGGCCGCTGGCCTTGATACATAAGCCGCCGCCCTTTGGCCGGCATAGATTAAAGGCCAACCTTAAATGCCAAAACTGCTAGCCTTTATTTTACGCATTTTAAATTTATTGTAATAGTCAATAGTCTTTATTGCCAGTTTTTATTATATTTATTATTTAATATTTGTCTTTTCTGATAAACCCTAGTTTATGTTTTAGACATTACTTGATATTAAATTACAAAACTTTGAGAGAGTTTTCTCTAATTAATTGCTTGTGTGCAATTATGTTTTTGTGATTTCAATTGGTGTATTGATCACGTTTATCTTTACGCTTTTCGCACTGTGTCATATTCATCATAGAAGAAATTTGATTATTGAATTGCTTAAATATGAATTATAAATTAGTTATGCCTTTGATGGTTGATGTGGTTGTGTCTTACTCTAGACATTTTAAGTTGCATGTGACTTGTCATCATGTGTGCTTGTATGCACTGGTCCATAATAGGCGTTTGCCGTTCGCTCCTTATTTTACAAGTGTTATCGTGATTTTATGAAATATGATATATCTATTTGGTGGAAAGATATCTAGTACTATTGTGGATCTCCTCTTCATTAATATACGTGGGATTTCAATCTATCTGTTTAAATGCTTCATGTTCTGATTTTGTTTTATAGATTAAAAATAATGCAACTTATCTCCTTTGGATAAGGCTCAAATACATCCACCATCAGGCTTTAAGTTTGTTATTCTACTTATGTACATTTGGTCTGACCGCAATAGACTAATCTTCTAGTCTGCATACACCTCTACTAATATTGCTATTACTGCCGGAAGTATTGCACATGAATTGTGGTCTTTCATGTGAAAGAGGACATTCCATGCTTGTACTACTCGCCTTATTCCTTGGATTCCGCCTATGACTGGATGGATAATATTAAACACTGATGGTTCGGTGCTGAAAAATTCTGGTCATGCAACTATTGGAGTAATGGCTCGATGACACTGGTAGTTGGAAATTTGGTTTTGCAAAGAAACTTGGCAACATGGGAATTCTTTTAGTCGAATTATGCGGTGTTTTTTTATGGCTTGTATATCTATTTGCACCATGGCTTACTCAATGTTGATCTTGTCTTATATTCAAAAGCTGCTGTTAACCTTCTGGAGGCTTATGCAAATTATCAACTCAAGTATGCTCATGTCCTTTCTTTATGCAGGAAAAAAATCTTGCAACTCCTGCACATTAAGATCTTGTACCATCCTAGGGAAGGCAACAAAGTAGCTAATGCCTTGGCCAATATGGCTCATAACTTGGTTGTTGATGACGTTTTTTGGCTAGACCCTCCTGTAAATATTTTCCCACTCCTTTTGGTAGATGTACAGAACCATGGGGATCCCAAAACTAGTCGTTTTATTGTTTCCTGGCCCCTCAATGGCCATACCTGTTTCCCCATCTCCAAGGCATGCCCTTTGATGCCCTACTCTTGTATGCTATCTTTTATATTTGATGGATTTCTTCTTCTACCGAAAACAAAGAGAATCTAGTTGCCTACATAGATCATAGGTTTATTTTGTTAGTTTTGAAATTGCGGATTTATAGATTTTTGTAAACAAAATTTGAGTTAGTCTTGTTAATTATTATGTTTGAGGATTTAGTGGTATGAGAATAATTTTGAATTTCACTTGTGGTTCCCAGTTTTAGTAGTTTGTACACGCGTATTTCGATGCTAAATGTGATAAAAATATTTTAAAACTCAGGTTCACCTCATCATTCGATATATTCGATATTAGTCTATTGATTTTCTGAACTTGTATGTTAATTTTCTTGCAGAACGTTGAAGAACGTCCAAAAAGCCCAATTTCTCTGTGACCCATTCAACTTTCTCTATGAGCACCATCCTTCGGTCCGTTAAACATAACGGATCTTGCCTCATTTGATCCATAAGGTATATAGAATACTTAATGCCCTCATGATAACTCCAAGGGAGGTAATTTACAAGCTTCCTTTTTCTTAATAGTTGGCTTGTTTGAAGAACGAGAGTTCACCAATGAAAACATAATTTGAAAGAGTTTTACTAAAACGCGAATTCTGAAACTCTTACAAAACATGTAGGCATGAATCTGACACTAAAATAGAAACACAGTTAGCATCTATAATTCATTTAGTTATGGGTTTGAGTAATTAGGAATGATTTAGATACTATTTGTGTATTTTTAAAAAGAGTTAATTATAAAATACTCATATGTGTTTTGGCTTATATGAAGCACATGGCATGTATTATTATTATTATTATTGACAAATAGAAGACTTGAGTTTTATTCAAAAGTATCAAATTATTAAATACAATTAGAGGGACACATTTAAGTGCCTTTATTGTTATAATTGATTTAATAAAAATATTACTAAATAAAATTAAAGAAAAAATATTATGAAATTTATTTTAAAAAACTTGAATACCGAAAGAAAAAGGAAGAAAATGCAAAACAAAATCTCTAAAATTAATTTTCTTAGAGTGATAAGATACTTATTCGTGTCCATGTAAAATTATTAAATAATATAATAAGTTTAAAATCAAACTCTGGTCATTTATATGCTAAAAATATTAACACAAACCGTATGTACATAGATTAAAATATAGGTATGATTTTTGTAATTAACACTTTTATAAATTATGAAAAAATGAAATCAAACTTTGAAACGTAACTTAATGGAAAATATAGATAGTACATTTATGTTTGCAATATAAAAAATGCAATAAAAAATGTAAATTCAACCGAAAGGTTTCCGCACAAGTATATACTTAAACTCTTAAATCATGTCTTGGGAAAAAAAAAAAAAAAAAAGAAAACCCTCAAATCATGACTTCATATTTTTATATCTTATAAAATATATACTTTCCTATTGATCAAAAAGTACAACCATGCTAAATTTAGCATCTTGAAGTTTCCAGATATACTAGACAGTTGTAAAGTTAAATTCATCATGGTATTAAAACAAATTGTTATGAATTTAATGGTTGCTTGCTCATTTCCTTCCTATTTAATTAACTACTGATTTACTGTAATAATAGCCTCTTAGCATAAATGGGAAAAAAAATGTTAGATAATGATTACAAAGCATCATCCACCTCCCTTCTAGATTCCTGTTCAATCAGGTTAGCAAGTTATCAATTAAATATTACTGCATATCTCTTTAAAGGTCACTGAGCCTTATAAACCCATTATTATTCATAGGTTTTCTAAATGATTTAAAATCTTTTGTTATGGAGACAAAGTAAAGGTTAATAGTACATGTTTGTGTAATTGTAATGATTTTTTCGAATAATATAATTTTCCAAAAGTTCAATGTCATTCTCAATGAACTGATTCAGAATAATAATTTCCAAAACAACGATATTACATTTGTACAAATATTATTGCTTTAGGGAAAAGAAGTACCTTTTCAACAGTACAAGCGATTTATGACATATAAAAATGGAGAAGCGCTTAAAAAAATCAATAATAATGAAGCTCCGAAGTCTATCTTATAGATGCTGAAACTGGTCTTATGCTTCATCAAATGACAATAGAAAATCAATTACCATATAGAGGTGACCCCGGCCCTTTCGAGTGCTAAGTTTCATATATTGGCTTCACTGTCGGTAATGTTGCACACGACTTTTCCTCCACTTGGTGCTTACCAGAGGCTTCTTTGAGACTTTAAAAGTAAATAAATAAATAAAAATGAAGTTTTAGATGAAAACAAAAATATAATAGATTATGCTGGGTTCTTTTGACTATTAAAGCTCCATAAAATAAGCTTGGATTTTGTGAATAAAATAGAAACGTACGACGGTGCTTAGTCATTTCGTTACTATCATTCTATTTTTTATTCCAAAGAAAATCGGAACTCTGACTAATACTAGGATTAGGTCACAAAAAATGCAAGTCCCCCTAGTGATACCCAACATATTTAGGCGTAATTGAGTAATCTATCCTTTCAAGAATGTTACAGTAAAAGGAAAAGTATATTTATATTTTAACAATAAAAAATTGCATTTTTGTAATAAGAGAGATGAGTTGGGCAATAAAAGAATGTAAATCTTATTATAACGCTATTCACAAACCCTATCGATCATGGTTTCGGCTTTGGCAATGGAAATCCCCTGATCTCGTTGTATCCAGAATGCCTCTCCTCGTTAGCAATTGGAAGGTTTTATTTCGTTACTTAAAACTACTGATTCTGTTCAGCCTTTCATCTCCTTTGACTCATATAGGCAAACCAGCACCCCCTCCTTTTGTTTTTCCCCATTTGCAGATAAGACGATTTAGCTACCCCTTCCCCCCCCCCCCCCCCCCGGGTGGGAAAATCTTGGAGTAGTTATCCATCAATGAATGAAGACTATGACAGATGGACATCAAATATAGATTTATTCATTTGGAAGTTTATTAAAGGTACAACTAAATGTTTGAACCAAAATTTTGTCTTTTGTTGGTCCCACTTTTATAATCAAGGAGAAGAGTTAAATTGATTATAACAAAAAAAACCTTAGATTTTAGCCTTTTAAAATGAATTCTCTTTGTTCAAAGTGTGAGAACAAATTGTGCAAACAAATAAACTAGAAGGTGTAAGAAATTAAAAGAGTAGGGAAGAAAAGTTAAGGGTCTGTTTGGATAGTTTGTTTGTTTTTTTATCTATATTTGTATCTTTTTCAAAACAATATGTGTAAATATGTCTAATTTATATTTATATTTTATCTATATTTGATCTTTTAATGAGAACTGCTAACTTTTTTTTATCTGTATCTAATGTTTTATAAATAATTTGTTAGAAAAAAGTTTGAAAGAATGTGTAAACCCATAGATTTTATGTTCAGTCTTATGCTTAAATCCTAGAACCGAAAGACAATTGGAAACCCTAAAGTCAACAAGGCTATAACAAACTCTAGTGAATCCGATAATCCCGCGCTCTAAACCTAGAAAAATAAAATTAAAACAATTGTAGATTATAATCCGTAATAATGTAGTAAACCTTAAAAAGATCAGATTCATCAAAGTTTAGATAGTTTCAAACCTAAATGAGATCAGTTTTTAAAACCGGGGTTAGGACACGCGAAACGGTAACAATATTTTGATGATACCATTAAACTCATAATAATATGAGGATTCCAAAAATATCAGTTTTAGAATTTTCTAGCATCTAAAAATATCAGATATAGCTCATTTACATGTATTTTCTTTACTATCACTATTAATTTGTCATGTCTACTATTCAAGTTACTATTCATTACTATTCCTCTATCTCTACTTTTTCTTACTACCTATTCTTACAACTAATATACCTATTTGTTATAATTTTCATTTCCAATAATACTTTATATTTTTCAACTCTTACACATTACTTACTTTTCATTACAAAAATATAAATTAAATAAATTTCTCTCCCTACAACATCAAACCAGTGCCCTCTCTCTCCACCTCTATCTAATTTTTTTTTTCATTTTATTTAATTGCATCTAATTTCTCTCCACATTTATCTATAAATACACCATCACCTTCTATTTCTTCACACACTTCTTTACCATACCAAAACTCTCTCAAATTCTCTACATAAAATTCCTCTCCAAAAATTTCTTCCCAACTCACTCTTCTTTCGATACCATTACTATCTCCATACAACATAAACCCCTACTATCTTCTACCATCCATATTTTTATCTTAGGTAAAAATTTCTAAAACATTCTTCATATTCATGTTAACATAACATGACTATAGTATATGTTTTCTAAATACATGGGTATTATAAAAGTAACAATATATTCATATTTTGTTTAACAATGTTCAAGTATTATTATTATTATTGTTGTATTATTATGTTTTATTATTGCACCTAATATAACTTTTATATATTACTAAGTATATTTATGTGTATATATTCTTAGAGTATATAAACTCACTAACATAACTTTTATTTATGCTCATGCAATTTATTTATTTATTTCATGCAATCTTATTAAGATTAATCTTTCTAATCTTAGACTTATTTTTATCAAGTCAAAACAATTTTCTTTTCTTTTCTTTTATGGAACTAGTCTATCTTTAGTCCAAAAGTCTTCATACAAGTTAAGACTTCTAATACTTGACTTTATTTATATGTTCATATGCATATTAACTTCCTATATATCTCTATATTCCAATGAGTCATTTTTCTTCGTATAACATAATTATATGTTCATATACATGCGTAATCATAATATTGTTATCTAAATAAAAGGAGCTCTTTTATTAAAATTAAAGACTAAACTCTTTACCAAAAATAATTTTGGCACTTAGGAAAAGTTTCCATTCAAAACTTAGAAATTATAATTCAACGATATCCTTTTAAGAATTTAAATAAGTTCAACCTAGATTTTTAAGTGATGATACTATGTGAAGTTTTTCCAAGGCATAATTAAGTAGTTCCTTTACTCTTTTTTTTTTAAAACACTAAAACAAATTTATTATTAAATCTTAAAGTTTATAATTCTTTGCTATACAAGATTTTTTCAAAAACTTATTTTAAAAAACTTATACCAACACTCTAATAAACACTAAGAACTAGACAAATTTCTAAGTCAAGTTAAAATCAATTCACAAGTTGAGAAAACACTTAGGAAAGTAATATCATTAAACAACCTAAAATAACAAGTTTTCAAAAATATAAAAGCTTATTTTTATAAAGTCTATGAAGTAGGAAATAGTAGTTAAGATATAAAAGTACTCATTTAAAATAAACTAAAAATCTTAGTTTTTATTTCAATAATTTACAAAGTAAACTTATAGATTCCAATCTTTAAATTCCTAAAGGAGATTGTTTTATGAAAAATCATAATTTGGACTATAAGACTTGAATCATGCATGTAATGTGAGTTTATATATGTATAAAAAGGATTTTTCAACTATATAAATATCTATATGTTTGCTATGGGATTTTTGGATGAAAAGCTTTGAAAATTGTATTTTTAAGGGTTAAGATTTTCATAACCATTCTGTACCGAACTGTTTTTTTTAACCCCAGTGACCTTTTATGATAAAATAACTTTAGAAATAGATAGATCTTTTTGAGTAGGTAGAAAACGTCATATAATATGCGTAATTCCGAATTAAAATAAGCAAGTTATGGCCATTTTAACTTAAAATTTCACTCCATCCTATTTTTGATGAATTTAGTAAAATAGAATTAGCGAGTTTAAGTAAAACTTCATGAAATAATCATTTTGGGTATTTCTCTTGTTTTTGTGACATGACGAACGAATTTCCTTCTCCGGACGACTATTACGACTAGTGGAATACCGCAGCATGACTAAGTGAGTTTATTTTCTAAATTCAATACTTATGTATTTGCTTGTAAAATAGTGGCGTTATAGTTAAGAAAAGATAAAATGGGAAATGCATGTGCTTTATTTAAGTGGTTAAATTTATGCTAAGTATATCGAGGCGAGAATTTTCTATAATCAATGATTGATTTAATATAGTAATCATATGTCTGCAAATTCTATGATCACCCTTAAAATATCTAATGCTATGCCATAAGTACTTAATTAAATCGATTCATGTATGACACGAAGTGAGTCATATTGCATTCATTACTATACACTTGGTGGGACAAGGGGATAATAGTGAGGTTAGGAAGGCCTGAAACTCTTCATAACGGCAAATGGTTGCCCAGATTAATTTAATGACAAGTAGTTGCTTGAATAAACTACATTTTAGTAGCTAGTATTGGTTTGAAGGAACTACAAAACTCTTATTTGCAAATTGCGTTCTATATAGCTTGGAACACCTAACCCCGAATGGAGGGTGAAAATCCATCCAACATATGATTTTTGGTTAATCATGTGCATTGTTTGCTTACGTGTCTATTGCACTTCATATGTTCATTTAATTAACTTGTTTGATCATTGGTTGTACGAGTACTTTATTATGGAAATATTTCTTACTAAGCAAGTAAGCTTACACCCTTCTAGATACCTTTTGCAGCACCCTTACCTATGGCTGTAGCCGAAGGGCTATTTTACTCAAGTACCATCTTTTGGATTCAAGAGCTTTTGGAAAGAAATCAATGACTAGATGTAGACTTAGACTTCTAAGGAAAACGCTAATGTATTTTCTTTGAAAGATAGACTTTGATGAACTATGTATATTTTTGTTAGGAGAATGCCCCTTCAATATCTGTAAGGCTCCTTATATTATATTTGAAATGTTATGATTTTCATTTTTAATCGCTATTATGCAGTCTTCTTAAATAACTTGTTTCAAAGCATGGTCCTCTATGATCATGAAGATACTCCTTACAACTAATATCGAAGCTTTTGGGATAACTAAGATTATCATACTTAAGCTTTAATATTGAGTAAGGCGGACTGTCGTGTTTAGGGTACCCTTTGGTCATGACAAAGTGTCTGTATCTGTAAGCTGCCAATAAACAAACAGACCCTAAGTTAGTGATATATAGTGGTTCTACCTTATACATCAATCTATTCTTCTAGCTCTAAGCCAAGGACTGCGTAATCCATATGGGTATTTTTCACTAATCCAATGAAAACTTATTTACAAGTAGTTCTCAATTCAACTCTACTCAATCACTCTAGCTTCACCTTAGATAACACTGACTATAGAGCTTTTACTTGTATTAGAAATCAAAAGAAGGATAATGTAACGCCCTAAACTAGAGGCATTAGAACTCGCCATGTGTCCTTCTTTTAATAGAACACACCAAGGCTATAAAAATCTAAACCACAATTAAACAAAATCAAAATCTCAAAAACTCTCATAAAGGATATCTATTTTAAGATATCTCATGAAAAACAAACATCTTGTTAGCATAAGTCAAATCTAACTAAATCCGAAATATAATAATAAAGGAAAAATTCTTGAACAATCTTAACTTCTAAAAACACATAAAAACTTTAATTTTAATATTCCACAACTATTTGTGTTCCAAAGCATCTCTTGAACTTGGTTGGTAAATCAAATCTACTAACATACTTTCCATCATCTACAAAAATGTCATATCTTGCAATATCATATATCACCTAATCTTCTTTTGTTCTTGAAAAATGAAAGGAATGAGCAAAAAGCCTAGTATGCCAAACAACATACAAATGCATATGCACACATGGCATATAATCACGTGCAACTAATTCTAATGTAACAAATACAAATTACTATCTTTTAAATTAGCCAGCAAATAGCACAATTTAGAACCATCTGTTGTCCAGTTCTAAATCTGGAGTAACTCATGACTCCATAAAAATAAGCATATAGAAAATAGGTAATTATACATATATTGGTATAGAGAATCTCTCACGCGGCTATACTGCCAAAACCTAATCTACTTGAATCATTTATATGCATGAGTCTACTTGGGACAACCTCATACATAGATCATCAAGTTGCCAACATTAGCATCACACTCTATGTGGTCTTTACTAACCGCAATTAAACACAATCAACAAAACAATTTAATAGGCCACAAAGAATTAGGTTAATCTAGATTTCTAATCCTATAGCACATGCAACAAACAAATCTAATCTTATAAGCACATACAACAAATAAGGTAAGATCGTACCTAAATCCAATTTCATGGATTAAAATTAAAAATCACCAAATCTCCTTTAGAATCACCATCTTAAATCACCAAAACCTGATAATATGAACAAAAACAATTTCAATAACATATACTCGTCGAATAGACCTAATTTCATATATCACCTAAAACCCTAGTCTCAAAATAAACATAAATCTACACCTTATTCCTCAATTGAAATATAGAAATCCGCAATAGAATCGATCTCCTCAATAGATTCTCCAAACCCTAGAACTCCATTCAAACAAAATATACTAGAAATCAACAATAACTCCTTTTATGATATCATAAAGATAAAAAATATTAAAATACTTACCTAATTTGATCCAAATTGCTTCTTAAACAACAAGATCTAGATCTCCAAAAGAGCTAAAGCCTTCTCAAATTTTCTCCTTCAAAAACAAAAGAAAAACCCTAAGAAACTAATAGATCTATGAAATTCTATGGAAGAAATATTAATCTAATTACGTAATCTGGACTACCAAATCCTCTTGGTGGCTATGAGCACTCATAGAGAGAACTTTTAGGTTTAGGGTTTGTTTTCAAGAAGAAAAGAATAGGATGGATATATAAAATTGGTGTAACTTTTCATTTCTTTCGAGAAACGTACGCTGGCAGTTTTTAAAACATACGCCGGTGGTGTAAACGTTAACACTGGTGACGTATCACTTTGCCATTCATCTCCGCTCATATTTCTTCAAGCCTATGACGGTATCAACACCGATGGTGTAGACTTTAACACAAGCGGTGTACCCATATACACTGGCGGCATACATAAACAATCTATTTTCCTTCAATTCAACACTGACTATATGCTACCAAGCCACAGCAACGTACACCAATGACGTTGAAGTCAGTGTTCGATGAAAAATTTATATCTTCCATCATGTGTCTGTTATGTGATTTAAATACAAATATACTTAGATTTTTTTTATATTAACCTCTTATTTTATATCCCTTGACATTTATATCATTCTTTATAAATTATTTACTTTTATATTATAGACACACTACGATTCCTCCACTAAACAAGTAAGAGGGAAGATCTAAATAAATTTGTAGCAAGAATATGAGTGCATAATATCAATTCAAAGTTTTTAAAAGAGAGCAGTGTCTGTATATGTTTTTTAGCGTATATTGTCTCTATTTTAAATCCTTTAGATATATATGCTTTTCTTCACCAATGGTCCTAAGTTTTCGCTGCAGTATGCTTTCGATAAATCTTCTACATATTCTCAAATGACATCTTCCACTTCATTGTCTTAGAATTGATTTTTGTATTTGAATTTAACTTTGAACGTAACAACTTGATGCTTGATGCTTATCTTCAAAAACTATCTGATAAATGTATTAACACTCTTATTTTTAGGATGATTTGGGCTAATTCAAGTAATATTTTTAATGAAAATCATCAATAATTGGTTCTTAATTGATCAATTTATCGATTTCAGGGAATATGGAACTTATCATGAAGAAATCAAATGAATTCGATAAGAAAAAAAAGAAAAAAAAATCAATTTTGATGAATTTTGGATTGAAACAGCACATATGGGAACATGTATGGATGCAGGGAACAAAGCAGAAAATAAAACAGCCTTCCATACAGCGTGTTTGACGAGCTGTATTAGCCCAGAAATTTAGACAGAAAGTCATACAGGTTGTCATACAGCCTGTATTGGATCATGTATCACTTTTTGTATCTTTTATTTTTACTCTCCAGTTGTTCACAGAAAGTCATACAGGTTGCCATACACCCTATATGGCATCCTGTATGAACGCGCGCTTCTTTGTTTTTGGACTTTCAGTAAAACCACGTGTGTATATATTTTCCAGAGGAGAGAGAAAGTTAGTTACAGACATTTTTAGAAATAATTAGATACGACTTTTCCCTCTATTTTTGTGAGAGATTTTGATTGAAAATCAAGTTACGAAGGATTTGAGCAAAGATTCATCAGGAATTGTAGATCCTCTTCATTAATTGAACTTCATTTTTACAGGTTGTATCCATGACTTCGATCTCTTCTATTACAACTCAATTGTTTACTACTATCTCGATGGAGGAGTAAATCATAGATCTAGATCGAGTTCGGAATTTAATTTCATCATGTGTTGAGAATTAGATCTTAATGAATTTCTGTTGAATCTCTTATATTCTAATTACATGTTCTTCACGTTTTCTTAAATTTGTATCTCTTGAGTACAAATTATAATTGATTTTGTTCGAGTAGATTGAGAAATCACTTGAATAAATAGATCTAAGTAATTAGAAAAGATTTAATTGTTAACCTAGAGCTAGGTTACAAGAATCTTCTGTATTATCTCTGTCCTCTTGAGTTCTTGAACTTCATGCGATTTTAGGTTGTAATTAGTTAAGGAGAGATCCTTATTAATCGATCTAAAATTAGATAAGTTGATATATCTGAGAGGATTATTAATTTGTTGAAGGAACTCAACAGTATAAGAATTCAAATGGAATAATCTTTAGTTTTTTTTTCTATGATTCACATGATGAAAATAAATGAAGAACAAGATCTAGGTCGTTTTTAGCTATTGTTTTCAAATCTAGCTTGAATCTCGTGAACTTGTGTTTCCTAAATCGTTGCAATTAATATTTTCCTTTAATAGATAGTGTTAATTGATTCATTTCTCATTCATCTAGCTAAATAGTAGAGTGAAAGCGATTACTAGTACTTATTCTATCCTCGTGGACGACCTCGATCTAAACACTATTCTACGAATTGATAGGTTCACTGCCTGTTGCTCTTCGTAGTAGTTAAGAAAGAGTTTTATAAATTTTAAACTACGATTGGCAAGGATTTATTTTCCACCAAAGTTTTGGCGCCGTTGCCAAAACTTTGGACTTTAAGATCATGATTAAATAAATAAATAAATAAATAAAAAATTTTCACTTTGCTCTCTCACTTTGCTTATTTTGAATCATTAATACTTAGTCAAAGTTATGAAATAGAATCTAAGTGAAACAAGCTTACTTATTTTTTAGCAATGAATTTTAGAGTTGGATTTAGATTTGAGATCCCTAGTAAAAGGTTAATTGGTTTTAATTTCTAAGTTCACTAGGATTATATCTTTTCATCAAGAATTTTGGAAGTTCTTTAATCTTTAGTGAAAGGGCAAATGAGATATTTCTCTTGGAATTCCCTCCTAATATATATATATATATATATATATAAATGTAATACATAGTAAATAGATAGAGAAAGCCTTTACTCTGTTGACTCAGGTAAGTGGGTCAAGAGTATAACAATCTGAATGTTAGAGTGAGTGAGAGTTCGTTGGGGTATTTTAAAACCTAGTCACTTGAGTGATGAACTCGGGATGTGCTGACTCAATGATCTCACTATAACAAGAAAGATTTAAAAAAAAAAAAAAAAAAGAGGCAAATAAGGCTGAAAAGATGCGGGCAACACCCCGTCCAGAGGAAATAGAAAAGATGGAGATAGAAACCTCCCCCTCTGAAGGCCAATTAAGTAAAAAGTTAATATAATAATTCTGGTTGATATGGGCAGATCTTGGTCCCTCAGAAGAGCAAGATTTGACCCCGCTATTAACTTGAATATATGAAAAAAAAAAAAAAAAAAGGAGAGAAGACTAGGTGAGATTTTGATGCTATATACTTTTATTCTAGATTCTTGTGCTTAGAAAGGTGATTGATGGATTTTTATACTCTCAAGTGAACAAATGAAGTGAACCAAGTCTCTTTTTACTCTGTTTGATCTTAGATTTACTTTCAACTTTGAAAGTTGTTATTAAAGAGTAAGGGTAAAGCTTGATTTACTTCGATTAATTTTAGAAGATTGACTAAAGTATTTTGTTGACACAATTTTTCCATGGTTAAGTGAGAATTTATTTTTAAGTAGAAGAATTATAACAAATTTGAAGAAATGAATTGAGTAATTCTGATGTTGTGAGCTAAATTTGTTTTTTAACAAAAGTCATGATTTGATTGTTCCAATTGTTGCTTGATTTCTTCAAAGTTTAAAAATTTGATTTGATTTGCTTGAGGACAAGCAAATGACTAAGTGTGGGGGAATTTTGATAAATGTATTAACACTCTTATTTTTAGGATGATTTGGGCTAATTCAAGTAATATTTTTAATGAAAATCATCAATAATTGGTTCTTAATTGATCAATTTATCGATTTCAGGGAATATGGAACTTATCATGAAGAAATCAAATGAATTCGATAAGAAAAAAAAAAAAAAAAAAAATCAATTTTGATGAATTTTGGATTGAAACAGCACATATGGGAACATGTATGGATGCAGGGAACAAAGCAGAAAATAAAACAGCCTTCCATACAGCGTGTTTGACGAGCTGTATTAGCCCAGAAATTTAGACAGAAAGTCATACAGGTTGTCATACAGCCTGTATTGGATCATGTATCACTTTTGTATCTTTTATTTTTACTCTCCAGTTGTTCACAGAAAGTCATACAGGTTGCCATACACCCTATATGGCATCCTGTATGAACGCGCGCTTCTTTGTTTTTGGACTTTCAGTAAAACCACGTGTGTATATATTTTCCAGAGGAGAGAGAAAGTTAGTTACAGACATTTTTAGAAATAATTAGATACGACTTTTCCCTCTATTTTTGTGAGAGATTTTGATTGGAAATCAAGTTACGAAGGATTTGAGCAAAGATTCATCAGGAATTGTAGATCCTCTTCATTAATTGAACTTCATTTTTACAGGTTGTATCCATGACTTCGATCTCTTCTATTACAACTCAATTGTTTACTACTATCTCGATGGAGGAGTAAATCATAGATCTAGATCGAGTTCGGAATTTAATTTCATCATGTGTTGAGAATTAGATCTTAATGAATTTCTGTTGAATCTCTTATATTCTAATTACATGTTCTTCACGTTTTCTTAAATTTGTATCTCTTGAGTACAAATTATAATTGATTTTGTTCGAGTAGATTGAGAAATCACTTGAATAAATAGATCTAAGTAATTAGAAAAGATTTAATTGTTAACCTAGAGCTAGGTTACAAGAATCTTCTGTATTATCTCTGTCCTCTTGAGTTCTTGAACTTCATGCGATTTTAGGTTGTAATTAGTTAAGGAGAGATCCTTATTAATCGATCTAAAATTAGATAAGTTGATATATCTGAGAGGATTATTAATTTGTTGAAAGAACTCAACAGTATAAGAATTCAAATGGAATAATCTTTAGTTTTTTTCTATGATTCACATGATGAAAATAAATGAAGAACAAGATCTAGGTCGTTTTTAGCTATTGTTTTCAAATCTAGCTTGAATCTCGTGAACTTGTGTTTCCTAAATCGTTGCAATTAATATTTTCCTTTAATAGATAGTGTTAATTGATTCATTTCTCATTCATCTAGCTAAATAGTAGAGTGAAAGCGATTACTAGTACTTATTCTATCCTCGTGGACGACCTCGATCTAAACACTATTCTACGAATTGATAGGTTCACTGCCTGTTGCTCTTCGTAGTAGTTAAGAAAGAGTTTTATAAATTTTAAACTACGATTGGCAAGGATTTATTTTCCACCACTATCCTTGGTTTATCTTGAAGAACTCATGCAAAATTGTACCAAAATTTGAGTAGACTTATCTTCAATAGTCCTCTTCATATCCCATAAAACTAGGAAAGTTTATCTTCAAATTCTTTAACGTTAACTTGATCATCTTGATAAATATTGCCTCCAATCTTCAAATCTTTTTTCTTTGATCATACTATGTAATTAATGTCTTCATAAAATTGACATGTAATTGTCGTAGCTATTAATCGGATATAGAAAACTCAAATATGTAGAAATCCTCATGAAATGTAAACTTTAATGATCTTGATAATCTTGATTTTATCCTCGTGAATTGTAATCTAACTTAGTGGAACATGTGAGTACATTACCTAAATGTATTCATGTTTTGGAGTTGGGTCTTAAGAACACATTAAAACTTAATTTGAAGTGAGTTGTGATCAATCTATGCTTGAATCGTGATCATAAATATGATATACTTCTACCTTCTAGAGTTCCTTATGGGTCGTCTTTATAGTTTAAAAAAAAAAACTTATCATTGAACATTCAGGACAATCCTCTAAGCAAGCTGATACTATTCATTATTTGTCTTTTTCATTAAATGTACTCACTTAATAATTCAATTACGTTTCTTTGACTTATTTTGTTATTATCAAAACTTTCTTTGGAGAATAACGTTCTCCCCCTTTTTTTATGATAACAAAACTGTAAACCCCGGTTTTTCAGGTAGCCATGAAAACCCTAGAACCGGAAACCAAAACCCTAAACCGGAATAGCTCAAGCTTGGAGTGAGAACTAGGAACCCTAATTCCGGCTTTTCCTCGGTTTCCAGTTAATAAACTTTTCTAAAAAAAAATTTAATTTTGATTATAGTTCTTGAATATATTTCAAACTAAGAAAATATCTGATTTTAAGAAAATTTCAATTCCGGGTCATCCCAAGACCCATTATAGAAAAACGTGCCCCGAAACTAGAATTTCAAAAATACACTTATGAGTACTCATTTTAACCGAAATAAAATAAGGATTTCAAAAATATATTTTTCATAATTTTCCGGTTTATGAAAAATACAGTTATAGCCTTTTTATTCGTATTTCATTACTACCGGAAATTAAATTGTCTTGTCAACTATTCATTACTATTCAAAAAGTACCACCTAGCCTACCTATTAGCCTATCGTACAAGTCTAACCCTTACCATCACTCAAATCAACCCCATTCTTCCATAACTTTTGTCCCTTCAAATTCACTTTAATGCATGACAAGTGATGTAAATCAAATCAAGCCAAATCAAGATGGAACAAAGCAAATTTTTTTCCCCCTTTCAAGCTCAAACCGGCGCCACTTTGAAGCCCCCATCCATGCCCCATTTGATTTGTTTTATTTCTTTTCTTATTCATTTAACCTAATTCAACTCCTATATAAACTATCTTTACTCTCTCTCTCCTCATTCTTCACTTTCCAAAAATTACAAAGTGTGAAAAAGCTCCTCAATCCTCTCTTTTTTCCCCTTGTGGCCGAAACATTGGAGCCCCCTCACACATCCACACAACTTCTATTTTTCTTTTCTTATCTTCCATCCACTTCAAGTAAGTAAAGATCCACTACTTCCACTCATGAAACTTTGTTATGGCTAAGTGATTTTTGGATATCTCAACTCCATGTTCCCATGATCTTTTAGTAGGAACAATGAGATATCAAAAACAAAAATCCCGAACCATTACAAAGTAGATCTATCTTTTAAAGAAGCTTCCATACCAAAAGCTTTACTTTTATCCATCAAAAAGTCTTTTAAACAAAGGATCTTTTATAAAAATATGGTTTTTATGTTTTTAAAACTCATTTAAGCTTTTGATAAAGTAGATCCATCATCTTATTACTCATGATCATATAGGCATTAAAGGTTTCATTATTATTTTGTTTTTATGTGCATAAATAGTCTTAAATACTTTTGTCTTTAGTAAATAACTTTTCTAGTATATAGATCTATAAATAGATGGGTCCATGAAGTCAAAAAGAAAAGTACTTTACAAGAAAAAGACTTTTGAAAATTCGGATGCCTTTGAAAACCAAGGTCAAAAACACTTTTAACAACTTCTAAACATGTATTTCATAAGAGAAATGAAGCCTATGGGTAATAGATAATGTTTAGTAGTATTTTTCATGAGTCTAAAGGAGTTTTTACTAAAGAAAATGTTGAAAACAAGAAGTGAAGTCCATAGGAGTTTTGAGTTAAAAGTTATGAAAACCAAATTCGTAATAATGGATGAAGGGTTAGAAAACACTATTTTTCCAACTTCAAAAATGATACTTTATTAAATAAATGAAGTCCTTAGGATATAGGTATAATAGATACTTAAAGTTTCAAGTATAAAATATATTTTTCCTAAAGGAATCAACTTGAAAATGAACTTTTGTAAATTCGGATTTTTGGAAACCCCATAGTAAAAGACCCACTTAAAAGTTTATAAATAATTTTATTAAAGAAATAAAGGCCTTAGGATATAACTAATATAAGGGTCAAAATTTCTTTAAATAAAGTAGAGTTTCTCTAAAGGAAATCCATGTAAAATGTAGATGTGGTCAAGTGTAGTAAATTCACTTACTAAACATTGAGAGGAAATGGTTTCTAAGGAAAGTTTATTTTCTAAAAATCGTTAAATCTAAAAAGTTATAAGAAAATAGACTCCTTAAGGTTCACATCATGACATTCATGATAGGGAAAATCATTACCATTGCATTTAGCATCATATTACACTTAGGAATCTCAAATGCATTCATGAAAACCGCATTTTTGGAATTGACAAACCCGCTGTACAGATCTGATCCCTCAATTCCGAGGCTTATATATTTTCAAAACTTGATTTAAACTTCATATTTAGAAAGCTCTTCCGAAGTAGATAGAAATCGGTATAAAATTTGCGAAATTCCGACTTAAAACGACCAAGTTATGGCCATTTTAAAACGGAGCTTCGAAAATGACGCGAATGCCGATTTCACTAAGTTTCTTAGAGTTTCAGTGTCTTAAGTTGATAGAATACTTATTAGGATAATTTCTTATATGAATAGGTAAACCCGTGGACGGTGACGAGTTACCTCCGGACTATTATTACTAGAAGACCGGAATACCAATGGCGGAGTGAGTTTTTCTTCCCAATTCATTTATTGTATGTGCTTGTAAAGTATTGCACTAGAATGTAGGCCAATTGAATGGAATATGAATGATGGGGATTAATGGGAAACTATATGATTGATGATGATGTGAGAACACAAATTAAGAATATCGAAACCGGGTGATAAACTTTGATTGTATAGTTAGCTATGATGGATTGTCTGATAAATTGATTGATCGCCTAAATAAATTGGCTTAATCAACTACTTGAGTTAATGATAAATTGACATGTGCATATCACAAGGGGATGGAGCATGAGCATTTGTAGGTTAGTCGTGAACCATAAACGACATCGAATAATCGTAGGTTAGTCGTGAACCATAAACGACATCGAATAATCGTAGGTTAGTCGTGAACCATAAACGACATCGAATAATCGTAGGTTAGCCGTGATCCATAAACGGGATATTGTTAGTACCGCAGGATTCGTTAATCTACTAACCCGGGATGGAGGGCGCAATTCCATCCACATATGATTTCCGGTTGGTCATATGTATGTTGAACTCATGTGTTTGATGCATACACTTGCTTGATTAATAACTTGCTTGAATTGTTGTGACATAAATGTTTTTGTGGCAGATTACACTCACTAAGCTAGTTAGCTTACGTCCCTATAGTCCGTTCTTTTTGCAGCTTACACATTTATGGCTTAGGCGAAGAGACCCGGCTGAATAGGTACCGAAGCTAGGAGTTTTCCCTAGAAGTTGTAATTTTTGTATTAGACTTCCATAGAAAACTTCTAAGACTTGGATGACTGTAATGGACCGTTAAATATTCTTTTGCGGGGGAATGCCCCTTAGAATTTTGTAATATTTATTTATGTTCATGAATTATATCCTATTGCCCATGCATGCCAAATTAAGCTTTTATCTCCATTCGGACTTGTACTCTATTGTGTAAAGATACGCCTTACATCTATATGCGACTCTCAAAAGACTAAGGTGGTAATTCGGGAATCTTATATGGCATGTGACAGACTGTTACGTTTAGGGTACCCTATGGGGCGTGACAAAAACCTTTCTCAAGATAAGATTAAAAAAACCCATTTGAGAGAAATATGGTATTGATAATCAATAGCAAATGATGTAAAAAGGAACATCACAGGTCTGATTGTTCATTACATTACAGGTCTTACGGATATTAAATAAAAGAAAATATAACAAGATTATTTATTTCTTTTTTATTCTTTAGTGGATTTCCCAGCAAACACCTTTTGGCATCTTCGATGGTTTTTAGGAAAGGATGCTATAGTAGATGAAGAATTGAAAGACATCAAATATTGAACAACTTTTGTGATATTAGGACTTACTAGTTCATATTAGACATACTTCTTTGGATTTTTGAGAACATCAAGCGGAATAAATGGTACAAGGATGAAGTGATTGGGAGTGGGTTCATATGGCTTTTTGAACAGGGAATGGAAACTTAACTCAGATGTTTCAGTTGAAACAACTTTTGGAATATGATCTTCTTTCTAGGGAGAAGCTCTAGGTGATTGGACAGAACATAAAGAAGGGTTAAAGGTTTGTTGAGGAGGTGATCCATGATATAAGGTAAAGAACTTTTGATTCCCTTATTGATACAGCTTTGCAAATCAAGTTTAAATGATTCAAAATCTTTTTCCACAAGCTTAGAGATGAAATTTTCAAGTTATGGTGTTGAGGATTCACCTAGACCTTAAAAATCTTTCGTGCTTCGTCCTCGTCACTTTCTGAACTTGAATCAATCTTAGCACTTTCATTGATTTTAAACTATCCTCTAGTCATGTGAACGAATTCCTTCTGCTTCCTGTTAGACATAGGTTCTTTTCCATGTCTATGTTTTTAACCTTTTCGCTACTTCAAAGTTTCAAGAGAACCTCCCGTGTCTTCATTAGACTCCCCTTCAATCCTTGCAATCACAGATTTCTATTCTATTTTCTTTTGTGTTTCTGATACAAGTAAATTCCGCCATCAACTATATACCAAAAATTCTTGTAAGGCCAAATATTCATATGCTTAAAGCACTTTTATCCTATCCTTTCAAGATTGACTGAAAATTTGACCTCTTTTTAGGGGTGTTTATGGACCGGTTAACCGGTCCGTGGCCTTATTTTTTGAACCTAACAATAATTATCGGTTTTTAAATATCTCGATCCTTAATCGGTCCATTATAAACGGTTAACCGCCTCAACGGTTAACCGTTTTATTCGGTTTTCGGTTTTTAACCATTTAACGTAATGGTTTCAACAAATCAAATTGATAATTTCAAAAAACCTTTTTTTTAGCCTTTATCATAAAGTTTTTTTAAATTATTATATATATTACTAGAGCTAAAAAAAAAAAAGAAAGAAAATGAAATTAAGGAAAAGGGGAAAAATGAACCTTTGAATGTATCATTATCAATAAAATCAAACTAAATCAAGGCCGTATAAAAAAACCGATGAAACCGAGATATTTAATCAAAGCATTTTAAATTCATTATCCTTCCACATACGCTTGATAATGCTTCTAGGTAAATCAATTTTTTATCCCTTTCATCATACTTAGAATGATCAAGCCATCCTCTTTAGTCACAGTTGTAGTAATTCCTCTATAATCCCTAGGTTTTTGCCTTCATGAGTAAAAAACTATAGAATTTAAAATCTTTAATGCTTTGGTAGTATATTAATTAATATTTATCAAGTAGTATAATCTGTTGTCTTATATACATTAAAAGGTTTTGATTTTCATTTCTTATAAATAAACCTTTTCCAAAATTATCATAAATTACTTTGCAAGCTCTCCACCGTAAGTTTCAAAGCATGGTATACTGCCCTTTCTTTTAATAAAGTTTCTTTCATTTAATGCTGAAATGATAATTCTCAATTAAACCATACTTATTTTCTTTTACGTAAAAGAAAAATAACTAACGATTTGAAAGTTACTAAACATCATTTTTTCCAAAAATAAACACAATATTTTTTAGGTCTACTTTTCTAACATAATCTCTTTTACACACCCAAAATCATTTCCTCAAACCTTTACTTTCTTAACTCAAAAAACCCCAAGATAGTGTTTACAAGCTCTGTAACCAGTGTTTTGCGAAGAAGTACATGAAGTAATCTCGAAATGCAAGACATGTACTTAGTTTCAAAAGTTGTAGAAAATTGTCTTTATTAAATACACTAGTATATGTGCACATTTCACCATTCATATGTGAAAAATCGATTTCAATAAATGCTATAAGTTAGAAAACTAAAACTGAAGTCTTGTTTGCTAAGAAATGTTAAAAACAAGTAAAAACTTGCTTTATGAGTTTGCTTAGGCTTAGAGTGTAAAATATCTATTAAAAGCTTATGAACAAAACTAACTTAGCTCAATTAAACAAAGAATAACAAAACATGCAATATAACAAAGTAAATCTACCTTAAAACCCAAATGCTAGATCTATACTTAAGAGTAACAAGATAAAAGTCTCTTGTTAGATCAATGGGTTGTATGAAATTATTGTGTTAAGTTATCTCTATGCATATTTTGGTGCAAGTAGCTATTATGGAAGGTTAGATGTGAAATAGAGTAAGTTTGGTTGTTGTTCTGAAAGTGTGATGGAGATCGCGACCTAGTTTTGCCCTTAGGTTAGAATAATGGTAGAATTTGAGTAAGTATCAAAGGGTATAAGTTGATGCACAACTTCAATCACAGCTTAAATGCAAGCCTTTGATGTACGCTACGATTGAAACTAAGGGAAGTCGAGTCTATAATAAAATTTAAGGGTTCAAATCATAACTTCTATTACGACTCAAGTCAAGCCCTCGATGTACCCCATCATCAAAGCTATGATCATTTTTGGATGCATGCAACCCTAGTTTGCTAGCGTACGACCTAGTTTCCTAGTTGCGATGTACCCCGCGACCTTTCCTGAGCTACCCACAATCTAACCTAAGTAATAAACAATAGAGAACCATCGAAATTAAGAAATTTATAATGTGAATATCAGACGTAACCACTTATAAGAGTACTTTCTCAGTTATATGTATAGTAATGCATGCTTATTGCTCTATAGGAACCATAAATCAAGACTTAGAGTTTCTTATTGACTATTGCGATGTAAACCCCTAAAATTTTCAGTTAATTTTAAGTTTGATATTAGAATTAAAAGTCAACCGAAACCCTAAAGGTCAACAAAAGTCTAGTACAAACCCTAGAATTTAGATCCGGCATTCCCGTATTCTTTAGCCCTAGAAAGCGAAGTTGAGTTAATTAGTAATAATAGTTCATAATAACTTGAGAAAACATAAAAATATCAGATTCACGAATTTTGAGTGTCCTTCGGACTCAAACGAGATGCGTTCTCGAAAAGCGTGTCCCAGAGCCCAGGATAGTAAAAATATTCCGATAACACCGTTAGGACCGATTTAATACAAGGATTTCAAAAATATCAATTTTGTAATTTTTCGGTAACTAAAAATAACATATATCGTAATTATACGCATATTTTCTTACCACCGGTATTTTACGAGTCACATCTACTTTACATTACACTATTCATTACTATTCTACACTATTCTTTTATCTCTACTTTTTCTAACACCTACTCTTACAACACCATAACCTATTATCTTTAGTTTTTACCTTTCCCATAACTTTATATCATATCTATTTTATACATTATTGCTTTTAATACGCAAAATTACAAAAAACCAAATCTCTCCTCCCCTACACTCTACATAGCTGGCGCATCTCCCCTCTCTCTTTCTCTCATTTATTTTCAATTTTTCTTTAATTAAATCACTCAAAAATCACTTCTCATTTTCCTATAAATACCCCCCTCCTCTTTCACTTCATTCACACATTTTCTACTCACAAATTTCACTTTCAAAACTCTCTCCAATTCCCCTCTCAACTTCTATCTCAAAACTCTCTAAAATTTTCTCCACAAAAACTTTCTTCTTTTTCTCCTACAAACACTTTAGGTAAGAATTTTCTTTAGATTTCTCTTACCATGTCATGTAACTTTACATGACCATGGTGTGAGTTTCCTAAACTTAATGTTATAGAAGCTATACTATGTTCATGTATTGTTCTTGTTCATGAAAGTATATTTATATAATTCTATGTTGTTATTTTACTTTTCCTCATATTATTATTAATTCTATGTTAACCTCTTATATATATGTAACTAGACATAATAATGTACTTATATATAGTCTTTAGAACATATAAGCTCATTGTTATTTATTTACTTCCAAGTAATGCAATTTATTTATTTATTTCACGTTATTTTAAGACTAGTCTCTAGTCTTAGACTTGTCCTCATCAAGTCAAAACAATATTTACTTTCTTTTTCTTATTTAGACTAGTCCATTCTTAGTCCCGGGATACCTTGATGAAGCTAAGGTTCTCAATACTTGACATATTTCTTTACTTGCTATTTTATTACTTATTATGACTTTCTTATGTTTTCATGATTTTATATTCATGACCATGAATAAACATATTGACTTTGTCTCAACAAGATAAAAAAGGAAAAGTTTTATTAAAATAGAAGTTCTTCTCAAAAAAATAAATGTTGTTATGAAGAAGTAATTTTTCATAAAAACTTAGGAATTTATCTCAACAAATTTTTTCTAGAAATCTAGAGGAGTTGTCACGCCCCGTAGGGTATCCTAAACGTAACAGCCCGCCACATATTAAATAAGACTCTCGAGTTCCCTACCCGAGCCCTTCGGGAGTCTTAAGTAGATATAAAGCGTTCCTTTACGATAATAGAATACTTCAACAAATGGAGTTAAACAGTTTAATGTGGCATTCACTAGCCATAGATAATAAATCAAAACACATAATTATCGTTTACAAAATCTAAGGGGCATTCCCCCGCAAAAAAATAATAAGTCCATTACAGTCATCCAGAGTCCTTAGTTTCCAATGGAAGTCTATACAAAAGAAATGGATTAAACTTCTACGGGAAACTCCTATCTCCGGTACCTGTGCTGTGGCTTGCCTCGGCCTAAGTCATATAAACTCGTGCTGCAATAGATAAAACCTATGGGGGCGTAAGCTAACTACCTTAGTGAGTAATAACTTCCATAACACAATTAAATACAAATCATTCAAACAAGTGATTATTCGAGCAAGTGGATGCATCAAACAAATGTGATCAACAAACATATGACCAATTGGAAATTATATGTGGATGGACTTGGGCCCTCCATCCCGGATTAGCAGATTAACGAATCCTGCGGTACGACGCCGTTTAAGCTCATGGTCAACTAACAATATTTCGTTTTATGGATCACGATTAACCAACAATTCGTTTTATGGATCACGATTAACCAACATATTCGTTTTATGGATCACGAAAAACCAACCAATGCGAATGCTCCAACCCCATCGTGATATGAATGAATCCAAGTTACCATTGAAGTCGGATATTCATTAATTCAATTCTTTTAGGTGACCAACAAGTATTCGCAGACATTCATCATAAGATACTAGCTAATCAGTCAATAGCTTAACACCCGATTTCGATATTCTTTAAGTTTCATTTCATATATCAACAGTAGACAACATATACAATTCCCATATACCCCATCATTCATATACAATTCCTTTTTATCTTTGCCTATACCACTAGTGCCCCTACATTACAATCACATTCATTAATTGAGAGTGGAAGTAAAACTTACTCGGCCATTGGACGCCGGTCTTTCTAATAGTAGTAGTCGGGAGGTAGGGTGTCGTCCTACTCGGGATTACCTACCAAGCAAGAATAATCCTAATGAGATTCTCATTATGTAACCAAATCAAACTATACATCTAAACTAGATGAATTCGGATTTCTCGCTATTTGCGGAAGTTCCGACTTAAAACGGCCATAACTTGGTCATTTTAACTCGGAATTTCGCAAATTTTATATCGATCTCTATCTACTTCGAAAGATATATCTATTTCTAGTATTATTTTCAAGTTTTGAAAATGGTAAGGTCACGGAACAGTGGGATCAGTTCTGTTCTGCCATTTCTCAATTCCGAAAAATTTGCTTTGCTTTTGATAAGAAATGTTCCTAGTTGATGATTCATGCATGAATGGTATAGGAATGAATTACTAACATGAATGCCATGTAATGAACTCAATATATGCATAGACATGATGATTTTGTGATAATAAACTCTTATGAATTCCTAAGTGTTAGAAAATTCCATAAAGGTTATTTCTTAAGAAGCTATTCTTCCACTTTACACTCCTTAGGGTTTCCTTGATTTTTAATCTTGTAATTTTACTTGCTATCTAAATAAAAATAAGTTCTCAAAGTCTATATTAACCATGGCCTTCATTCATGCATAAAAATTCCCATTTTTCATTTGGTAATCATGTTTTTAAACAAGCTTTTTGTAAAAATCCGAATTTTCCAAATTTCATTTTCTTGCATTTTTCTTAAGGAAAAACTTGTCTAATGCATTAAAAAGTGAAGCTCCAATATATATATTATCTAAGGACTTCATTTAGCTTATAAAACATCCAATTTAGACTTAAATACCAAGTGTCCTTGTAGGCATGAACCTAAGTTACGAATTTAACCATTGATCAACATATCAACATTTTTCATTCTAACTCCACTACTTGTGTTACATTCCTATCATGCCTAAACTCATCTAAGCTTATAAAAATCATTCTTTCAAGATATCTATCACATATACCCTTCATTTTTCTTGTGAAATATGAGAAAAAAATGATTTTGGTGGCTTTTAAGGTAGGGTTTCCATTTCATCCGAATTTTCAACATTGCATATTCAACAAAACCTTTCCTTTTTCAATGTTCTTGCTTCCTACATGTGAAGATCTACTATCTAACACCTCTATACATATACAAGACTACATTTTTATGATCATCAATGCATGGAAATAAAAATAGCTCTATGATCATACATGTACATGAAGTTGTGGATGTCTAAACCTTAGATCTACTAAATATAATGCATGAATCATGGATCTCATGGCATGCAACAATATATATGCAAGATCTTTACTTTACATGCATGAACAAGATGAGTCTTAACATAAACACATCTAAACATTAGATCCATGTCTTGTGATGGCTTGATATTCTTGTTCATGTGTTTTCATGTCCCTAGCAAGAGCATCATGGGGATTAAATGAGAAAACACACAAGATATAGTCTTGCCATTACAAGATCTAGGAAGAACAAGGTCTAAAATCAACATACCAAAGGAGTCTTGAAGTGGAAAAGAGAAGAAAACAAGTTGAAGTTGTGAGGGATGGGGGAGAGGGGCTCACGGCACCACTAGAGAGAAAAGAGAGGGTTTTTGTTCTTTTACAAATTTGAAACAAGAAGAAAATGAAGAGAGAGAGAGAACATTTAGTATATATATTAAGTGAATTAGGGTTTAGTTAAATAAAATGAAGTAAAAAAAATAATTTAATTGAGAGGGAAACTAGGGGGGGGGGGGGGGGGGGGGGGCGGCGGCCACACTTCATGTGTGTGTGTGTGTGTGTGTTTTAAAATTTGATTTTTGTAATTTAGTAAATTAAAATGTAATAAATGTGATAATTATTTAAGAGACAAAATTTCTTGGAAAAGAAAATTGAAATGAGTAGTTGTAAGGATGTAAGAATAGGGTATGGGTAGTGTGTAGTGTAGGTTGTACTTGTGAATAGTAGACAAGACATCTACTTTACCGGTTGTTCCGAAAACACGGGAAAAGCTATAACTGTAATTTTTATAGCTCGGAAAATTACGAAATTGATATTTTTGGAATCCTTATAAAATTACGGTTCTAATGAATATTCCGGAATATTTTTCTGAATCCGTGGTCGGGCACGCTTTTCGTAATTGAGCTCGGGAAGGCTCGGAATTGAAAAATTCCCGAATTTAAAACTTTCAAAGGTTTAAAATGTACTTTAAAACAATAATTCAACTTCATTTACTTTATAAATTTTCTTTTATTATGAAACCGAAGGAAAGCCGGATTTAGGGTTCCTAGGCTTCTTTCACTGAACTCAACCTGAATCGGATTAGGGTTTCGCTTCCAACTCCCGGGGTTTCCTAGCTACTGAGAATACCGGGGTTTACAAGAGTTCATTATAAATTTTAAGAACATAGGAAATTTTTTCAATAAACATATATACACTTTACAAAGTCATAAAATAGAAAGGAATTATTGATTGAACAAAAGTTTTACTAAACTTCATTTTTCATCAATACTTTGAATTTCAAATAGACTATTTTGATAAACACCAAAGAAATTTCCTTTCATAAAAATAGAATGATCTTAAAGAATAAGATTAATGAACAACTTAGGAAATTATTTCTTTAAATATAGAATCATTACTACTTTCAAAAAGTATTAGAAACTAAACTATAAGGAGTTTAGAAAAATTGAAAATCATTCTTTTAAAATTTAAAAAGACTAAGGAGATTGAATTAAGGAAAAGAAAATACTCATTTAAAATAACTTGAGAAATTTTCTAGTAAGCTAAAAGTTTTTACTTTTCCAAAGATTTTTAGAAGACTTTACTTTTACAAAAAATTTATAGTTGAGATAACCTCATTAAATTTCATGTATTTAACATGAGGCAATGAATATATATATATATATATACACACACACATTTCAAAGGTATTTCAAAACCATTATAATATCTATATCTTTGATACATGTTTTATTGAAAAGAAAAAAAAGTAAGTTTTGGAAAATTCGTGGTGAATTTGATCACCACTATTTCAGAGCTAAATGACTTAGTTTGATGAAAGTAATTTTAGAATTGGATAGACCTTTTCAAATAGGTAGAAAACGGTATATTATATGCGCAATTCCAAGTTAAAATGACCAAATTATGGCCATCTTAAGTTGGAATTACTCTCTATGTGAATTTTAACAATCTTATGACATAGTTTTTGAAAAGTACCATAGAACCAACAAGAAATACTCATTAAGGGTATTCTTCTTGATTAGGTGATCCCGAAGAGGAGTGTACGTATCCGGAGGATTATTACGATTAGTGAAATTCTCGATTGACTCATCTATAAGGAAAAAGGTGTCATCATGGTTGAGTGAGTTACTTCCTTTTTATTTCTCATACTTATGATTGTGCTTGTAAATTTAGTTGCATTAGAATTTAGGCAAGATAATGAAATGATCTAAATTTAATTTCTATTTAACTTCCATGTATATGTTTTATTTGTCTTAATTATTGAACTATATGAGCATATTGATTTATGAGAGCCATGTATGGTAATAGTAATATTGGAGTAGATGAGTTAGTAATAGTTTAAATGTATCTAAGTTGGTATATCTTGAACATTACACGTGTGTTATTTTGCATGTGTAATGAAATTAATGTCATTGTTTTATATATATTAATATGTGTATAGTATAATTAATACTTGTCTCTTTTATGCATTAATATGTTTGTGTTATGTTTAAATTTATAAAATCAACTTTTGAATTGTTTAAGAAATAGTTGACAGAAATTTTACTCAATTAAGCCCAATTTTCATGCCTAAATTGCACCCAAATGAGCTCCAAATTAACCCAAATTCAACCCAAAGTCTATTATGCCTTAATAGTCAAACTTAAGATAATAATAAGTCCAAAATTTGCTTAATTAAGCCCTCTTTTGGCAGCCCTCCCATTCCATACGAATTTTTCATCTTCTTTCTTTCCTCCAAGTTACAAGCCCTAAAACAAAGATTAACACCAAGCTTATTGAATCAAAAATCTCTCTAAGCTAAGGCTTATTCATGTAAGTTAATACAAGTATAGCTTTTGTTTTATTTCCTTTCTTATAGTATCTATGTGAAATTTTTGGTGGAATGAGTTTAATGTTTTTTGAGTTGTTTGGTTCATGCATTGATATAGGTTGGATTGTGTTTTGTTATTGTGTGAATTTGTTTATGTGATGTAGTAGCTATATGAAGTGTTGGGAAGGAATAATGTTGAATTGAATAGTTGAAGTTGAGGATGAGTGGAATGGGATTTGAAGTGATTTAATGTGTTGATTTAATGTTCTAAGTTGCTAGGATTGATTAGGGTAGATAGTAAATAGTATATAAAGTTAAAAATGAACTTGAAGAAGGATTAAAAGTATTATAGGTTAGAAATTTGCAAAGTGCAAAACAGTGGAAATAATCTCTATTCGAATAGGTCGTTTTGAACGTACGCAGGCATCTGGCACTTCAACGCCGCCGGCATATAGGCGGTGTTGGAAGTGAACAGAATCGATTTTTTTAAAGCCGCTTTGAACTACCGACTTTTGCAAGAAAACTTTGCCAGCGTTTATTTTTCAAAAGGTATGCCAGCCATTAGGGCTTCAATGCCGCCAGCATATAGGCTGTGTTAGATTAGAACAGAATTAAAATATTTAACGCCGAGTGAAATGCCGCCGGTGTATATTTCCTACGCTACTGGCATTCATTCAAATTTTGCCTGTGTAGGAAGGCCGCATATCCCCTGATTTTTTCAATTTCAAACTTCTTCAATCTATAATCTTTACTTCATATATAATCTCCTAATGATGATATGAGCTAGATAAACATGTTTTATGCATGAATTAGATATTAAAACTATATGCAAAGCTTATTGAATCTCCTTGCATAATTAATCTAGGATTGTGATATATATATATATATATATAGATGTGAATTCTACATTCAATTATTGATTGTTTTGATATTCTTATTTCAGTTAAAGGTTCTTCGGTTAGTTCCTCTCCGAGTGAATATAGTGATATACTATAGGGTTCAGGTACGCAATAGCTTGTTTGTTGTTTGCTAGGACTAGGCATCCCTAATTTGATTTAATTCAATTCGGCTTAATGCTTTGATGAACTGGATGTCTATTACACTGTTTAATCTGGTTCGAAGAGCGGCAAACCTGTCATGATGCAATGACATGTTAGTTAGGCGCTTAACCTAAGTCATGATGCAATGACTTTACCATGATGCAACGATACGCTATGATGCAATGGCGATTCATTTTGGTTAAGTGGGTAGCTGATAGGGGGAATAGTATCCGAGTAACGTTTACTTAAACTTAGGGGGAATTACCATGGTTTAGTTCAAAGTTTATGGGAACTTGTGAACTAGGCTCATGTTGTGGACTGAGTTTAAGTAGAGTCGGGCAATGACTTTTGAACTCTAAATGAAGCTATTTTCTTTATGAAATAGATATAGGAGATATAAGTATTCGGACTGCTTATATCAACCCCCTGAGCAGCTACTGTTACTCAGGATCCCTAAATTCCTAGAGCATGATCCTAGGGTTTGAATACCCTTCTGTTGTTTTGTAAAAGAAAACTTAATAAGATAATCACTTGTCTATTGATGCATTCCATTTGATTTAAGTTTGGCTTGATAGCTTGTTCTTGTATTTTGTTATTGTGTACTGGGCCTTTGGCTCAATTTTTCTGCTTTGCAGGTAATGAAGATGAGTTATATATGATGATTTGAGTTACGGGTTAGATTTTGAGAAATTCATGGATGAGTGGGACGAATAGGACTCGAACACCCTGGATTTTTGGAGAAGCTTTTTTTATAGCAAAACTCTTTGTATAGACGGCTTAGTAGATGAGCCTAAGATGTAAGACCTTAAGATCTCTTAGGGTTACTTTTTGTACTATGAAAACTTGTAATTTTTGTATTGTCTTGTATTGACACTAAACTTTGTACATATGATGTATATATTTGTATAGATTGCTTTTATTAGCAATCTTGTTTTGTTGAAAGTTGTTTCTAAAGTTTTAGTGGATTTGATCAAATAATTCTCATAAACTGTTAGTTTTAGAACAACTGATGTGCTATAATTAGTATTGAATTTTTAAAGCATCTTATCCAGCAAGCGTACTGGGCCTTATCTTGTAATATAGCATGAGTCAAGTGTCGATCTCATAGAGATCTATTAACTACTAGACAGTTATCAACTAATACTAATATCTAGGAAATTGATCTTTTTGAATGATTAGATTAAGACTAAATTATCTAATTAAGTATCTACTATGAATGCAGTGAGCTTTTGAAGAGAGTGATATGTTAGAAAAATGTGGAAAGAAGCAGAATCCACTTTAAACTATTGCTAATCAACTTGAATTCATGTTATAATGATAATTAGATTCATGGATATTCATAAGAAATTGTAAAGATTTAAAAACAGGGTTAAAAACCTTTTAAACCACAAAAATAATCCAATAGCTTCGCTAAATAAATTATTTGTGGAATCAAAATTTCAATTATAAACCTTCGATTCTATAATTGACTAATACTTTATATTAACATCCCCTAATTCCTTAGTGAGAAATCAATATAAAACACTGCATTAATATTCATGGAAAATTTCTAAATTAGATTAAACTCTGCCGCTTCCGCAATTGTAATTTAATCTCAATTTATGAATTCATATGAACCCTAATTTCCCTTTCGAGTTATCAGAATTCTTATGCACCAAAAATATGATGAATAATCAGAATTCAATATGAATATTTCATGATTCTAACTACCTTATAACATGGTTTCAAAGATCATTTTAGCATGTTTAAAGCTTCATCAACTTCCCACAAAAAGGATTTAGCTACTCATGGATGATGATTCAACAATCAGATAAGAAATTGCAAATGATTTCATTATGATCAGAATATTCAGATACATGAATTGCATAAAAAGAAAAGATCAGATATCACCAATTCAATATAAAGCTTCACTTGCAAATTCTTGAACAACTTCAATACATCTTCAAAAATCTCTATGAAATGCTAGTTCTAATCTATGTATTGTAGTATGATTTAGAGCTACTTGGGTTGATTCAGAAAGTGAGGAGAAGATCCCCTATTTATAGGAAAAATTTCGTGCAAGACATTAAATGAAATTTGCTGTTTCACTTCGTACGCCGGCAGTTATGGATCCTACGCTGGTGGCTTATAGGTGGCATATCTTCAATTTCTTTCTTGTGCAGGCAGTGCACTGGCAGCCTTCAATATTGGTTACACCTTAGGCCGCTTCTACGCCGGTGGCTTAGATGTAGATCTAGCCGGCGTATGTGATCAGAAATGAAGCGTTGGGATAATTTATAACGAACGCCGTTCCAAAGCCAGCGGCTTTCACACCAGTGTAGATACTCCAACACATTTGTCTCTTCAATTTCCTCCAAGCGTTTGATATCTTCATGTTGCTTCAATACTTTGACCTACACTGCCTCAACGCCAGCGGCTTAGGAGCCAACGTATGTTGTAACTCCTTCAAAGCTGGTGACTTTCCAATTCTGAGCTTTCGGCCTTCAAGTACGCTGGCTCCTTCATCTTCTACGCCGGCAGCTTTGAGGCGGCTTTCAGTGTGGTTGAGACAATATCTTTGCAAAGCTGGCTGTCCTGGTAACAGCCTTAGGTGTAAGCCGTCTGAGCGCCGGCAGCTTTGAATGTTGAAATGTTAGCTTTGACTTCAATTTTTCCTATTTCCGATTCAAAGTCTCTTGTTTTGATTTCTTTGTCCAAATTATTTCTGAAACATAAAATTTAATCAAAACAAATAGCCATTCTAACTCTTGTGATCATCAATAAGTTGTATAAAATATGATCTTATCAACAACCTTACATATAATGTGAAAATGTTATATGTGGTTGGGGACTCGGTACTCTAAATCTCGGGATTTAGTGGGTCAGGTCTTTACAGATGGTATCAGAGCAATGTTTATGAAATTGTTTGATTAAATAGTAGTGACTTGACCTTAGATGCGGTAAGTTTAGTCGGATGTATATAGGACTTGTTTGCATTGAGTATTTTGTTTGAATGCCTATTTTGTTTATTAATTGTTTTGATGTTGATTTGACATTGCAAAATTATTATATGTCATATATATGTTGTATGTTTGTTTAAAGATGGATTGGTCAAGAAGAGTAACTCTACAGTTTTCGAAAAGAGAGAGTATGCCACCTCCTTCTCAGTCTACTATCTCAGCTTCTGTAGCAGCTAGTATTCCAGCTTCTACTTCGACTCCATCACCAGCTTCAGCTTCTATTACACCAAATCCGCAGCCTCTCAAATGCCAACATATCCAGCTATGCCTCAGATGCCTACGAGAGATCTGGGTAATGTGTTCACTATGTTTCGAGATATGTTTGTAATAGTTCAACAGTATCAACAAATGATGTATCAACAATAACAACAATTTACGTAGCAATATAATCCACCAACTGTGAGACAAGAGCAACATGTACAAGTGGAAGACTAGAATGATCAAGTCAAGTTGCATGATTTTGTTAGATTGGTACCTGATTTTGATGAAACTACTTTGGATTCGACTAGAACTGAAGGTTAGATAGTGGAGCTTGAGAAAGCATTTGCAGCCTGTGAAGTACCTGAGCATAAGAAAGTTGACTTAGCTATATATATGTCGAAGGGAGATGCATATACTTGGTGGGGGTTGAATAGCGAAGGATATGTAAGACCAATACCATGGAATAGATTTAAGGAAGCCTTTTTCTTGCAATACGTTCCATCTATAGTGCGAGAGCAAATGCTATCAAGTTGCCTGAGTCTAAGGCAAGGAAATAAAACTGTTGAAGAATATCATGCAGAATATTGTAGATTGCTTAGGTTTGTTGGCACAAATTACAATGATGAGAGTATGAAGGTTCAAAAGTTTCATGATGGCTTGAACATGGAAATCAAGAGTGAGGTCAAGAATTTCAGTTATCAACACTGTCTAAAACGGTAATCAAAGCAAAGTTAGTAGAACAAATTATTAATGAGAATAAAGCTCAGAGGGATAGACGTGCTACATTTATGGGCAAGAGATCGGTGACATCATACTCCTTATTCAAGGTTTAGCAATGTTAACAAAGGGAAGCAACCATTTCTGGGTAAGAAACCAAGTTTGGGACAAGCAGTGAAGACTTCTAGGCCTTCCATTCCATTTGATATGCGGTGTCCTATATGTTTTTGACCCCATGAATCATTTCAATGTAAATGGACTCCTAGAGCATGCTTTCCATGTGGGAAAGTAGGTCATAAAGCTTCTAAGTGTCCTGATCCTAAATTGAAGTCTATCTTCTGTGCTCATTGTCAACAAAGAGGTCATCATGTGGCGAATTGTAAAGATAAACCTAGGAATGAAGGACTGAACTTTGGAAGGGAATGATAGCTGCTAGAGTATTTGCTCTACAACAATGTGAGAAAGCTCCTTCAGTTGATACACTGGTAGGTACAATACAGATTGCAAATCATCCTACATATACTTTGATTGACATTGTGCTACTCATACATGTATTGCTGAAAGTTTTGTGAATGAGTGTGGTTTGTCTTCTGAAGTATTGTATGATAGAATGATGAGTATAAATACTCCTTTTGGTGTGCAATCTAAAGAGCCATGTGTATGTAGAAATGTTGATGTTGTGATTTTTGATGAAAACACGCCAATATATATGTTAGTTCTGCCTTTAATCGATTTTGATGTTATTCTTAGAATGAATTGGTTAAATCTTTATAAAGCTAAGATAGATTGCAATAAAGCTGAAGTAAGTTTTGACTTGGAGGGTAGAAGATTATTTCATGTTTTGGAAAGAAGGAGACCGAAGAGTATGTATTCTATGGAGTTATGGGAGAAGGATATGGGAGCTACAATGGGTAGTGAAGAACTCCGAGTTTTTATGGTTCTAGTAGTAAGGGAATTTATTTATGTCTTTCCTGATGAATTACTGGGTTTACCACCGGATAGGGAGATTGAGTTTGGGATTGATTTGATACTAAGTACTACACTGATCTCTAAAGCTTCATACCATATGGCTCCGGCCGAGTTGAAAGAATTGAAAAGCCAGTTGGAGGAATTACAAAACTTAGGGTTTATTCGTCCAAGCATTTCTCCTTGGGGTGCTCCAGTTTTATCTGCTAAGAAGAAAGATGGAAGTTTAAGAATGTGCATAGACTATAGAGAATTAAATCAAGTGACAATCAAGAATAAATATCCACTTCCTCGAATTGATGATTTACTTGATCAGTTGAGAGATGCTGCATTATTTTCCAAGATAGGTTTGAGATCCGGATACCATCAACTCAAGATTAAGCAACAAGATATATCCAAGACTGCTTTTAGAATAAGGTACGAACATTTTGAGTTTATGGTTATGCCTTTCGGTTTGGCAAATGCCCCATTAGCTTTTATGGATTTGATGAATAGGATATTTAAAGATTATCTGGATCAGCTTGTAATAGTTTTCATTGATGATATATTGGTGTATTCAAGGAATATGGAAGAACGTGAGAAACATCTCAAACTTGTTCTATAAAGATTAAGAGAGAGGAAGCTTTATGATAAATTTAGCAAGTGCAAGTTTTAGTTGAGAGAAGTTGCATTCTTAGGACATATCATTACAAAGGAAGGAATATCTGTTGATCCATAAAGGATTAGAGCGGCATTGCATTGGCCACAACCTACAAGTGTCACTGAAGTACGAAGTTTTCTAGGTTTGGCAAGCTATTATAGAAGATTCGTACAAGGTTTTTCCAAAATTGCTTCACCATTAACTAAATTGACAAGAAAATATGTGAAATTTGATTGGGATGAAGATTATGATCGAAGTTTTCTTGAGCTAAAAGAACGATTGGTTTCTGCACCGATTTTAGCACTTCCGGTTAGTGGAGAAGAGTTCGTGATCTATAGTGATGCTTCACTTCAAGGACTCGGATGTGTTTTGATGGAAGATAATCGGGTTATAGCTTATGCCTCTAGATAATTGAAACCCTACAAGAGGAATTATCCAATTCACTATCTCGAGCTAGCCGCGGTGGTATTAGCATTGAAGCTTTGGAGACATTATTTATATGGTGAAAAGTGTAAGATATTCACTGATCACAAGGGTTTGAAATACATTTTCACTCAAAAAGAATTGAATATGCGTCAGCAAAGATGGTTGGAGTTAATCAAAGACTACGATGTTGAGATTTTGTATCACCTAGGAAAAGCCAATGTTGTAGCAGATGCACTCGGTAGAAAGAAATTGATGAATGTGGAATCTCTGATTACAACTCAATGGGAATTACAAGAAGATCTTCGGAAGATGGATGTTGAGATAACCATGGAAAATGTTGAAATTATGCTAGCAAGTTTATCTATGCGACCAACGATTCTAGATCAAATTAAGCGAGGAGAACTAGAAGAACCTGGAAGCCAGAGATTGAGAAGTGAGATAAGTAGAGAGAAGAGAAAAGATATGGGGATTGATGATAAAGGTGTTATAAGGTTCAAGGATAGAATTTATGTACCTGAGATCTATGATTTGAGACATCTAATTATGAAAGAAGCGCATTCCTCCTCATATTCAATTCATCCTGGAAACACGAAGATATATCAAGACTTGAAGCAACATTATTGGTGCGAAGGAATGAAGAAGGATATTGCAAGATTTTTTTTCTAAGTGTTTAGTATGTCAACAAGTGAAGATTAAGTATCAACGACCTGGAGGAGAATTGCAACCATTAAGAATTCCAGAATGGAAGTGGGATGAGATAATTATGGATTTTGTGACGGCTTTACCAAAGACAGTAGCCAAGAATGAAATGATTTGGATCATTGAAGATCGGCTAACGAAATCGTCACATTTTATTCCATTGAGAGTCGGGTATTCACTCGAAAAGTTGGCCCAGATTTATATTCGAGAGATAGTGAGATTACATGGTATACCAGTGACCATCACTTCAGATAGAGATATCAAATTTGTCAGTCGATTCTGGAAAAGTCTTCACGAAGCTCTTGGGAAAAAGTTACAGTTTAGCATAGCTTTTCATCCACAAACCAACGGTCAATCAAAAAGGACGATACAGATTCTTGAAGATATGCTTAGAGCTTGTGCTTTAGACTTTGGAAGGAATTAAGATGAATACTTACCTCTGTTTGAATTTGCCTACAACAATAGCTATCAGACAATGATTCAGATGGCTCCATATGAAGCATTATATGCGAGAAAATGTAGATCTCCTTTTCATTAGGATGAAGTGGGCGAGAGAGTGTTAATTGGTCCTGATTTGGTACAATAAGCAATTGATAAGATTCAAACGATCAAACAGAGATTAAAAGCCACTTAAGACCGATTTGAAAGTTATGCCGATTTGAGAAGAAGACCTTTGGAGTTTGAACTTGGAGATCATGTATTTCTTAAGATATCCCTGATGAAAGGAGTTTTTAGATTTGGAGTAAGGAGCAAATCGAATCCAAGATATATTGGACCATATGAAATTTTGGAACGAATTAGGTCATTAACTTATAGATTGGTGCTACCACCAAGTTTGTCAGTTGTTCACAATGTTTTTCATGTGTCTCAGCTTAGAAATGCATATCTGATCCCGACGCTATATTGGACAAAAATCAACCGAAGATACTACCAGATTTGACTACTGAGGAGAAATCGATTAGAGTTTTAGGCAAAATGAACACAGAATTGAGAAATAAAGTGATACCGATGGTAAAAGTCCAATGGAGTAATCAATTTGAGAGAGAAGCAATTTGGGAAGTGGAAAACGTTATGAGACAAAAGTATCTTGAACTTTTTGAGTAAGAAGGTAAGTTAAGTTTCGGGGACGAAACTTCTTGAAGGAGGAAAGAATGAAATTATCTAAATTTAATTTCTATTTAACTTCCATATATATGTTTTATTTGTCTTAATTATTGAACTATATGAGCATGTTGATTTATGAGAGTCATGTATGGTAATAGTAATATTGGAGTAGATGAGTTAGTAATAGTTTAAATGTGTCTAAGTTGGTATATCTTGAACATTACACGTGTGTTATTTTGCATGTGTAATGAAATTAATGTCATTGTTTTATATATATTAATGTGTGTATAGTATAATTAATACTTGTCTCTTTTATGCATTAATATGTTTGTGTTATGTTTAAATTTATAAAATCAACTTTTGAATTGTTTAAGAAATAGTTGACAGAAATTTTACTCAATTAAGCCCAATTTTCATGCCTAAATTGCACCCAAATGAGCTCCAAATTAACCCAAATTCAACCCAAACTCTATTATGCCTTAAAGTGAAACTTAAGATAATAATAAGTCCAAAATTTGCTTAATTAAGCTCTCTTTTGGCAGCCTCCCATTCCATAAGAATTTTTCATCTTCTTTTTTTTCCTTTTCTCTTTTTCTTTCCTCCAAGTTACAAGCCCTAAACCAAAGATTAACACCAAGCTTATTGAATCAAAAATCTCTCCAAGCTAAGGCTTACTCATGTAAGTTAATACAAGTATAGCCTTTGTTTTATTTCCTTTCTTATAGTATCTATGTGAAATTTTTGGTAAAATGAGTTTAATGTCTTTTGAGTTGTTTGGTTCATGCATTGATATAGGTTGGATTGTGTTTTGTTATTGTGTGAATTTGTTTATGTGATGTAGTAGTTATATGAAGTGTTGGGAAGGAATAATGTTGAATTGAGTAGTTGAAGTTGAGGATGAGCGGAATGGGATTTGAAGTGATTTAATGTGTCGATTTAATGTTCTAAGTTGCTAGGATTGATTAGTGTAGATAGGAGATATATATAAAGTTAAAAATGAACTTGAAGAAGGATTAAAAGTGTTATAGGTTAGAAATTTGCAAAGTACAAAACAGGGGAAATAAGCTCTTTTTGAATAGGTTCGTTTTGAACGTACGCAGGCATCTGACACTTCAACGCCGCCGGCGTATAGGCGGTGTTGGAAGTGAGCAGAATCGATTTTTTTAAAGCCGCTTTGAACGCCATCGGCTTTTGCAAGAAAACTTTGTCAGCGTTTATTTTTCAAAAGGTACGCCGGCCATTAGGGCTTCAACGCCGCCAGTGTATAGGCAGTGTTAGATTGGAACAGAATCAAAATATTTAACGGCGGGTGAAACGCTGCCGGCGTTCATTCAAATTTTGCCTATGTAGGAAGGCTGCGGATCCCTTGATTTTTTCAATTTCAAACTTCTTTAATCTACAATCTTTACTTCATATATAATCTCCTAATGATGATATAAGCTAGATAAACATGTTTAATGCATGAATTAGATATTAAAACTATATGCAAAGCTTATTGAATCTCCTTGCATAATTAATCTTGGATTGTGATATATATATATATATATGTGAATTCTACATTCAATTATTGATTGTTTTGATATTCTTATTTCAGTTAAAGGTTCTTCGATTAGTTCCTCTCCGAGTGAATATAGTGATATATTATCGGGTTCAGGTACGTAATAGCTTGTTTGCTGTTTGCTAGGACTAGGCATCCCTAATTTCATTTAATTCAATTCGGCTTAATGCTTTGATGAACTAGATGTCTATTACGCTGTTTAATCTGGTCCAAAGAGTAGCAAACCTGTCATGATACAATGACATGTTAGTTAGGCACTAAACCTAAGTCATGATGCAATGACTTTACCATGATGCAATGATACGCTATGATGCAATGGGGATTCATTTTAGTTAAGTGGGTAGCTGATAAGGGGAATAGTATCCGAGTAACGTTTACTTAAACTTAGGGGGAAGTACTATGGTTTAGTTCAAAGTTTATGGGAACTTGTGAACTAGGCTCATGTTGTGGACTGAGTTTAAGTAGAGTAGGGCAACGACTTTTGAACCCTAAATGAAGCTATTTTCTTTATGAAATAGATATAGGAGGTATAAGTATTCGGACTGCTTATATCAACCCCCTGAGCAGCTGCTGTTACTCAAAATCCCTAAATTCCTAGAGCGTGATCCCGGGGTTTGAATACCCTTCTGTTGTTTTGTAAAAGAAAACTTAATAAGATAATCACTTGTCCATTGATGCATTCCATTTGATTTAAGTTTGGCTTGATAGCTTGTTCTTGTATTTTGTTATTGTGTACTGGGCCTTTGGCTCACTTTTTCTACTTTGCAAGTAATGAAGACGAGTTATATATGATGATTTGAGTTACGGGTCAGATATTAAGAAATTCATGGATGAGTGGGACGAATAGGACTCGAACACCCTGGATTTTTGGAGAAGCTTTTTTTATAGCAAAACTCTTTGTATAGACGGCTTAGTAGATAAGCCTAAGATGTAAGACCTTAAGATCTCTTAGGGTTACTTTTAGTACTAAGAAAACTTGTAATTTTTGTAGTGTCTTCTATTGACACTAAACTTTGTACATATGATGTATATATTTGTATAGATTGCTTTTATTAGCAATCTTGTTTTGTTGAAAGTTGTTTCTAAAGTTTTAGTAGATTTGATCAACAATTCTCATAAACTGTTAGTTTTAGAACAACCTTACATATAATGTGAAAATGTTATATGTGGTTGGGGACTTGGTACTCTAAATCTCGGGATTTAGTGAGTTGGGTCTTTATAGATAAAATGGAAGTTGTATGATAAATGTTGAAAAAATATTAAGTATATCGAAGCATAAATTACTTGTAATAAAGTTGTATGTGTATTATTACATTGAAGTGTTTGAAATTGGTTGCTCACTTGAAAAGAAACTAAAATATAAACAACTAGACGTTAATTAAGAATTTATGCATGCACTTCATATGTTAAGTCACATTGCATTCGCTATTATACAATTGGTGGGACAAGGGTATGATAGTGGTGGCAGGCATAATCGGTATATCATGTATGTGGCGAGTAGGAGCTGGTAAAAACTACATAAATTGGTAACTAGTAGGAGCTTGTAATAATTACATGTTTTTTATGACATATAAGAGCCAGTAAGATTTATAAAAATGTTTTAAACGAAGTTGTGGCCGTAATTGGTCGGAATACCCAACCTCGAATGAAGGGCGTAATTCATTCAACATACGATTCCCGGAAAGTCATATGTCTTGTATGCTCATGTGTTTGTTGCACCCCATTTGCTTGCCTAATAAACTTGGTTGATATTTTACTTCAAGTATGAATTTTTAGGATTTACTCACTAAGCCCGTAAGATTACGCCCCTATAGATATTTGCATTCTCAGCAACACCTATTTTTGTACCCGAGGTCTCCTCATATCCGCATAAGTTTTCTTTTGCAGCTTTTGAAGGAAATATACTTGAAGAATTAGATTAGAATTCCTTTAAAATCTTGATGTAGTACTAAATTATTGTATAAACTATTAGTTATTTCGATCTTTTGGATTTAGCGGGGGTATGTCCCTAAGAATCATGTAATAGACCTTTGATTATGAATATTATGATCTATTTTATTTATGGATCATTGTATGTTCATTTTTACTTGCTTAAAACACACTTCCCAAAAGCGTCTCCTATTACCGTGCTGGATGCCTTACATGTAATACTAAGACTTTCACGTGACTAAGGTGGTCACTCTTAAGTCTTGATATTATATGTGGCAGGCTACCACGTTTAGGGTACCCTTTGGGGCATGACAATGTCCTCATCAAGTCAAACAATATTTGCTTTCTTTTCCTTATTTCTTTTTGTGACTGGTCCATTCTTAATCCCGGGATACCTTAATGGAGCTAAGGTTCTCAATACTTAACATATTTCCTTGCTTGCTTATTTTTACTTATTATGTCTTTCTTATGTTTTCATAAATTTATGATTTCATGTTTATAATCGTGCATGAACATATTGATTTTGTCTCAACAAGATAAAGAAGGAAAAAAATATTCCCTTAAATAGAAGCTCTTTTCAAAGTAAATGTTATCATGACTTTCTTAAGAATCTATCTTAGTATATCTCTTCTAAGAAATCTAATAGAGGTCATAATAAAATTTAGAAACCAAAGAATATAAGAATTTTTGGATAAAACACACTTACACCTTACAAAATTGTAAAGTGGAAAAGTATTCTTTAACGATTAAAAATTTTCAAATAGACTAGTTTGATAAACACCAAAGAAATTTCCTTTCATAAAAATAGAATGATCTTAAGGAATAAGATTAATGAACAACTTAGGAAATCATTTCTTTAAATGTAAGAAAATATACAATGATTACTACTTTCAAAAAGTATTAGAAACTAAGCTATAAGAAAAATGAAAATCATTCTTTTGAAAATTTAAAAGACTAAGGAAATGGAATTAAGAAAAACACTCATTTAAATAACTTGAGAAATTTTCTAGCAAGCTAAAAGAGAAAATTTCAAAAGTTTTAGAAGACTTTACTTTTACCAAAAAAATTATGGTTGAGACAACTTCATTAATTTCATGTATTTAACATGAGTCAATGAATATATATATATGCACACATTTCAAAGGTCTTTCAAACCATTATAATAGCTATATCTTTGATACAAGTTTTATTGAAAAGAAGAAAAAGTAAGTTTTGGAAAATTCGTGGTGAATCTGATCACCATTGTTTCGGAGCTCAAATGACTTAATTTGATGAAAGTAATTTTAGAATTGGATAGATTTTTTCGAATAGGTAGAAAACGGTATATTATATGCGTAATTCCAAGTTAAAAACCAAGTTATAGCCATTTTAAGTTGGAATTACCCTCTATACGAATTTTAACGATCTTATGACATGGTTTTTGAAAAGTACCATAGAATCAACAAGAAATACTCATTAAGAATATTCTTCTTGATTAGGTGATCCCGAAGAGGAGTGTTCATACCTGGAGGATTATTTCAATTAGAGGAATTTCTGATCGACTCATCCATAAGGAGAAGGTGTCATCATGGCTAAGTGAGTTTACTTCCCTATATTTTTCATGCTTATGATTGTGCTTGTAAATTTAGTTACATTAGATTTAAGGCAAGATAAAATAGATGTTTATGATAATGTATTGAAAGAATATTAAGTATATCGAAGCATGAATTGCTTGTAATAAAGTTGTATGTGTATTATTATATTGAAGTATTTGAAATTGGTTGATCACTTGTAAGAAAATTAAAATATAACGGTTAGGCTTTAATTAAAAATTTACACATACACTTCACATGTTGAGTCACATTGCATTTGCTATTATACAATTGGTGGGACAAGTGTATGATAACGGAGGTAGGCATAACCGGTATATCATGTATGTGGCGAGCAAGAGCCGGTAAAAACTACATAAATTGGTAGCTACTAGGAGCCTGTAATAACTACATGTTTTGATAGTGTATAGGAGCCAGTAAGATCTATAAAAAATGTTTTTAAAGTAGTGGCCGTAATGGGCTGGAATATGTAACCCCAAATGAAGGGCGTAATTCATTCAACATACGATTCCCGGAAAGTCATATGTCTTGTTTGCTCATGTATTTGTTACATCCCATTTGCTTGCTTAATAAACTTGATTGATATTTTGTTTCAAGTATGAAATTTTGGGATTTACTCACTAAACCTATTAGCTTATGCCTCTATAGATATTTGCATTCTCAGGAACATTTGTTTTTGTACCCGAGGTCTCCTCTTATTAGCGTAAGTTTTCTTTTGGAGCTTTTAAAGGAAATCTGATTGAAGAATTAGATTAGAATTCCTTTGAAATCTTTTGATGTAGCATTAAAGTATTGTAAAGACTATTAGCTATTTCGATATTTGGTTTTAGCGGGGGTATGCCCCTAAGAATTGTGTAACAAATCTTTTATTATTAATATTATGAACTATTTATTTCTGGATTCTTGTATGTTCATTATTACTTGCTTAGACCACATTTCCCAAAAGAGTCTCCTATTATCGTGTTAGACGCCTTACATGTGATATTAAGACTTTCGCGTGACTAAGGTGGTCATTCTTGAGTCTTATTATTATACGTGGCGGAATGCCAAATTTAGGGTATCCTTCGAGGTGTGGCATGCAATCTCTAAGCAAGATGCACAGGTGAGTAATTTTGATCTTATTACGTTGTTGTGCTTATAATGTAGTTGCACATGTCTCTATATGAATATAACTGGTTATGTATGGGTTGGGAATAATGTATGTTATATGTTGTCTGGATAGGTGACAGTCTTTGATACTAGGAGCGATAAACAATTTCCTGTCGTTGCTGTATAATGGATATTGATGGCCATTTGAATTTGTATGGTCACTAATTGTAAACTCCTTAATTTTACACAACTAGACTTTGATAATTAACAATAATATAATATGAACTCTTAAAAAGCTTTGGGAAATTTTGCAAAGATCACTCCCAATTTTTTATTTAAAAATATTAAAATATGAATGGTTTAATTGTAGTGTTAGAAATTTGAATCGTTATTAACAAAAATTTCCCTTAAGTTTTCACAATCAATGAGAAATAGTAAATCAACAAAGTAATTATTAAGACAAATAAATTTAAAACAACTATCAATCAATCTTGAAAAATAATAAATATGCCTTGAAAATTCTCAAATAAAAATAGTTTAATTAATCAACAAACAAAACCTTTCAGCAAATAAAGATAAATGTATCTCTAGATCATCAAACATATAGAATTAAAATAACATCTAACGAGTAAATTTCTAAAACAATCGCTAATAAATATTTTCTTATGAGCTTATAATTAAAGATGATCGTAACCCTTTAAACAGGTTATTCCTAAAAGAAGGAACCTCTTGAAGAAAGTAATAACACCACCTCCTTAAGTAAGCAACACTTCGTGAAAGTTAGTTAAATCATGTAAATGAATTGTTACATAAGAAAGTATTCAAAATGTAAACAAGTAATTATATAATTTAGAATCTCTAAAATTAATACCCATAAAATATTCTACATTATCGATTTAATCATGTGATTATTTTGGGCACATGATACATGATAAAGACAGATTATACTTATTTTTCATTAAACAAATCATGATTAATTGCTATGGATTTTATAGAAATCGTGATGAATTGGTACTTAAATGTACTTAATGTAATATTTTAAGTCTTAATGAAACTATAAAGCAAATAGTACAAATTTAGAGAAGTTATATGCAAGTTTCGAAACAAGGAAAAATCAAAGATGGCCAAAACAAGAGTTACATAGCCAACTTATATTTTCAATTCATTCAATACCGGCACTTCGGAAAGCTACACTATTAGCCTTCACTGCAGCTCAAGCCGACTTACATTACAGAACATCCAATGCTGGCAAAATACAAATCAAAGTAGTCGGCATAAAATCAGAATTCATTGGCATTCATCATATTAACCTGTACAAGAGCAAAGTTATAGTCAACACCGTCGGTGTATAGCTAGCCTTGATTATCTATAGAAGCAAAAACATTAACACCAGCATTAACATTAGTGGTGTTCAACACAACATCACCGCCGTTTAATTTTTACAACATACGTCGGCTCCTAAGAATGTAACACCATCGGCATTGAGCCGGTGTAGTTTATGCCCAGTACTAAAAATATTAAGGCTACTACAATTTCATTTCAATGCTGCCAGTGTTTCTTTATTTAAAGTCTAACATCGACAAAATATGCCATCGGTGTATAAAGTGAAACTGCTGATGTATGTTGTGAGAAAACAAATTCCCAAATTCTTTCCTACAAATACTCGATGAAGTTGTTTTTGACAACTTCAATTAGAGCTCATTTGTTCAGTTAGCAAGGTAATATACTGTCAATTAGAATATCAAATCTGTAATTGTTTGATTGTTCTAATGTTTGTCGTACTATAACAAGATTGATTATGAGATAGATGATTGATTGTGTTATGGGGATATATAATCTGGTCTAAATAGATCTTACTTTTGATTTGTTGGCCGGAATTGGTGATCTCTCTTATTATTAATATTATTGATAGACTAAACCCAAAGAGCTTGTGTAGGATTGTTTAATCGATAAGGGAAATAATCAAAGAGCCTGTTTTGATGATCGATAAAGTATGGAGAGATAGGTTATTAGAGCTTGTTAATAACCATAACCAATTTATTCGAGATAAAGAACAGAACTCTTTGAATCAATGATCATTCCTGTGAATTGGATTGTGATAATACCTTTGGTTAGGAACTCTTTGACCTTGAATTAATCTTTGTAATTTGTTTACTTGTTTATAGTTTAATTAGTTGTCTTTGGTTTCAAACCAACCCACCCCACCCCCCCCCCCCCCCCCCCTTCTTTTCTTATTATGATCTTCAAATAGCACTAAATTGTACCAATCTCTATAGATACGACCTTGCTTACTACTATGTACATATTTTAGAGTAGGAATTTATATTTGTTGGATTCAAAACCCACCAAATTTTTGGCACCGTTGCCAGGGATTGGTGTCAAAATAAATTTATTTCTATTCTTTTATGGCTTGCTCTTCTCATACAGGTCAACTTCAATTCGATCCAGAAATTGAGAAAACTGTTAGGGAACTACACAAGAAACCAATTTGCATGCAAACGATGCCACTACATCTTCATCTCCTAGATTGAACCTAGCACTTGACCTAATTGATTCATCCAGTAAATCTCAAAAAGAAGAAAAAGAAGAAGAAGAAATGGCTAATCAAGAGAGGACATTAAGGGAATTGGCTACATTAGATATGACTTAGCAACCACTTTACATCATAATTGAATGTTGCTTTTGAATTAAAATCTGGTCTGATTCATCTGTTGCCCACTTTCCATGGTCTAGAAAATAAAGATCCTCATAAACATCTAAAGGAATTCCATGCAGTATGCTCTAGCATGAGACCACAAGGAGTATCTAAGAAGCAAATCAAATTGCATGCCTTCCCGTTTTTGTTAAGAGATAGGGCTAAAAATAGGTTGTTTTACTTGCCTTTAAGTTCTATTACCACATGGACAGATATTGTCACGCCTCGAGGGGTACCCTAAACGTGGTAGTCCGCCGTACACAATATTAAAGCCTAAGAATAACTACCTTAGTCATGAAGAGACTTCCATATCATGTACAAGGCGTATATTATAACCAAGGGAATGCATTGGAGTAGCACAATTTACATTGATAATGATTAAGTAATAAGGCAAAGAGAATACTTATCATATAACATAAATATGGTAAATTACAATTCTTAGGGGCAAATCCCTCTGTTGTCTTCAAGTCAAAATAAATACCCTTATTAGAAATTTCCAAAACACTAACATAGCATACATTACATATAAGAAACCTTACAAAATAACTTCATCTTATGTTCCCAATGCCTTCAAAAAAGTTTAACATCCTTCTATGACTTCCTTAATGCAATGTTCTTTGATTTAAGCCATGGATATACCTGTTTCAACAAAATCTATAGGGGTATAAGCTTACAACTAGCTTAATGAGGTATTCCTTAATATTCACACCATGGTTTCAAACAAGTACATTTAAATTTTCACACATATGCTATGCATTCAATGCACCAATCACGTGATTTCGCAAATATATATAGTTATACGGAAACCATATATAGAACGGATTTACCCCTCCATATCGAAGGTTAGGGAATTGGTGATGAAGATCTGCAACCTTCTACTGCTAGTCCCCAGATCCCCACCCAAAGCGTTCGGTTGGCTCGGCTCTGAACCTAGAGTTGCATTCCCAGAGCAATTTGGATTCTCTAGGAAGGAACATGGCCTGTGACCCACCACGATAACAACCAATCCAATTTTACGCGTAGAAGTTGCAGCCTTCCGAAAGAGATGTGAATTGATGGATGCTATGTGTGAGTGTTTTATTTTTCTTAAGCCAAACCTTCTTAAGATTTATAAGGGGGCGATCACTCAATTTGGCAAGCAATAAGCAATTATATAAGTAAGTAAACAACCACTTAAACAAGCAATTTGAAGTTACGATATTCTTAATTCTCATTTCACGCATAAGCATAGAATCACATATATATATATATATATATATCCCCGAATTCCCCATACATATTCGTTTTTATCTTTTCTTAGTATACTAATGCCACTACTTTACAAGTACAAGTAAGGTAATGAAATTAAGAGGAATAACCCACTCGTCCATTTCGCGATCTTCTTAGTCGTAGCAATCCCTAGGAAGGGTAATCTCGTATCTCTTGTCACCTAGACAAAAGAAATACCCGGGATGAGTATTTCATAGAAATTTTACTTAACTTTCTAATTCTATTTCACTATGTTAGTCAAAATCGTATCTAATGAAATTCCAATTTAAAATGACCATAACTTGCTCATTTTAACTTGGAATTTCACATATAATATACCGTTTTCTATATATTTGAAAAGATCTATCCATTTCTAAGGTTACTTTTGTCATATAAGGTCATTTGGGTTCCGAAACCATAGGGTACAGATTCAAAACGAATATTTTTAGATTTTGCGAAACAATTTTCCAACTCACCTTTATTCAAAAATCCTTTGATAAAAATATAGATATATATTTATATATATATATATATGATTGATAAATCCCTTTAATATATAGATAAGCTCACTTTATATGTAAAAATTCTAATGGTAGTGTCTCAACAATTTATTTCATAAAATAATTCATTTTGATGTGTTAAAACTTAACTTGACAAATTTCCTTTTCAAGTATTTTGAAGAACTTTATATTTTTCTAGGTTATTATAAATGAGTATATTTTTATTTTATTTTCCTCATTCCTTTTTCCAAAATAAGTAAATTTTTTCTTTAACTTTGGTCTTTTATAATTTCTACTTCTAGTGATAAAGATCAAAGTTATCAAAAGTCTATTAAGTTGTTAATAACCTATTTATAAATTTACATTTAGAATGGTTTTAGAAAATGAGTCTTTTCTTTTTATATTTCTTGTTTAAAATATAAGTTCTTATCTTCTAAAACTTGGTATTTCATTTCCTCTACAAATTTTATTTGAAAATAATCATTTTATTGATAAAATCCTTTGTTTTTTTATCTTATCACACTTGTATTCTTTGGAAATAAGTTCCTTCTTTAGAAACTTGAGGATCATTATTTTTCTAAGTGGGTTTATAACTTTGTGAGTTGATTTTATCTTAACTTTAAAAACTAGCTTGTTTCTTGGTTTTGTTATGGAGTTGAAAAAAGTTTAATCTTAAGCTTTTTGTGAAAACTTTGAATACTAACAAGTTATTTTACTAAAACTTAGGTTACCATAATATACAAAGAAAGTGTTTATTTCTTATTTTTCCTTGGTAAAGCTATCTTTGTTATATGAGAAAACTTGTATTATTTCCATTTCTATGTTGTTGATAATAACTCCACTATTTAGTGACAAGTCACATAATAGAAAATTTAGTTTTAAGTTCCTTTAATAAAGTAAAATTTTACTTTTAAATTTAGTTGAGACAATATTATTATGTAGATGCAAGTATTATGTGCATGTGAAATAATAAGAATATGAAAAATACTAAAAACAATTAATAATAAGCAAGATAATAAAAATATCAAGTATTGGGAACCTTAGCCTCATCAAGATATCCCGGTCAAGTATTGGGAGCTTTAGCTTCATCAAGATATCCTGGGACTAAGAATAGACTAGTCCAAAAAAGAATAAAGAAAATAAAGAAAATGTTGTTTTGATTTGATATAAATAAGTCTAAGACTAGAAAGACTAGTCTTAAAAGAACATGAATTAAATAAATTGTAAAGCATGAAATTAAATAAATAACAAGTGAGCTTATATGCTCTAAAGATTATATATAATTACATAAATATATTTAGTTAGATATGAATAAGAAATTAGCATAATAACAAATAAAATCAACATATGTGTGAACATAATAAAAACATAATAAAAGCTGAATTTCATGTACAAGAACGAAACATGAACATATTGTTACTTTTACTACTCATATGAGTTTCAAAACAACACTATAGTCATGTTAAGTTACATGACATGGGTAAATAAATGGTTGGAAAAAGTTTACCTAAAGTGTTTATGTGGTATGAAGATGGTAGATGAATAGGGTATTATGTGGGTAGTGATATGTGGTAGGTGCTTTGTGTATAAAGAAGGATTTTTGTGAAGAATTTGTTTAAGAGGGTTTTGGTAGAGAGAAATTTTGTGGAGAGTGTTTATGTAGTGAATTTGAGAGAGTTTTGGTAGTAGAATGAGTTGTGGGAAAGAATGAAGGAGGAAGGGGGTATTTATAGAATTTTGGAGTGAAAATTAGATGTAATAAAATTAATTGAAAAAAAAAAGAAAATAATTGAAGTGAAGAGCGAGGGGGAGGTGGATGGAAACAATGGGAGGAGAGAGAGAGGAGTGATTAAAAATTAATTTTGGAAGAAAAGTGTAAGAGAAGTTTAGTAATATGTGGTGTAAAATTTTTATGGGAAAAGAAAATTGTAAGAAATATGTATGTAGGTGTAAGAATAGGTAGTAAGAAAAAGTAGAGATAGAGGAATAGTAACGAATAGTAGAAAAGTATTATGAATAGTAAACTAGACAAATAAAATACCGGTAGTAATAAAAATACGCGTATAAATGCGATATCTGTAATTTTTAGATACCGAAAAATTCTAAAACTGATATTTTTAGAAACCTTATATTTTTATGAGTTTATTGGTACTAACAAAATATTTTTGTCATCTAGTGTATTGGGGCATAGTTTTTAAAAATTGATCCCGTTCGGATCCGAAGGTTACTAGAAATTTGCAAATATGATATTTTTAAGCTTCTCTGTATTATTACAAACTATTACCAATAATTATTTCTATTTCGTTGTTTAGGGTTTAAGAGCGCGGGATTGTCGGATCTTAAATACTAGGATTTATTGTAAGCTTTGTTAACTTTTAGGGTTCCGGTTTGACTTCCGGTTTTGTTGAGTTATTCGTAAGATTAAAACTTTGGGGTTTTGTCCGTATTATATTTTTAGTTCAATGTCTATGGTTTATTTCATTTAATTTGTGATTAATTAATATTTTTCTGTTCTTGGGATCATTTAACGAGTATAGGGTTATGGGTTGACTTAATATGACTTTTGGTGAAAATTAAAATTTTTTATTCTAAAATTTACTGAATGATTTGGGGTATTAGTATTTTGTTATCAAGCATTATTTGTATATATCGTCTTAATTTACGCGTTAGGAATCGGATAGATGATTTGATTAGTGTACGGATATTAAATTAACCTATAGTTGGATTTTCTATTTTGTTTTTAAGGTTCTCTTTTTTCTTTCCTCAAGATTAAGAATTCTCGTGTCTATCCTTATTTAGAATTTGGTTTTAACTTAGGTCGATTTTCGAGGTTTCGATTTTGGTGTTAAACTTCTAGGATTATTTTCTAAGAATTATGAAAATTTCAAGGGTCTATAAATATGGTCAAACTATTACTAGACAAATTTTTCCCTACTTCAAGTGATGCTAACATAATAAGGGAGATTTGTGGAATTAGACAGACACAGAGAACCTTCATGGGTATTGGGAGAGGTTCAAACAATTATGTGCAAGTTGTCTATAGCATGGAATTTCAGAATAACTCCTCATGTAATACTTTTATAAAGGATTATTTCCAATGGAGAGGAAGATGATAGATGCAGCTAGTGGAGGTGCTATAATAAATAAAACCCATGGTCAGGCTAGGGAATTGATTTCCATTATAGCTGCAAATTCACAACAGTTTCGATTTCGACATGATTCCTCTTCAAGGAAGGTGAATGAGGTAAATTTTTCTCATCTTGAAAATCAAATTTTCAATCTAACTTCTCTTGTCCAGCAGATGGTTTTAAGAAATCCACAATAGATGAAAGCTTGTAGGATTTGTGCTGCTTCTAGCTATGTCACTGGCATGTGCCTTACACTTCAAGAGGACTCTCATGAGCATGCCAATGCAATAGGAGGATTTCTAGGACTACCACAGAGGAAATATGATCCATTTTCAAACACTTACAATCTTGGATGGAAGGATCATCCTAACTTCAGTTATGGAGCTAAACCACAAAACTTCTAACAATGGTATCGGTCAAGACCATGAAATCCAGCACCATAAGCTTCTTCAAGTTTAGGTATGTCTCTTGAAGAAACTGTTAAATCCTTTACTGTTAACACAAAACAATTTCAGCATGGGACAAAGTTGAGCATTCAAAACTTAGAGAATCAGGTAAGTCAGCTTGCACCCTCCATAAGTAAGTTAGAATGTTAAGGTAAATTACCTTCTCAGATTGTTACTAATCCAAAGCAAAGTGCTAATGCAATTACTTTGAGGATTGGACATGAATTGCAAGAACCCAATAAGAAAGCTAACCAGAATAGCCTGGATGAAGAGATTGAAAAGGTGGTAGTGACTCTACACCATCCAGACAATCAAATTAGAGGACCTCCAACTGAACTACCCAAGGCTTTGGTGACAACACTTCCTTTTCCATCCAGATTAGCAAAGTCCAAAAAGATGAGGAAGAAAAGAAGATCCTTGAGACCTTTCGCAAGATTGAGGTAAATATCACTTTACTTGATGCAATTAAACAAGTATCTTGCTATGCTAAATTTCTTAAAGATTTGTGTACTAACAAGGAAAAGCTAAAGGAAATGAAAAGATAAGCGTAGGTGAAAATATTTTAGCTATGCTTCAAAGGAAACATCCTCCCAAATTCAAGGATCCAGGTATGTTTACCATTTCTTGTAAAATAAGTAATGTTGGGATTGCAAAAGCCATGTGTGATTTAAGAGCCTCAATTATTGCCGTCCCTTCATCTGTTTACCAATGTTTGAATGTGGGTCCATTAAAGGAAACATGTGTAATTGATCAACTTGCTGATAAGTCTAATGTTTACCCTAAAAGGTGTTTTAGAAGATGTTTTAGTGCAAGTGAATGGGTTCATTTTCCCTCCTGAGTTTTATATTCATGACATGGAAAATGATGATTCTCTTAATTCATCATTGATTTTGTTAGGGAGACCATTTCTTAAGACATCTAGGATAAAAATTTATGTGCATGATGGAACACTTACTATGGAATTTGATAGTGAGATTATTAAATTTAATATCTATGATGCCATGAAATATCCTAGTGATGTCTTCCCTATTTTTGTTCTAGATGATCCATTAGCACATAAAACATTTGATTTGATTGATGATGATAAGTTGAAGATTACACTTAATAGGAGTTTTAGGGTTGAGGAATTAAGGAAGGTTGAAAAGAAGTTTGTCATACCTTCTAACTTCAAGGATACAGTTCATGAATTGGAATCATTAAAACCTTTAAGGTATGGAGTGCCTTGCATTGAATTATATTCTTCTAGCACAAAACTCCTTTCTTCTATTGTACAGGCACCAAATTTAGAGTTGAAACCTTTGCCAGATCATCTAAAGTACATTTTTTTGGGAGAAGAAACTCTAGCAGTGATAGTCTACAACAAATTGAGTGCTTTAGAAGAAGAAAACTAATTTGGGTGCTTAGAAAGAACAAGGAAGCCATTAGATGGACCAATGCTAACATTAAAGGATTGAACACTTCCACATGCATGCATGAGATCCTATTGGAGGAAAATTGTAAGCCTTCAAGAGAAGTCTAACATCGACTGAACCTGCTTATGATGGAAGTGGTAAAGAAAGAGATCTTGAAACTTCTTGATGCATATATGATCTATCCAATTTCTAAAAGTAGATGGGTAAGTCCAATTCAAGTTATTCTCAAGAAATCAAGCTTAACTATGATTGAAAATTTTGATGGTTAGTTGGTACCTACTCGGATTCAAAATGGATGGAGGGTCTGTATTGATTATAGAAAGTTGAATGCTTCAATTAGAAAATATCTTCTTCTGTAAATCCCTGAAATTTTTGTATTCGAATTATAGTTTAAAACCTAATCGAAAGTCAACTGGATTTTTCGAGAGTCAATAAAACCCTAGTTTACCGTAACCGCTTAAGTTCAGCATTGCCGTTTTCTCTAACCCTAGAAAATGAAGTGGGAATAATTAGCTATAATGGTTTGTAATAGCTATAGGTTACGTAAAAATATCAGTTTTGCAAAATTCAAGTGTCCTTAGAACCCTATTGGATACAGTTCTTGAAAAACGTGTTCCGGGGCTCGGAATAGGAAAAATATTCCGAAAATACCGTTAGACTGTAAAAATATAAGATTTCCAAAAATATTAATTTCGTAATTTTTCAGTAGCTAAAAATATCAGATATCGCATTTATACGCGTATTTTCTTTCTACCGGCATTAAATTGTCATGTCTACTTTTACATTACACTATTTTATACTATTCTACACTATTCACCTATCTCTACTTTTTCTTACAACCTACTCTTACGAACCATACACTTATTTTACACATTTACATTTCCAAAACAATTTCACATCTTTCATTTCTTACTTTTAATTAACAAAATAACAAAAAAAATAAATTTTCCCCTCTCTTCCCTCCAAAAGTAGCGCTAGCCACCTTCCCTATGATGCCCAATTTGTTTTATTTTTTACTTATTTAATTAACACAAATTACCTCCCACATTTTCCTATGAATACCCCTTCATACCTTCACTTCTTTCACACCACTTCTTCACTAAAGTTACTCTCTCAAAATCTATCGAGAATTCTCTCCAAGAAGTCTCTTATAAGAAGTTCCTCTCTTCTTCTTTCTTTTAGGTAATATGCCTTCAAAAAATTCTTATATTCATCTACTTAGTACGAACTTAGTGTGTGTTTTCTAAAACCATGAAGGTTAAGAAAGCAACAATAGGTTCATACTTTGTTTTTGTTCATAATCACAATTCCTTTATGTTCCTTTATGTTTCCTTTATGTTCATAACTATCTAAATATCTATATAGATATAGATATATATATATATTATTTAGAGCATATAAGCTATAAGCCCTAGAAAAATTCAGTAAATAATTCTAAAGATGCACTTTGAAAATAAAACCCTGAAAGTCACTCCGAATTAAAACTGAACTTCGATAAGACCTAAATTCCGAATGGATTCAGAAATTTCTGAATCGTGAGAAAAATAAGAAACCTCAGAAATAGGATAGCAACTCAATATGCTTTCATTCTAAAACCTCTACGTATGACAAGTTTTCTATTCAACTATAACTTATAAATTCGGGTAAAATAGAGCCCTAAAATAAATTGTTAAGTAGTGAATAGTGATTAACCATAGGGAATAAAACTCAATCCAAAGAATTCCAAGAATGTTGTGAGATATTAATTATTTATAAAAATCGACCTTAAAGTAAATCTCACCAATCAGATACGTCATAAAGGTATAAAATATCAGTTTCCAAATTTGTAAAGGTGTGAACCGGAAAGTCAACCGGGAAACCTAGGTCCCTGAATCTCCCAAGAAACTCCGTAGTCTAGATCCGGCAATTCCGTGTTCCTAAATCAAGGAGTCGGAATAAGAGGAAAAGGTGTAATCGGTTCGCATTAGGCCTAGGATGCTCTAAAGGATGAGATCGACGAGTTTTCGACCTATTCCAATCCGGCCAGGTGTTGACTTCGAAAAGCGTGCCCTAGGATTCGAAATGTTAAAAATATGCTATTAATACCGTTAGACTCATCTTTCTATAAGGATCTCTAAATTATTAGTTTTACAAACTTTCAAATAGCTAGAATTATCTGATTTTGCAAATTTAATTGTATTTCATTACTATCGGTAATTAGTGAGTCTTCCAGTACGATTTACTATTATCCACTACCCAATTTTTATTATTATTATTATAATGTATATCCTAGTTCTCCTAGTGATCGGATAAACTTCGGAAACCGAAGAACGAAACCCTATATCGGTCTGGTTCGAGCTTAGTGAGAGGAGCTTAGCAACCCTAGATCCGGCTTTCCTTCGATTTCATAACAAAAGAAGTTTTATAGAGTTAATGAATATGAATTATTGTTCTAAAGTATATTTTAAACCTTTGAAAGTTTTAAATTTGGGAATTTTTCAATTCCGGGCCTTCCCGAGCTCTTTTACGGAAAAGCGTGCCCCAGGACCACGAACTCAAAAAAATGTTTCGGAATATTCATTAGAACCGTAATTTTATAAGGATTTCAAAAATATCAATTTTATAATTTTCCAGGCTATAAAAATTACAGTTATAGCCTTTTCCTATGTTTTCGTTATAATTGGTAAAGTAGATGTCTTGTCTACTATTCATAAGTACAACCTACACTACACACTACCCATACCCTATTCTTACATCCTTACAACTACTCATTACAATTTTCTTTCCCAAGAATTTTTGTTTCCTATTTAATTATTACATTTAATTACATGAATTACAAATTTTCAAATTTCAACACACGCACACACTCCCCCTTCCCCCTATGGTCGGCGCCCCATTCCCCTTTCCCCCTCTCATTTATTTTGTTTTTGTTATTTTTATTCAATTACAAACCCTAATCTATTCATATATAAACACCTTTTTCTCTCTCTCTCCTCATTTTTCACTTGTTCCAAATTTTACCAAAGTAAAAACCTCTTCTCTCCCTATTACCTTGCCGTGAGCACCCCCCACCCCCCCCCCCCCCCCCCCCCCCCCCCCCCCTTTTCCACACTCACACACACAACTCATTTCCACTTCATTTCTACCTCTAATCTCTATTGGTATGTTGATTTCAAGCTTCATTCTTACCAAATCTTGTAATGGCAAAGCTATTCATGTGTGTTTTTCACATTTAATCCCAATGAGCATATGCTAGGTACATGAAAACACTTGTACAAGAATATCAAGCCATCACAAGAAGTGGATCTAGCGCTTAGAAGGGTTTTTGATGAGATAATGTGATGTTCATGCATGTAAAGTAGGAATCTTGTATAGATATTTATGTTCATGCCATGAAACTCATGATTCGTGCATTATATTTGATAGATCTAGTGTTTAGACATTCATATCTTCATCTACATTTATGTTCATGTGGATATCTTGAGCTTCCATGCACTAATGATCATAAAGGCTTAGTCTTGCATGTATATCGAGGTGTTAGATGGTAGATCTTCATGTATAGGAAGTAAGAAACTTGAAAAATAAAAGATTTTTACTAGGAATGTTTTATGGAAATTCGGATGATTTTTGAAACCCATTTTAAAAACCCTTGAAATCACTTTAAAACTCATATTTTACACAAGAAATGGAAGGCATATGTAATAGATACCCTCAAAGAATAATTTTCATAAGCTTAAATGAGTTTGGGCATGAGTAAAATGTAAAACAAGTAATGGAGTTAGAATGAAAAATCTTGAGATAGTGATTAGTATGTTAAATTCGTATTTTGAAATAATGCCTACATAAACACCTAGTGTCCAAGCATAAATTGCATGTTTTATGAGTCAAATGGAGTCCTTAGACAATAGATATAATAAAGCTTCAAATTTTGGTGCATTAAACAAGTTTTCTCATAAGGAAGATGCAAGAAATCAAATTTTCCAAAATTCAGATTTTTGTGAAAAGCTTATTTCAAAACATATTTACAAAGTGAAAAATATGAGTTTTTATGCTTAAACGGAGGTCTTGGATGGTATAGATGATAAAGACTTGTTTTTAGTTAGATAACGAGTAAATTCTAGGAATAGGATCCTAAAATACTAGAAGATGTAAAAATTTGGAAAGAATGGATTTTAGGAAATGGCTAAGGTGAAGTCTTGTAATGATTAGGAGTTCTTAAGAGTTCATTGTCAAAAATCATCAAGATCATGCATATATTGAACTCATTATATGACATTCATACTAGGGATTCATTCATATTCCATCTATGCATGAATTATCGACTACAAACATTTTTACTAAATGCGAAACAATTTTTTCGGAAATGGGAATGTTACAATACAGATCTGATGCTTCTGTTCCATGACCTTAATATCTTCAAAACTTGAAAATAATATTAGAATTAGATAGATCTTTCAAAGTAGATGGAAATCGATATAAAATTTGTGAATTTCCGAGTTAAAATGACCAAGTTTTGGCCGTTTTAAGTTGGAACTCCCGTAAGTAGCGAGAATCACGACTTTGATTAGCTTAGATGCATAGCTTGAATTAGTTAAGTGATGAAATTCTTATTAGGCTATTCTTATTTGGTAGGTGATCCCGAGCACGACAATACCGTATCACCCGACTACCGTTATTAAGAGACCGGCGTACCATGGCCGAGTGAGTACTACTTCCACTCTCAATTAATGTTTGTGATTGTATTGTTAGTGGCACTAGTGGTGTAGATATGTATGATGGGGTATATGGGAATTATATATTTGTCTGCTGTTGATGTGTGAAATGGAACTTAAGAAATATCAAAACCGGGTGTTAAGCTATTGATTGATTAGCTAGCATTTTATATGGATTGTCTGCGAATAATTGTTGGTCACTTAAAAGAATTGAATTAATATATATTTGACTTCAATTATAATTGGACTCATTCATATCACGACGGGGATGGAGCATTAGCATTGGTTGGTTTTTCGTGATCCATAAAACGGATATGTTCGTTAATCGTGATCCATAAAACGAATATGTTGGTTAATCGTGATCCATAAAATGAATTATTGTTCAGTTGACCGTGAGCTTAAACGGCATCGTACCGTAGGATTCGTAAATCTGCTAACCCGGGATGGAGGGCGCAAGTCCATCCACATATGATTTCCGGTTGGTCATATGTTTGTTGAACTCACTCGTTTGTTGCATTCCACTTGGTTGATTAATTACTTGCTTGAATGTTTTGTATTAATTGTGATTCGGAAGTCGTCACTCACTAAGCTAGTGTAGCTTATAGCCCAATAGTTTCCTGTTGCAATATGAATACCTTTGGCTATCTCTAAGGACCCGGGGACATCAGGTACAACTCTTAGAGGTTGAGGAGCTTTTGTTAAGGCTGGGATCTAAAAGTAGAAATGGACTCTAATCCTGTATCCAGAAACCAGTGTCTGAAGGGCAATACAAGGAATTTTATGAGCTTGAGAATTCTTAGCATTCTTATCGGGGGTATGCCCCTAGTTCATGTAATAGAATAATTCTCTGTAAGACGGACATAATTTACATTCTTGCTATTATGTATGTCTCCTTAAGCTACTACGAAGCAAAGTATGGCCTATAAATGTTGAGAGTGAGCCTTACACCTAATGTTCAAACTCATGGAAAGACTAAGGTTGTCTTACTTGAGTTTAAATGTTGAGTGTGGCGGACTGTTACGTGTATGGCACACTTTGGGGCGTGACATAAGCTCATTGTTTTGCAATTTATTTACCTTTCATACAATTTATTTACTTCATTGTAATTTATTTATTTCAAGTTGTTTTTAAGACTAGTCATTCTAGTCTTAGACTTGTCCTCATCAAGTCAAAACATTTTTCTTTTCTTTTCGGGACTAGTCTTTTCTTAGTCCCAGGATACCTTGATAAAGCTAAGGTCCCAATACTTGATTTACTTTCTTATTTACTTAATCTTTCAAGTTATTATGTTCCTTTATATTTCTATAGTTTATGATTCATATTCATGAACATAATGTTTTTGTCTCAACAAAAATAAATGAGGAAGTGTTTTCTTAAACTAAAGATTCTTTTTAAATAAATGTAGAAAATAGATTTCTTAAAGAACTCATGAACATGCTTAGAAATGATTTTTCTTAAATAAAGAAAAAATTTTATAAAAACTTATTTTTATCAAGTATTAGAAATTCTTTTGGAATCACTATAAGAAACAAAAATATCATTTTATTACTTTTAAAAAGTTGTTGGAATCTAAGTTTAGAAAGTAAAACCACTCCTTAGGAATTTAAAGTAATCACAAGAGATTAAATTTAGAAAAATGAATGTTCATCTCAAATAACTCAAGATCTTTTCAAAAGTAAAATGAATATTCCAATAAATCTCAAGTTCAACATCTTTTAAACTTTACTTTTTCATAAGTTGAGACAACTTCATTTACTTCACCAATTGTTATGAGTCAATACATATATGTATATATCTTCCAAAAAGTTTACAAAAATACTTGAAACATTCATCTCTTTAAGTGAGTTTTATTTAAAAAGAGGAACACAAGTTTTTACAAATTCGTGGAGAATCTGGTCGCTGCTTTTTGGGGACCCAAATGACTTAGTTTTATGAAAATAAGTATAGAAATGTGTAGATCTTTTCAGGTAGGTAGAAAACGATATATTATACGCAAAATTCCGAGTTAAAATGAGTAAGTTATAGCCATTTTAAGTTGGAATTTCCTCTTATACGATTTTACCGCGATTTTAAGAAAAGTTTAGAATCTTCAAGAAGAAAAACTTCATGAAATACTCATTTTGGGTATTCTTCTTGATTAGATAATCTCGAGGAGGATTGTTCATATCCCGAAGATTACTACGATTAGTGGAAATCCCGATCGACTCATCCATTTCAAGAAAGGTGTCACCATGGCTGAGTGAGTTTACTCCCCGTTATTCTTTTCATACTCTTGATTGTGCTTGTAAAATTAGTTGCACTAGAATTTAGGCAAAATCAAAAGGAAGTGTACGATAATATGTTGAAAGAATACTAAGTATATCGAAACTCGATCAGTTTGAAATAAAGTTGTATGTGCATTAATATCTTGAAGTGTTTGAAATTGGTTGATCACTTGAAAGAAGTTAAATGTAACTACTACACTTTAATTAAGAAATTATTCATGCACTTCATATGTTGAGTCACATTTCATTCACTACTATACAATTGGTGGGACAAGTGTATAATAGTGGTGGTAGGCTGTAAGCCCTGGAAAATTTCAATAAATAATTCTAAAGATGAACTTTGAAAATAAAACCCTAAAAGTCACTCCAAATTAAAACTGAACTTCGACAAGTCCCAAATTCCGAATGAATCCGAAAATTTCTCAATCGTGAGAAAAATAAGAAACCTCAGAAATAAAATAGCAACTCAATATACTTCCATTCTAAAACCTCTACGTACGAAAAATTTTATATTTTACTCCAACTTATAAATTCGGATAAAATAGAGCCCTAAAACAAATTGTTAAGAAGTGAATTGTGATTAACCTTCAGGAATAAAACTCAATCCAAAGAATTCCAAGAATGTTGTGAGATATTAAATACTTATGAAAATCGACCTTAAAATAAATCTCACCAATCAGATATGTCATATAAGTATAAAATATCAGTTTCTAAATTGGCAATGGTGTAAATCGGAAAGCCAACCGGGAAACCTAAGCCCCTGAAACTCCCAAGAAACTCCATAGTCTAGATCCAGCAATCCTGTGTTCCTAAACCAAGGAGTCGGAATAAGAGGAGAAGGTATAATTAGTTCGTATTAAGCCGAGGATGCTCTAAAGGATGAGATAAACGAGTTTTCGACCTATTCTAATCCGATCAAGTGCCGACTTCGAAAAGCTTGCCCTAAGATTAGAAATGTTAAAAATATGTTATTAATGCCGTTAGACTCATATTTCTATAAGATCTCTAAATTATTAGTTTTACAAATTTTCAAATAGCTAGAATTATCTGATTTTGCAAATTTAATTGTATTTCATTACTATCGGTAATTAGTGAGTCTTCCAGTACGATTTACTATTATCCACTACCCAATTTTTATTATTATTCTTATAATGTATACCCTAGTTCTCTTAGTGATCGGATAAACTTCGAAAACCGGAGAACGAAACCCTATATCGGTCTGATTCAAGCTTAGTGAGAGGAGCTTAGAAACCCTAGATCTGGTTTTCCTTCGGTTTCATAACAAAAGAAGTTTAATAAAGTAAATGAATATGAATTATTTTTTTAAAGTATATTTTAAACCTTAGAAAGTTTTAAATTCGGGAATTTTTCAATTTTGGGCCTTCCCGAGCTCAATTATGAAAAAGCGTGCCCCGGGACCACAAACTCAAAAAAATATTCTGGAATATTCATTAGAACCGTAATTTTATAAGGATTTCAAAAATATCAATGCTATAATTTTTCGGGCTATAAAAATTACAGTTATAGCATTTTTCCATATTTTCTTTACAATCGGTAAAGTAGATATCTTGTCTACTATTCACAAGTACAACCTACACTACACACTACCCATACTCTATTCTTACATCCTTACAACTACTTATTACAATTTTCTTTTCCAAGAAATTTTGTTTCCTAATAAATTAATACAATTATTACATTTTACTACATAAAATACAATTTTTATCAAATTTCAAATCCTCTCTCACATCCCCCCTCTTGGCCGGCGACCCCTCCCCTATTTTCCCCTCCTTTTTGTTTTATTTTTACTATTTTTAATCAATTAAAACCCTAATATATCCATTATATAAGCTCCTTTTCTCTCTCTCTCCTCATTTTTCACCCTTCTAAAATTTTACAAAGTTGAAAACCCTCTCTTCTTCTCTCCATTATTGCCGTGACCCCCTCCTCCCCTCACACTCACACACACAAACTCATTTGCTCTTCTTTTCATCTCCACATCTCCATTTAGGTGATGATTCTGAGCCTTATACTTACATTATCTTGTAATGGCAAGACAATTCTTGTGTGTTTTTTCATATTTAATCCCAATGAGCATATGCTAGGGACATGAAAACACTTATACAAGAATATCAAGCCATCACAAGAAGTAGATCTAGTGTTTAAAAGAGTTTTTGTTGAGATAGTGTTATGTTCATGCATGTAAAGTAGAGATCTTGCATAGAAATTTATGTTCATGCCATGAAACTCATGATTCATGCACCATATGTGGTAGATCTAAGTGTTAGACACTCATACATTCATTGATATTTATGTTCATGTGGTGGTTTTGAGCTTACATACATTTATGACCATAAAAGCTTAGTCTTGCATGTATATAGATGTGTTAGATGGTAGATCTTCATGTATAGGAGGCAAGAAACTTGAAAAAGAAAAGATTTTGGTTAGAAATGTCTTATGGAAATTCGGATGATTTTGGAACCCTATTTTAAAAACCACCAAAACCACTTTAAAACTCATATTTTTCATAAAAAAAAATGGAAGGTATATGTAATAGGTATCCTTAAGGAATGATTTTTATAAGTTTAAATGAGTTTAGGCATGAGTAATATGTAAAACAAGTAGTGAAGTTAGAATAGAAAATTTTGAGATAGTGATTAAATTGCTAAATTCGTATTTTGGGATAATGCCTACATAAACACTTAGTGTCCAAGCTCAAATTGCATGTTTTATGAGTTAAATGAAGTCTTTAGGAAATAGATACAATAAAGCTTCAATTTTTGATGCATTAAACAAGTTTTCTCATAGGAAAAATGCAAGGAAAGAAAATTTCCAAAATTCGGATTTTTGTGAAAAGCTTGTTTAAAAACATATTTACCAAGTGAAGAATGTGAATTTCTATGCATAAATGAAGGTCATGGGTAGTATAGATGCTAAGGACCCATTTTTATTTAGATAACAAGTAAATTCCAAAAATAGAATCCTAAAAACCCTAGGGAATGCAAAGTTGGAAAGAATAGATTTTTAGAAGTGACCATCATGGAGTTTTATGATAATTAGGAGTCCATAAGAGTTCATCATCAAAAATCATCAAGACCATGCATATAGGGAACTCATCACATGACATTCATGCTAGGTATTCATTCATATACCATCTATACATGAATCATCAACTAGAAATATTTTTACCAATTGCGAAACAATTTTTCGGAAAGAGGAAAGTCATAGAACAGATCTGATCCCACTTTTCCGTGACCTTAATTTTTTTCAAAACTTGAAAATAATATTAGAAATAGATAGATCTTTCGAAGTAGATAGAAATCGATATAAAATTTGCGAAATTGCAGAGTTAAAATGACCAAGTTATGGCCGTTTTAAGTTAGAACTTCCGCAAATAGCGAGAATCACGATTTTGATTAGTTTAGATGCATAGCTTGAATTAGTGAAGTGTTGAGATTCTTATTAGGCTATTCTTATTTGGTAGGTGATCCCGAGCACGACGATACCCTATCACCTGACTACCGTTATTAAGAGACCGGCGTACCATGGCAGAGTGAGTTCCTCTTCCGATTTCAATTATTGTTTGTGATTGTAATGATAGTCGCACTAGTTACTAAGTAAAGATAAAAAGAATGATTATGTATGATAGGGTTAGTTGGGACTTATGATTGTCTGTTTTTGATATGTGAAGTTGAATTTAAAGAATATCAAAGCCGAGTGATAAGTTATTGCTTGTATAGAGACGAACTAGAAATGATTGTCTGCGATTATTGCTTGGCCACTTAAAAGAGTTCGATTAATTGATTATTGGACTTCAAATATAACTGAACTCATGCATATCACGATGGGGATGGAGCATTAGCATTGTTGGTTTTTCGTGATCCATAAAATGAATATATGTTGGTTAATCATGATCCATAAAACAAATTGTTGTTCAGTTGACCGTGAGCTTAAACGGCGTCGTACCGCAGGATTCGAAAATCTGCTAACCCGGGATGGAGGGTGCAAGTCCATCCACATATGATTTCCGGCTGGTCATATGTTTGTTGAACTCACTTGTTTGATGCATTTCACTTGATTGATAAATTACTTGCTTGAATGTTTGTCTTAATTGTGATTCGGAAGTTTTCACTCACTAAGCTAGTGTAACTTATACCCCAATAGTTTCCTGTTGCAGTATGAACACCTTTGGCTATCTCCGAGGACCCGTGGACATCAGGTATAGCTCTTAGATGCTAAGAAGCTTTTGATAAGGCCGGGTCCTAAAAGTAAAATGGACTTTTAATCCTGTTTCCCTGAACCAGTGCCTGAAGGATAATACAAGGAATTTTGTGAGCCTGAGAATTCTTAACATTGTTAACGGGGGTATGTCCCCTAGTTCATGTAATAGAATAGTTCTCTATAAGATGGTCATGATTCACCTTCTTGTTGCTATGAATGTCCTCTTAAGCTACTACGAAACAAAGTATGGCCTCTGTATGTTGAGAGTGAGCCTTACACCTGATATTCAAACTCATGGGGAGACTAAGGTTGTCTTACTTGAGTTTAAATATTGAGTGTGGCAGACTGTTACGCGTAGAGTACACTTTGGGGCGTGACATAGGCAGAACCGGTATATCATGTAAGTGGCAAGTAGAAGCCGGTAAAAACTACAAAAATTTGTGGCTAGTAGGAGCCTGTAATAACTACAAGTTTTTGATGGCGTATAGGAGCCGGTAAGATCTATAAAAGTGTTTTTAAAAGTTGTGGCTGTAATTGGCCTGAATACCCAACCCCGAATGAAGAGCGTAATTCATTCAACATATGATTCTCGGAAAGTCATATGTCTTGTATGCTCACGTGGTTGTTGCATTCCATATGTTTAAATAATAAACTTAGTTGATAATTTACTTTGAGTATGAATTTTGGCATTTACTCACTAAGCCCATAAGCTTACACCCCTATAGGTATTTGTATTCTCAGGAACCCCTGTTTTTGTGCTCGAGGCCTCCCCGTATCCGTGTAAGTTTTATATATTGAAGCTTTTGGAGGAAATCTGCTCGAAGACTTAGAATAGAATTCCTTTGAAATCTTTATTATAGTATTTTGGATGTTGTAAAGATTATCACGATCCTTGGGATTAGCGGGGGTATGCCCTTAAGAAATCATGTAATAGACCTTTGGTTATTAATGATATAATATGTTTTATTTCTAGATTCTTGTATGTTCATTTTTACTTGCTTAAACTATGCTTCCCAAAAGCGTCTCCTATTACCGTACTAGACGCCTTATATGTAATACTAAGGCTTTGACATGACTAAGGTAGTCATTCTTAAGCTTTGATATTATATGTGGTGGGCTGTCACGTTTAGGGTACCCTTCAGGGCGTGACATTTTCGTCTTCTTTTTATTGATCAGATGCTTAAGCAATTAAAAGATCATTCTCATTATTGTTGTCTCGATGGCTATTCAGGTTTTCATCAAAGTCTAGTTGCACCTGAAGATCAAGAGAAAACCACCTTCACATGCCCATTTGGAGCTTTTGCTTATCGAAGGATGCCGTTTGGACTATGCAATGCTCCTGCCACATTTCAAAGGTGTATGGTTAGTATCTTTATAGATTATGTGAAAAATATCATAGAGTTTTTCATGGATAATTTTACTGTCTACGATGATACATTTGATTCATGTCTTACTAACTTTACAAAAGTGTTTAAAAGATGTATGGAAACAAACCTTGTTCTAAATTATGAAAAATGTCATTTTATGGTTGATCAATGTCTTTTTCTTGGACACATTATATCCTTTAGGGGACTTGAAGTAGATAAGGCTAAAATAGAAGTGATTAAATCCTTGCCTTACCCCGTAAATGTACAGGAAGTTCATTCTTTTAATGGAAGTGTAGGTTTCTATAGGTTTTTTATCAAGGATTTTTCCAAGATCATTCAGCCCCTATGTAGATTGTTCTAGAAAGATGTAGCATTTGAGCTTAATGAATCCTGCAAGCATGCTTTTGGCAAACTCAAGGAAAAGTTGACTTCTTCTCCAATTATCAAACCACCTTATTGGAATCTTCCTTTTGAAATCATGTATGATGCAAGCAATTATGCTATTGGTGTGGTTCTTGGCTAAAGAGTTGAAAAAGCTCCTCATGTTATTTGTTTTGCCTCAAGAACACTTGATAGTGCACAATCCAACTATTCGACAACAAAAAAGGAATTTTAGCTGTTGTTTTTGCTTTAGAAAAATTCCATTCTTACTTAATGGGCACTAAAGTGATTGTGTGTTCTGATCATGCAGCTCTCAATTACTTGCTCTCAAAGAAGGAAGCCAAAAGAGGACTTATCAGATGGATACTCTTATTACAAGAGTTTGACTTGGAGATATGGGATAAGAAAGGCACAAAAAATTTGGTGGTAGACAAACTTAGTAGAATACCTACAAGTGAAGAGCTAACATCATTGCAAGATGAATTTTCATATGAGCATCTTTTCTGTTCAAAAGACAATTCTCTGGTATGCTGATATTGTTAACTATTTAGTTACTAGGACATTGCCAAATGATTTGTCTAGAGCTCAAAAAAATAAAATAAAAAATGATGCTAAATACTATGTTTGGGATGACCCTTATTTGTGGAAACAATGTTGTAATCAAATTATTAGAAGGTATGTTTCTCAAGAGGATCTTCCTTCTTTTTTGCAATTTTGCGATTCTTATGCATGTGGAGGACACTTTGGTCCCAATAGAATGGCTCACAAGGTATTAGAGTGTAGATTGTTTTGGCCTTCTGTGTTTCGTGATTCATATATGTTTTGTAGGTCTTGTGATAGATGCCAAAAAGTTGGAAATCTAGGACACATAGATCAAATGACACTTATCTCTATACTTGTTTATGAAATATTTGATGTTTAGGGTATAGATTTTATGGGTCCTTTTCCTCCTTCTTTTGGTAATACTTACATTCTTCTTGTCATGGATTATGTATCAAAGTGGATAGAACCTAAAACTACCCAAACTAACGATGATAAAGTTGTAGATTTTGTCAAATCTCACATTTTTGCTAGGTTCAGGACACCAAGAGCTTTTATTAGTGACTGAGGTACCCATTTTTGCAATAGAGTGATGGAAGCTCTACTAAAGAAATACAAAGTCATACATTGCACTTGCATAGCATATCATCCACAAACAAATAGATTGGCTAAAGTATCCAATAGAGAAATCAAGTCCATTCTTGAAAAGACTATCAACCTGAAGAGGAAAGATTGCACTATGAGGTTGGATTATGAATTGTGGGCCTATCGAACAGCTTACAAGACTCTTATAGGTATGTCTCTTTACTATCTTGTATTTGGCAAGCCACGTCATCTTCCTATTGAACTATAACATAGAGCATATTGGGTTGTAAAGCAATGTAATATGAGATTGGATGAGGTAGGTGAACTTGAGGAGTTCGAAAATGATGCTTATGAAAATTAAAAAATTTACCAGGAAAAGACCAATGCTTTTCATGACCAAATGATTTATAGGAAAAACTTTTCTGTTGGTCAAAAAGTTTTACTTTACCATTCTTGATTAAAGTTATCTTCTGGTAAATTGAGATCTAGGTGGGTTGGACCTTTTGTTGTTGCCAATGTGTTTCCTCATAGTGCAGTTGAGATTTAGAACCTTAAAACTAGTAAAATCTTTAAAGTTAATGATCATCACTTGAAACCTTTCTATAACGGTTTTCGAGTCTGTGATGTTGAAGAAACCAGTTTGGAATGTCCTAATTATAAGTGAGAGCAGCTACGTCTAGCTAAAGACATTAAAGAAAAGTGCTCCATGGAGGCAGCCTATGTTTAATAAAAAATAATAATTTTATTTTCTTTTTTTTCTCTCTTGCTTTGCTGACAGGATGGATATCATATGAAGACTTCTCTCTCTTGTGCTATGTGGAATGGAACTCTAAGCACTTCAAATGTGAAAACCAAGGAAGTACCATTATTCCTTTCTTTTTTTATCTTTATTCCTTTCCTATCTTGAGCTGAATTAGAAACAATGAGACACAGTTCAATTTAAGCGTAGGGGAGGGGATAAGATGACATGGAGAATGGAGAATTGAGTATTGTTGTCTACTGATGTCTAAATTGTTGAACTTATTTAAATATTTAAAACATCTGAATTGAAGTATTTTACCTACACTTTGAATTATTTGTTCTTAATTTCTATCAAGTATCGAGGGATACCCTAAACGTGGTAGTCCACTATACACAATATTAAAGCCTATGAATGACTTCCTTAGTCACACAAAGGATTTCATATCATGTACAAGGCGTACAACACATCAAAGGGACCGCATCGGAGTAATGCAATTTACTTTGATAACAATTAAATAACAAAGTAAGAAGAATACTTAACATAAAAAATAAGCAAGGTCAATTACAATTCTTAGGGGTATATCCCCGCTAATATCTTTAGAACTATACAAATACACTTCCTAGAAATCTCCAAACATTAATATTGTAAACCCCTAGATTTTTATGCCAAGTCTTAAGTTCAAACCTTAGAACCAGAAGTCAACCAGAAATCTTAAAGTCAACAAAACCTATATCACACCCTAGAATTTAGATCCGACAATCCCGCGTTCTTAAACCCTAAACAACAGAATTGAGATAATTGATGATAATAGCTCGTAATAATATAGGAAAGCTTAAAAATATCATATTTGTAAATTTTTAGGGTGCTTCGGATCCAAATGGGACCAATTTTCGAAAATCGTGCCCTAATGCATCAGACAATAAAAATATTCTGATGACACCATTAGATTCATAATAATATGAGGAATTAAAAAATATCAGTTTATAATTTTTCGGTAGCTGAATATATCAGATATCGCATTTATACACATATTTTCTTTACTACTAATAAATTATTAGTCTTGTTTACTCTTCATTATCCTATTCTACTATTTATTACATTAATTTATCTCTACTTTTTCTTACTATTTATTCATACTACCTATACACCTATTTTCTTACTTTTTACATTTCCTACACATCTCTAATCACATCATATCTTACACATTACTTACTTTGCTTTACAAAATACAAATTAAATAATTTCTCCCCCTTATTTCTTCAAAACCGGTGTCCCTCCCCTTGTACCTATCTCTCTTCTTTTTTTCAATTTATTTTATTACACTCAATTTTTCTCCATCTTTGTAAGCCCATCGATTTTATGCTATGGTTTATGCTTAAATCTTAAAATGGAAGTCAACCAGAAATCCTAAAGTCAACAAATCCGTATCAAACCCTAGTAGATTTAGATCCGGTAATCCTGCGCTCTTAACCCCTAAACAACGGAATTGAAATAATTATAGAAAATAGTTCGTAATAATATAAGGAAGCTTATAAATATTATATTCGTAAATTTTTATTGTTTCGGATACAAACAAGATCAGTTTTCGAAAACCATGCCTGTAAATCCCCGAAAATTTTGGATCCGAATTAAAGCTTAAACCCTAATCGGAAGTCAACCGGATTTCCAAAATCAACAAAACCTTAGTTTACCGAAACCGCTTAAGTCCGGCATGACCGTTTCCTCTAGCCCTAGAAAACGAAGTTGGAAAAGTCAGCTATAATAGTTCGTAATAGCTATAGGTTATACAAAAATTTCAGTTTTGCAAAATTCAGGAGTGCTTAGAACTCGATCGGACACAGTTCTCAAAAAACGTGTCCGCAAAGCTCGGAATGGGAAAATATTTCGAATATACCGTTAGACTTGTAAAATATAAGATTTTCAAAAATATCAATTTCGTAATTTTTCAGTAGCTAAAAATATCAGATATCGCTTTTATACGCATATTTTCTTACTACAGGCATTAAATTGTCATGTCTACTTTTACATTACACTATTTTCTACTATTCTACACTATTCATCTATCTCTACTTTTTCTTACAACCTACTCTTACAAACCATACACCTATTTCTTACACATTTTAATTTCCAATACAATTTCACATCTTTCATTTCTTACTTTTAATTAACAAAATAACAAAAATTAAAATTTTCCTCTCCCCCATGCATGGATTTGCGCCAGCCCCCTCCCAATTTCCCTCAATTTGTTTTGTTTTTCATTTATTTAATAAACACAAATTATCTCCCACATTTTCCTATAAATACCCCCTCATACCTTCACTTCTTTCACACCATTTCTTCACTAAAGTTACTCTCTCAAAATCTCTCAAGAATTCTCTTTAAGAAGTCTCTTACAAGGAGCTCCTCTCTTCTTCTTTCTTTTAGGTAATATGCTTTCAAGAATTTCCTATGTTCATCTACTAAGCATGAACTTAGTGTGTGTTTTCTAAAACCATGAAGGTTAAGAAAGCAACAATAGGTTCATACTTTGTTTTTGTTCATAATCACAATTCCTTTATGTTCCTTCATGTTTCCTTTATGTTCATGTCACGCCCCGAAGGGTAACCTAAACGTGGCAGCCCGCCAAATATAATATCAAGGCTCAAGAATGACCACCTTAGTCATGCGAAAGCCTTAGTATTACATGTAAGGCGTCTAACACGGTAATAGGAGATGCTTTTGGGAAGCATAGTTTAAGCAAGTAAAAATGAACATACAAGAATCCAGAAATAAAACATATTATATCATTAATATCCAAAAGTCTATTACATGATTTCTTAGGGGCATACCCCTGCTAATCCCAAGGATCATGATAGACTTTACAACATTCAAAATACTACATTAAAGATTTCAAAGGAATTCTAATCTAAGTCTTCAAGCATATTTCCTCCAAAAGCTTCAATATATAAAACTTACACGGATACGGGGAGGCTTCGGGCACAAAAATAGGTGTTCCTGAGAATACAAATACCTATAGGGGTGTAAGCTTATGGGCTTAGTGAGTAAATCCCAAAATTCATACTCAAAGTAAATTATCAACCAAGTTTATTATTCAAACATATGGAATGCAACAACCACGTGAGCATACAAGACATATGACTTTCCGGGAATCATATGTTGAATGAATTACGCCCTTCATTCGGGGTTGGGTATTCAGGCTAATTACAGCTACAACTTTTAAAAACACTTTTATAGATCTTACCGGCTCCTATACGCCATCAAAAACTTGTAGTTATTACAGGCTCCTACTAGCCACCAGTTTTGTAGTTTTTACCGGCTCCTACTCGCCACTTACATGATATACCGGTTCTGCCTACCACCACTATTATACACTTGTCCCACCAATTGTATAGTAGTGAATGAAATGTGACTCAACGTATGAAGTGCATGAATAATTTATTAATTAAGGTCTAGTAGTTACATTTAACTTCTTTCAGGTGATCAACCAATTTCAAACACTCCAAGATATTGATGCACATACAACTTTATTGCAAACAAATCGAGTTTCGATGTACTTAGTATTCTTTCAACATATTATCATACACTTTCTTTTGATTTTGCCTAAATTCTAGTGCAACTAATTTTACAAGCACAATCAAGAGTATGAGAAAAATAACGGGGAATAAACTCACTCAGCCATGATGACACCTTTCTTGAAACGGATGAGTCGTTCGGGATTTCCACTAATCATAGTAACCTTCGAGATATGAACAATCCTCCTCGAGATTATCTAAAAGAAAGAAGAATACCTAAGATAAGTATTTCATGAACTTCTATTCTTGAAGATTCTAATCTTTTCTTAAAATCGCGGTAAAATCGTATAAGGGGAAATTCCAACTTAAAATGGCCATAACTTTCATTTTAACTCGGAATTTCGCGTATAATATATCGTTTTCTACCTACTCAAAAAGATCTACGCATTTCTAAGCTTATTTTTATAAAATTAAGTCATTTAGGTCCCGAAAAGGCAGCGACCAGATTTGTCACGAATTTGCAAAAACTTGATTTCCTTCTTGTACACAAAGCTCATTTGAAGAGATGAATATTTCAAATATTTTGTAAACTTTTTGAAAGGTATATACATATATGTAATGAGTCATAACAAATGTATGAAGTAAATGAAGTTGTCTCAACTTATGAAAAGTAAGGTTTTAAAAGACTTTGAACTTTGAGATTTTATTGGAATATTCATTTTGCTTTTGAAAGATCTTGAATTATTTGAGATGAATATTCTTTTTTGTAAATTTAATCTCTTGTAATTACTTTATATTCCTAAGGTGTGGTTTTATTTTCTAAACTTGGATTCAAAAGTAATAAAATGGTATTTTTGTTTCTTGTAATGATTCCAAAAGAATCTCTATTTCTTGATGAAAGATAAGTTTTCATAAAATTTTTTGTTTATATAAGAAAAATCATTTCCAAGCATGTTCATGAGTTTTTAAGAAATCTATTTCCTACTTTTATTTATCAAGAGCCTTTAGTTTATGAAAACACTTCCCCATTTATTTTTATTGAGACAAAAACATTATATTAATGCATGAATATGAATCATAAACTATAGAAATATAGAGGAACATAATAACTCGAAAGATTAAGCAAAGAAGAAAGTAAATCAAATATTGGGACCTTAGCTTCATCAAGGTACCCTAGGACTAAGAAAAGACTAGTCCCGAAAAGAAAAGAAAAAGAAATTGTTTTGACTTGATGAGGACAAGTCTAAAACTATAATGACTAGTCTTAAAAACAACTTAAAATAGATTGCAATAAAGTAAATAAATTGCATGAAAGATAAATAAATTGCAAGACATTGAGCTTATAAGCTCTAAATAATATATATATATATATATAGCTATATAGATAGTTAGATAGTTATGAATATAAAGGAAATATAAAGAAACATAAAGGAACATAAAGGAGTTGAGATTACGAACAAAAACAAAGTATGAACCTATTGTTGCTTTCTTAACCTTCATGGCTTTAGAAAACACACACTAAGTTCATATTAAGTAGATGAACATAGGAATTTCTTGAAGAAAGTTTACCTAAAAGAAGAAACTAAAGAGAGCTTTTCTTATAAGAACTTCTTGGAGAGAATTCTTGAGAAATTTTGAGAGAGTAACTTTAGTAAAGAAGTGGTGTGAAAAAAGTGAAGGTATGAGGGGTATTTATAGGAAAAAGTGGGAGATAAATTGTGTTAATTAAATAAATGAAAAATAAAAAAATTGAGGCATCATGGGGGGGGGGGGGGGCGCCAGCGCTACTTCATGCATCAAAGAAGGGGAAAATTTAATTTTTTTGTTATTTTGTTAATTAAATGTAAGAAATGAAAGACGTAAAGTTGTATTGGAAATGAAAATGTGTAAGAAATAGGTGTATGGTTTGTAAGAATGGGTTGTAAGAAAAAATAGAGATAGATGAATAGTGTAGAATAGTAGAAAATAGTGTAATGTAAAAGTAGACATGACAATTAAATACCGGTAGTAAGAAAATACGCGTATAAAAGCGATATTTGATATTTTTAGCTACCGAAAAATTACGAAATTGATATTTTTGAAAATCTTATATTTTTACTAATCTAACGGTATATTCGGAATATTTTTCCCATTCCAAGCTCCCGGACACGTTTTTCAAGAACTGTGTCCAATCGGGTTCAAAAGACACCCGAATTTTATAAAACTGATATTTTTATAAAACCTATAGCTATTATGAACTACTGTGGCTAATTATTCCAACTTCGTTTTCTAGGGCTAGAGAAAACGGCAATGCCGAACTTAAGCGGTTACAGTAAACTAGGGTTTTGTTGACTTAGAAAGATCCGGTTGATTTCTGATTAGGGTTTAAACTATAATTCGAATCCAAAAATTTCAGGGATTCACAGTTCATAACTATCTAAATATCTACATAGCTATATATATATATATATATATATTTAGAGCATATAAGCTCATTGTCTTGCAATTTATTTACCTTTCATGCAATTTATTTACTTCATTGCAATTTATTTATTTCAAGTTGTTTTTAAGACTAGTCATTGTAGTCTTAGACTTGTCCTCATCAAGTCAAAACATTTTCTTTCCTTTTCGAGACTAGTTTTTTCTTAGTCCCGGGGTACCTTGATAAAGCGAAGGTCCCAATACTTTATTTACTTTCTTATTTAATCTTTCAAGTTATTATGTTCCTTTATATTTCTATAGTTTATGATTCATATTCATACATAAACATAATGTTTTTGTCTCAACAAAAATAAATGAGGAAGTGTTTTCTTAAACTAAAGGTTCTTTTTAAATAAATATGGAAAATGGATTTCTTAAAAACTCATGAACATGCTTGGAAATGATTTTTCTTAAATAAACAAAAGGTTTTATGAAAACTTTTCTTTCATCAAGAATTAGAAATTCTTTTGGAATCATTACAAGAAACAAAAATATCATTTTTTACTTTTAAAAAGTTGTTGGAATCTAAGTTTAGAAAATAAAACCACTCCTTAGGAATTTAAAAGCAATTACAAGAGATTAAATTTAGAAAAAGGAATATCCATAACTCAAGATCTTTTCAAAAGTAAAATGAATATTCCAACGAAATCTCAAGTTCAAAGTCTTCTAAAAACTTTACTTTTTCATAAATTGGGACAACTCCATTTACTGCATACATTGATTATGAGTCATTACATATATGTATATACCTTTCAAAAAGTCTACAAAATACTTGAAATATTTATCTTTTCGAATGAGCTTTATTTACAAGAAGGAAAACAAGTTTTTTGCAAATTCGTGGCAAATCTGGTCGCTGTCTTTTTTGAACCAAACGACCTAGTTTTATGAAAATAAGCTTAGAAATGCGTAGATCTTTTCGAGTAGGTAGAAAAGAGTATATTATACGCGAAATTCCGAGTTAAGATAAGCAAGTTATGACCATTTTAAGTTGGAATTTCCCCTTATACGATTTTACCACGATTTTAAGAAAAGTTTAGAATCTTCAAGAATAGATGTTTTATGAAAGACTCATTTTGGGTATTTCATCTTGTTTAGGGGATGAAGGACCCGAGATCGTCTATCCGGAGGACTATTTTGATTAGATCTACCGATATGGAGTGAGTTATTCCTCTCATCAAGTTACATTTCCTTGTTTTGTGCTTGTAAATAGAAGCACTAGAAATTAAGAGAAAGATAAAATGAACAATTGTCATGTGACTTGTGATTATGATTGCTTGAATATAAACTAAGAATATCGGAATTTGGTTTGATAAATAATTTGTGATTCTTGTATTGATATGATGAGAATTATGTTAATCACCTCTAACTTGAACTAAATATTTTTGGTTAAATTTATATTGGAATTAATTCATGCATATCATATACATGGGTCACATTTGTTTCACTACTTTCTTCGTGTGGAGAAACGAGGAAATGGTAGTGGTGGCTGGTAGGAGCCGGAAAGTCTACATGGTGGCTAGTAGAAGCCGGAAAGTCTACAGGGCAAGAAGGAGCTAGTAAATCTGCAGATATTGATGGTCGTATAGGCCTATAAACCTCCCAACCCTTGTCATGGAGGGCGTTAAATCCATGCTACACTTGATTTCCAGTTGATCATGTGTATCTTGCTTGTTCATATGATTTGTGCATTTTCATATGTTTTGATTAAATACTTGGTTGATTTATGGAAATGTCTTATAGTTGGAATTATCTCACTAAGCTAGTTTTTCTTATACCCTTATAGTTTTCTATTACAGTATGATTATCTATGGTTGGCCCCAAGAAGCCCCGTATGTCAGGTACGAGTGTAAGCTACTAGGAGTTTTTGGAAGAAGTTTATGTATTTTTAGTTTTGGAAATAGACTTCTAGGAAAAATCTCTATAGTAGGCTTATATAGTAGTTATGTTTATTTTGATATTAGTATAGTTGAACAAAAACTTTAAGGTGGGGGAATGTCCCTAAGATGATGTACTAAATTGGTTATTAAATGAAGATCTTATGTTTATCTATTTAAGTTCATGCTTGCTTTTGCTTTCTATTTAAACATAATACCCCTATGAGTTTCCTACTATCTTGGAAGTACTCCTTGCATATGATATCGAAGCTCCTGCATGACTAAGGTTGTCATTCACTAGTTTTAATACCATATGCAGCGGACTGCCACGTTCAGGGTACCCTCCAGGGCGTGACAATGCCCTGGTACACCCTACGATAAAAATATTCCAGTGATACCATTAGATTCATAAAAATACAAGGATTTCAAAAATATCAGTTTTATAAATTTTCAGTATCTAAAAATATCAAATATAGCTTAATTACGTGTATTTTCTTTACTACCAGTATTAATTTATCTTGTCTACTATTTATAGTACCATTCTATACTATTCATTTATCTCTACTTTTTCTACACCTATTCTTACACTCTACCATACCTATTTTCTACTTTTTACTTTTCCCATACACCTTTACTCACATCATACCTTACAACTTATTACTTTTAATTAACAAAAATACAAAACAAATCAAAACAAATATATCTCTTTTTCTCCCTCTTCTCAAACTGGCGCCCCTTCTCTCTCTTTCACTTCTATTTATTTTCCTTTTTAATTTATTTTAATCACACAATTTTCTCTCCACAAAACCCTATAAATATCCTCTCTCCCTTCATTTCTTTGACATACTCCTTTACCTTACTAAAACTCTCTCAAAATCACTCCTCAAATCTTCTCTCCAAAAACTTTTTTTCACTTTTCCCATTTTCCTACATTCTTTCCACACACATATTACACAAACCTCTCTTAAACTACCAACCAAATTTCTATCTTAGGTAAATTTCTTACCTATACTTTCTTAACATGTCATGTAACTTAACATGACCATGGTATATGTTTCTTAAACATTTAAATGTCATAGAAGCAATACTAAGTTCATGTTTTGTTCTTATTCATGAATAAATTACATTTTATGTTGTTTTATTATGATGTTGTTTTATTTATGTACATGTTATTATTATTGTTCTAACCCAATTCCTATATGATTTTATCTATATTTATGTATCTATCTATATTTCTTAGAGCATATAAGCTCATTAACATAACTGTTATTTATTTATTTATACATGCAATTAATTTATTTATTTATTACATACTTTAATATTAAGTCTAATCTTTCTAGTCTTAGACTTGTCATCATCAAGTCAAAACGATTATCTTATTTCTTTTATTTTTTCTTTTTCTGGACTTGCCATGACTAAGTCCGGAAGCCTTGAAATCAAGCTAAGACTTCCTATACTTAATTTTTTTTTATTGCTCTATCACACCCCAGAGAGGTATCCTAAACGTAACAGTCCATCACATGCCATATAAGACTCTCGAATTACTACCCGAATCCTTCGGGAGTCTTGTATAGATGTAAGGCGTCCCTTTACGACAATAGAATACTCTATTCAATAGAGTTGAGAAGTTTAATGCGGCATTCCGTAGCCTTAGATAATAAATCAAAACACATACATAAAAGTTACAAAGTCTAAGGGGCATTCCCCCGCAAAAGAATATTAAAGGTCAATTAGAGTCATCTAGAGTCTTTTTGGTTTCCTGTGGAAGTCTAAACAAAACTGAATACAACTTCTAAAGGAAACGCCTAGCTCCTGTACCTGAGCTGTAGCCTGCCTTGGCCTAAGCCAAATGAACTCGTGCTGCAATAAGTAAAAACTATAGGAGCGTACGCTACACTAGCTTAGTGAGTGAAAACTTCCATATCACAAATAAAACATAACATTCAAGCAAGTGATTAATCAGTCGAATGAAATGCATCAAACACGTGAGTTCAACAAACATATGACCGGCCGGAAATCATATGTGGATGGACTTGCGCCCTCCATCCCGAGTTAGCAGATTAACAAATCCTGCGGTACAACGCCGTTTAGGCTCACGGTCAATCAACTCATATATTCATTTTATAGATCATAATTAACTAACATATATTCGTTTTATGGATCACGATTAACCAACTATATTCGTTTTATGGATCACGAAAAATCAACAAATGCTAATGCTCCATCCCCATCGTGATATGAATGAGTTCAAGTTTATCTTTGATGTTTGATAATCAATTATACCAATTCTTTTAAGTGATCAAGCAATACTCGCAGACAATCAATTCTAACTCCTCTCTATACAAGCAATGAATTATCACCCGGCTTCGATATTCTTTAAATTCAACTTCACAAAATAACAGCAGACAAATATAATTCCCAAATAACCCCATCATGCATATTCATTTTTTTGTCTTTGCTAAGTAATTAGTGCAACTATTATTACAATCACAAGCAATAATTGAAATTGGAAATGATACTCACTTGGCCATGGTACTCCGGTCTCTTAGTAGAAATAATTGGGTAGTAGGGACTCGTCGGTCTCGGGATAACCTACCAAATAAGAATACCTTAATGAGAACTTCATCACTTAACTAGTCCAAACTATGTATCAAAACTAAACAAAATCGTGATTCTCGCTATTTGCGAAAGTTCCAACTTAAAACGACCATAACTTGGTCATTTTAACTCGGAATTTCGCAAATTTTATATTGATTTCTATCTACTTCGAAAGATATATCTATTTCTAATATTATTTTTAAGTTTTGAAAACATTTAGGTTACGGAACAGAGGGATCATATCTTATCAGTAACCTCTTCCATTTTTGAAAAATTGTTTTGCACTTGCTTAAAATGTATCTAGTTGATGATTCAAGTATATATAAAATATGAATGAGTTCCTAACATGAATGACATGTGATGAGTCCAATGTATTCATGATATTGGTAATTTTTGATAATGAAACTGTGAGAACTCCTAAATCTTACAAGACTTCGACAATAACCACCTCTTGAAAATCCAATTTTCCAGTTTGACATCTCACTAGTGTTTTGGAATTTTATCCTTATAATTTCCTTGTTATCCAAATAAAAATGAGTCTTCATCATCTATACTATCCAAGACCTTCATTTCTACATAAAAATTTACATTTTTCACTTTGCAAATATGTTTTTAGATAGGCTTTTCTCAAAAATTCGAATTTTAGAAAATTCACTTTTTGAATAATTTCTCCGAGAAAACTTGTGTAATGCATCAAAATTTAAGGCTTTACTATATATACTACCTAAGGACTTCATTTAACACATAAAATATTCATTTTGAGCTTGAATACTAGGTGTTTACATAGGCATCATCCAAAGTTACAAATTTTACAAGTTGAATATTAACTCAAAATTTTCCATCTTGATCCCACTACTTGTTTTACATATTACTCATATCCATACTTATTTCAACTTATAAAAATCATTACTTAATTATACCTATTACTTATACCCTTCATTTTTCATATAAAATATGAGTTTCAAGGTGGTTACAAGGGTTTTTAAAATAGATCTTGAAAATCATACGAATTTTTTTTTTGAACATTTCTAACAAAAACTTTTTCTTTTTAAGTTCTTTGTCTCATCTTCATAAAGATCTACCAACTATCATATTTATATATACAAGACTAAACCTTTATGAACATTAATACATGAAAACACAAAATATCCATATGAACATGAATGTCAAGGAAAATATGGGTGTCTAAATGCTAGATCTACTACTTATAGTGCATGAAAATGAGTTTAAAGGCATGATCACATATTTTCTATGCAACATCTCTACTTTTACATGCATGAACATGATAATATTTTAACAAAAGCTCATCAAACACAAGATCTACTCTTGTGATGGCTTGATATTCATGTATTAGTGTTTTCTTATCCCTAGCATTTGCTCATGGGGATTTAAAGTGAAAACACACATGAATAATCTTGCCATTATAAGATTAAGAAGTAATAAAGCTTAAAAATATCACCTAAGGAAAGATTTGATGAAGAAATGGAGAAGAAATGAACTTGAAGTGAGTGTGTGTGAGGGGGGTGTAGCACACGGCACAAAGGAGAGAAAAGAGAGAGTTTTTCACTTTGTAAAAATTTTGAAAGAGTAGAAATGAAGAGAGAGAATGAAAATGAGTTTATATATTAAGTATATTAGGGTTTGTTTGTATTAACAAAAGAAGAAAATAAATCAAATAAGGGGGGGGGGGGGGGGGGTGTGTGCCGACCACTAGAGAGGGAGAGAGACGGGGGTGAGTTGATTTTATTTAAATTTGTAATTTGTGTAATAAAGTGTAATAAATGTAATAATTTAGTAAGAAACAAAATTGTCTTGGAAAAGAAAATATAATGAGCAGTTGTAAGGATGTAAGACTAGGGCATGGGTAGTTGTCACGCCCCAAAGTGTGCCCTACACGTGACAGTCCGCCACACTCAACTTTTAATCTCAAGTAAGACAACCTTAGTCTCCCCATGAGTTTAAACATCGAGTGTAAGGCCCGCTCTCAACATTTATAGATCATACTTTGCTTCGTAGTAGCTTAAAGAAATACACACAGCAGCAAGAATGTAAATCATAACCGTCTTACAGAAGATTATTCTATTACATGATCTAGGGGGCATACCCCCGATAACATCAGTTAGCAATTCTCAAATCCACACCTTTCCTTACATTAACCTTTAAATACCGGTTCGGGAAACAGGATTAGAGTCCATTTCTAATCTTTAGGCCCTGGCCTCATCAAAAGCTCCTAAATATCTAAGAGCCATACCTGATGTCCACGGGTCCTCGGAGAAAGCCAAAGGTACTCATACTACAACAGGAAACTATAGGGGTATAAGCTACACCAGCTTAGTGAGTGGAACTTCCGAATTACAATTAACACAACACATTCAACCAAGTAATTAAGCAACCAAGTGAAATGCATCAACAAGTGAGTTTAGCAAGCATATGACCAGCCGGAAATCATATGTGGATGGACTTGCTCCCTCCATCCCGGGTTAGCAGATTAACGAATCCTGCGGTACGATGCCGTTTAAGCTCACGGTCAACTGAATATAAACTCGTTTTATGGATCACGATTAACCAACAAGTATTCGTTTTATGGATCACGATTAACCAACAATTATTCGTTTTATGGATCACGAAAAACCAACCAATGCTAATGCTCCATCCCCATCGTGATATGAATGAATCCAATTACAATTAAGTCAAATATTCATTAATTCAATTCTTTTAGGTGGCCGACAATTATTCGCAGACATTCAATATAATATACTAGAAAATCAATCAGTAGCTTAACCCGGTTTCGATTTCTTAAGGTCCATTTCACACTTCAACAACAGACAAATCTATAATTCCCATATAACCCCATCATACACAATCATCCTTTTTATCTTCACCTAGCTACTAGTGCGACTATCATTACAATCACAAGCAATAATTGAAATCGGAAGAGGAACTCACTCGGCCATGGTACGCCGGTCTCTTATCAATGGTGGTCGGGTGATACGGTATCGTCGTGTTCGGGTTCACCTACCAAATAAGAATAGCCTAATAAGAATCTCATCACTAAACTAATTTAAACTATGTATCTATACTTCACAAAATCGGAATTCTCGCTATTTGCGGAAGTTCCAACTTAAAACGGCCATAACTCGGTCATTTTAACTCGGAATTTCGCAAATTTTATATCGATCTCTATCTACTTCGAAAGATCTATCTATTTCTAGTATTATTTTCAAGTTTTGAAAATATCAAGGCCACGGAACAGTGGGATCAGTTCTGTTCTGTCACTTTCCCGATTTCGAAAAATTGTATCGCTTTTGATAAAAATGTTCCTAGTTGATGATTCATGCATGAATGGTATAGGAATGAATTACTAACATGAATGGCATGTAATGGACTCAATATATGCATGGTCATGATGATTTTGTGATAATAAACTCTTATGAACTCCTAAGTGTTAGAAAATTCCATAAAGGTTATTTCTAAAAAGCTATTCTTCCACTTTACACTCCTTAGGGTTTCTTTGGCTTTTAATCTTGTAATCCACTTGTTATCTAACTAAAATTAAGTTCTCAAAGTCTATATTAATCATGGCCTTCATTCATGTAAAAAATTCCCATTTTTCATTTAGTAAACATGTCTTTGAACAAGCTTTTTGTAAAAATCCGAATTTTCCAAATTTCATTTTCTTGCATTTTTCTTAAGGAAAAACTTGTCTAATGCATTAAAAATTGAAGCTCCAATATATATATTATCTAAGGACTTCATTTAGCTTATAAAACATCCAATTTAGACTTAAATACCAAGTGTTCTTGTAGGCATGAACCTAAGTTACGAATTTTAACTATTGATCAACATACCAATATTTTCCATTCTAACTCCACCACTTGTTTTACATTCCTATCATGCCTAAACTCATCTAAACTTATGAAAATTATTCTTTCAAGATATCTACTACACATACCCTTCATTTTTCATATGAAATATGAGTTCAAAAGTGATTTTGGTGGTCTTTAAAGTAGGGTTTCCATTTCATCCGAATTTTCAACATTTCATATTTGACAAAGTCCTTCCTTTTTCAATGTTCTTGCTTCCTATATGCAAAGACCCACTATCTAACACCTCTATACATGATCAAGACTACACTTTTATGATCATAATGCATGAAAATCAAAATAATCATATGAACATGAACATAGATGAAGATGTGAATGTCTAACCACTAGATCTACTAATATCATGTATGATTCATGAGTCTCATGACATGAACATGAATATCTATGCATGATCCCTACTTTACATGCATGAACATAACACTATCTTCAACAAAAACTCATTTAAACTCTAGATCCACTTCTTGTGATGGCTTGAGATTCTTGTATTAGTGTTTTCATCTCCCTTGCACATGCTCATTGGGATTAAAGGTGGAAAACACACAAGAATGACCTTGCCATTACAAGATTTGGGAGGAACAAGGCTTGAAATCAACACTTAAATGAAGATTTAGAGATGAAAAGAAGAGAAAATTAAAGTTGTGAGTGTGTGTATGAGGAGGGTCACGGCATTATGGGAGGAGGAGGAGAGAGTTTTTCACCTTGATAAAAATTGGAAACAAGTGAAATGAAGAGAGAGAATGAATATTTAGTTTATATATTGGATGGATTAGGGTTTTAGTTAGTAAAATAAATGAAGAAAAGGCAAAAATGAGGGGGAAAGAAGGGGAGGGGCGCCGGCCATATGGGGGGGGGGGGGGGGGGGTGGGGGGTTTGTGTGTGTGTGTTGAATTTTGAAAATTGTATTTTGTGTAATAAAATGTAATATTTGTGTTAATTAATTAGGAAACAAAATTTCTTGGAAAAGAAAATTGTAATGAGTAGTTGTAAGGATGTAAGAATAGGGTATGGGTAGTGTGTAGTGTAGGTTGTACTTGTGAATAGTAGACAAGACATCTACTTTAGTTGTAGCGAAAACACGGAAAAGCTATAACTGTAATTTTTATAGCTCGAAAAATTATAAAATTGATATTTTTGGAATCCTTATAAAATTACGGTTCTAATGAATATTCCGGAACATTTTTCTGAATCCGTGGTCCGAGGCACGCTTTTCCGTAATTGAGCTTGGGAAGGCCCGGAATTGAAAAATTCCCGAATTTAAAACTTTCAAAGGTTTAAAATGTACTTTAGAACAATAATTCAAATTCATTTACTTTATAAAATTTCTTTTATTGTGAAATCGAAGGAAAGCCGGATCTAGGGTTTCTAGGCTCCTCTCACTAAACTGGAATCGGACCGATATAGGGTTTCGTTCTCTGGTTTCCAAAGTTCGTCCGATTACTATCCGATTACTAGGAGAACTAGGGTATACCTTATAAGAATAGTAATAATAATAATAATAATAATAACAATTTAGGTGACTAAAAATATTAAATCGTACTGGAAGACTCACTAATTACCGGTAGTAACGAAATACGAACAGATTTGTAAAACTAGATAATTCTAGCTATGTGAAAATTTGTAAAACTAATAACTTAGAGATCCTTTAGAAATATAAGTCTAACGGCATTAAAACATATTCTTAACATTTCGAATCCCAGAGCGTGTTTTTCGAAACTGGCACCTGATCTGATTGGAATAGGTCGGAATTTCATTGATCTCATCTTTACAGAGTATCCTAGACTTAATACGAACCGATTACACCTTTTTCCTCTTGTTCCAACTCCTGGGTTTAGGAATACGCGATTGCCGGGTCTAGGTATGGAGTTTCTCGGGAGATTCAAGGACTTAGGTTTCCGGGTTGGCCTCCCGTTCGCCCCATTGCCAAAATAAAAACTAATATTTTATACTTACATGACTTATTTGATTGGTGAGATTTATTTTAAGGGCGATTTCATAAGAACTTAGTATCTTACAACGTTCTCGGAATTCTTTGGATTGGGTTTTATTTCCGAAGGTTAATCACTATTTACTTCTTAGCAATTTGCTTTAGGGCTCCATTTTACCCGAATTTGTAAGTTATAGCTAATTAGAAAATTTGTCGTACGTAGGGGTTTTAGAATGGAAGTATGTTGAGTTGCTAGCTTATTTATGAGATTTCTTATTTCTCTCACGATTTAGAAATTTCCGGGTTCGTTCAGAGTTTGGGACCTATATAAGTTCGGTTTTAATTTGGAGTGGCTTTTAGGGTTTTATTTTCCAAGTTCATCTCCTAGACTTATTTACTGAAATTTTCCGGGGCTTACAGTAGTGTATAGTGTAGGTTGTACTTGTGAATAGTGGTAAATAGTAGACAAGACATCTACTTTACCGGTAGTAAGGAAAATACAGGAAAGGGCTATAACTGTAATTTTTATAGCCCAGAAAATTATAAAATTTATATTTTTGAAATCCTTATAAAATTTCGGTTCTAATGAATATTCCGGAATATTTTTCTGAGTTTCTAATCTCAGGGCTTGCTTTTCCGTAATGGAGCTCGGGAAGGCCCGTAATAGAAATTTTTCTGAAATTAAAACTTGCTAAGGTTTGAAATATACTTTAAAACAATAATTCACATTAATTTATTTTATAAAACTTCTTTTGATATGAAACCAAAGGAAAGCCGGATCTAGGGTTTCTAAGCTCCTCCCACTAAGCTTGAATTAAATCGATTTAGGGTTTTGCTTTTCGGTTTCCGAAATTTACTTGACTATTAGGAAAACCGGGGTTTACATGCTCAGCCTTATATTTTCAATTTCTCTTATTATTATTATTATTATTATTTTTGTTATGTTACTAGCTACATACTCATTAATTCATGCATGATCATATTGATTGTTGTCTAAATAAGAATATATTTTTTTTAAAACATGCTCAACTTACTTTAAAAGTATAGTTTTATTACATAGGAAAAAGTTTCATTAAGACTTAAAATTTCATTTCAACTAAATACTTTCAAAGAAATTTTTTTTTAATAAAAATCACCATAGATTATAGTGTTATTAACATATAAGGCTTTTACAAAAATAACTAAGAAACTCTTATTTTCTTTTCAAACTACCATTAAAAGACCTTAAGATTGATAATACTTTTATACATAAGGAATTTTCTTAAAAACTTGATTACAAAATCTTCACTAGTATTTATAGTAAAAGACTAACACAATACAAGTTTTCCAAAATCAGTTAAGAAATCAACTTACTAAGTAAAATATACTTAGAAGATAAAATGTGAGAATAATTTACAAAGACTAAAGTTTTTGAATAAAAAATTATCTTTTAAGAAATTAGGAAAATAAATCATATCACATACTTAATAACCTAAAAATCCTTAATTTTATTTCCAAACAACTTAGCATGATTTTACCAAACTTCACTTTTTCAACTACCAAGACAAGATTTTTTTATGAAAAATCATTGGTTAAGACAACATCATTAAAATCATGTACACATTATGAGTTTCACATCTATTAAAAGGAATTTTTTTTTCAACTATATATATGTGACTTCTATGGGATTTTTGGTTGAGACAAAGTTAGAAAAATCATGTTTTAAAGGTTGGAATTTTCGCGTTGATTCTGTACCATATCTTTTAGAGACCCAAATGACTTTTTATGGAGCAAATGACCTTAGAAATGGATATATCTTTTTGAGTAGGTAGAAAATGGTATATAATATGTGAAATTCCGAGTTAAAATGAACAAGTTATGACTATTTTAAGTTGAAATTTCACTGCATACGAATTTTGACGAGTTTAGTGAAACAGAATTTCAATTTAAGTAGAACTTTTAAGAAATATTCATTTTAGGTATTTCTCTTTATTAGGTGATATGGAGTCCGAGCTTCCTTATTTGGAGGATTACTTTGACTAGAAGCTTCTACTACCATGGCCGAATGAGTTTAAATTCTTACATTTTTGCACTTTTGTTTTTGCTTGTAGATTAGTGGCACCAGACTTTAGGAAAAGATAAAACATGATAGCGCATGTGCTTTACTTATATGATTGAAATTATGTTTAGTATATCGAGGTGGAAATTGTTCTACGGACCTCGTTACTACAGGCCAAATTGCATTCATTACTATACCCTTGATGGGATAACGACACAGTAATGAGGCCCGTAGAACTCGAAAATCTACTCCATGGCTTTGATCGCTCGTAATAAAATGGTGTGTGGATACCCGAAATAACTACAATTTAGCAGCTAGTAGTGACTCACATAAAAACTACAAAAACTTTATTTGCGAACTATGTCCTTGTTGCCCGGAACACCTAATGTAAGCCCCCGAATTTTTCAAGAATAGTTTTAGAATACCAAATCAAATCCTTGAAGTTTGACCTAAGTTGAAACCGAACTTTAAACAATTTCGATCACGGGATTTCACAAAAGAATCTTCAAAAACGAAAATAGAAAGTTTAATAATCGTTCAATTCGAAAACCCGAACATGAAAAGATCCACCTATCCGATCTCTGATATAAACCCCTCAATTTCTAGGGTAAAGTTGGATTGAACCCTGGCCCTAGTCAAACCGGAACTTCAAAAGTCAATAAAGACCAAGACAATCAAATAATTTCAACTCTGGCAATTCTGCGTTCTCAAACCCTAAAAAACGAAATCAAGTTAATGGCTTAAAATAGTTCGTAATAATATAAGGTAACATAAAAATATTAGATTCGCGAATTTCAAGTGTCCTTCGGACTCAAACGGGATCAGTTCTCGAAAAGCGTGTTCCGGAGCTCGGAATATTAAAAATATTCCAATAACACCAAAAGACTCGTAATTAAATAAGGATTTCAAAAATATTAGTTTTAGAATTTTTCGGTAACTAAAAATAACAGATATAGCTCGTTTACGTATTTTTATTACTACCGGTATTTTATATGTCTAGTCTACTATTCATAGTACTATTCCTACTATTTATTACTATTTCACTATCTCTACTTTTTCTTATACTTATTTCTTACTACCTACATACCTATTTTTTTACTTTTTACATTTCCAATACAACTTTATTCACATCAAACATACATATTATTTCTTTTCTTTACAAAAAAATTATAAAACAAACAAAATACCCTCTCTCTCTCTCTAAATTGCGTCGGCCATCTCTCTCCCTCCTCTATATTATTTTTCTTTTCAATGTATTTTATTATATCAAAAATTCACCCCAAAAATTCTATAAATACCCATTTCCTCCTTCATTCTTTCACACATCTATTTTACATAACAAAACTCTACCAAAATACTCTCTCAAAACCTCTCTCCAACCATTCCCTCTCAAAACACTCTCTATCAATTTCTACTCTTCAACAAAAATAACAAAACCCATTCATCTCTTTCAAAATCCTCCATTAAACCTTAGGTAAAAATTCTACCTATATGATTTATCATGTTCATACAACTTAGCATGAGCTTAGTGTATGTTTCTTAGACTCATATGAGTTAAAGAAACAACAATATATTCATGCTTTGTTTTTGTCCATGTTCTTATTTTACATTATGTTATTATGTTGTTGTTATTATTGTTATTATTTTGCTCTAATCTAACTTATATAATATTATGCATACTATGCATATATATTTATTTAGAGCATATAAGCTCATTTGTTATTTATTTACTTTCATGTCTTGCAATTTATTTATTTACTTGTTTTATGCAATTTATTAAGACTAGTCTTTCTAGTCTTAGACTTGTCCACATCAAGTCAAAACAATTTTCTTTCTTTTCTTTTCTTTTCTTTTAAGACTAGTCCATTCTTAGTCCCGGGTTGCCTTGATGAAGCTAAGGCTCCCAATACATGACCGAGATACTTTGATGAAGCTAAGGTTCTCAAAACTTGATTATTTTATTATGTTTATTTACTTACAAGTATTTCTTTTTATCTTATTATGTATTATCTTTACTTTTACATTGCTACATAATCATATTCATGCATGATTATATTGTTGTTGTCTTAAGTAAAAAAAAAAAAATGGGTTCTTTCTTAAATAAAGAAAAGTAAACTAGATTTCTTAACAAAAGGAATTTTCAACAAAAAGATCTAAGTTGTCTTTTTAATAAACTCTTTTCAAAAGATAAGCTAATTAGAAATTCTAGAAGAAGTAGTAATACGGATTTCTTCAAAATAATAAAAGGAATTCTTTTCTTTTATAAACCAACTAAATACCCCATAAAGGAAGAATTTTTAGCAATAAAGGATTTTAACTCAACCATATCTTTTATAAGACTTAAATAGGTTCATTATAGACTTTGAAAATCACATACTAAGAAAGCTTCCTCAAAACTTAATTATTACATGTTGTTCTTCTCTTTTCAAAAATCAAAATGAAATTTTTGTTAAGTTTTAAGGTTAACAATTCTTTATTAAGAAAGCTTTTCTTATAAACTTGTCTAAAAGAATTATTCTATCACTTGACGAATATTAAGAATAAAACAAGTTTTTCAAACCAAGGTAAAATCAACTCACTATTTGGAAAAACCAACTTAGAAAAATAAAATTTGACAAGTATGTAAAGTTTAAGGGTAAACTTATTTTTTTAAAAAAGAAGAGAAAGGATATAAAAATAAGAGGAAAACATACATTTAAGACAACTTCAAATATTTGAAACTTAAAGAATATTTTGAAAAGCTATTTTCAATCACTAGGAATAAAGTTAGTAGATAACTTAAAGAACCAAAATTTTTGAAAATAAATTTACTCTTGAAAAAGTGAAGAAAATGAAATAATAAAACATTTACTCATAACAACTCAAAAATATTTTTGTCTTCCTTCTAACACTTCGAAAAGTAGAAATTCTCAAAAGTTTTATCTTCCAAAACCATCATAGACAAATTGTTTATGAAATATCAATATTAAGACAACACTACAAAAATCATGCATACAATATAAGTATATTTGTATGTTCAAAGGATTTTTCAATTATAAATATATACATGTATTTTGTTTTAAGGATTTTTGAGTAAAGAGAAGTTTGGAAAAATCATATTTTGTGAACTATAAATTCGTAACTATTCTGTACCGTAGTATTTTCCAACCCAAATGGCTTTTTATGAGAAAAACAACCTTAGAAATGGATAGATCTTTTCGAGTAGGTAGAAAGCGATATATTATATGCGCAATTCCAAGTTAAAATGACCAAGTTATGGCCATTTTAAGTTGAAATTACCTTCTATACGAATTTTAACGATCTTATGGCATAGTTTTTGATAAGTACCTTAGAATCAATAAGAAATACTCATTATGGGTATTCTTCTTGATTAGGTGATCCCGAGGAGGAGTATTCATACTCGGAGGATTAGTTTGATTAGTGGATTTACTGATCGACTCATACATAAGAGAGAGAGATCCTCATGGCCAAGTGAGTTTATTTCCTACCTTTTTCGTACTTGGTTGTGCTTGTAGCTAGAGGCACTAGAAGTAGGAAAAGATGAAAATGAATTATGTATGATAATATTGGTTGAAAGAATGTTATGCATACTGAGGCATGAATCGTTGTTAATTAACTTATGTTTTACTATTATCCTGTTGGAGTGTGTGCAAATTCTGTGATCACCTTTAAATTACTCTAATCATATACTATAAATTATATCAATTGATTCATGTATATCACATAGTTAGTTTCATTGTATGAGCTACTATTCTTGATGGGACAAGAGTATAGTAGCCGGGTATGCAGTAGCCAGAAATCTGTAAGATGGGCGATTAGGAGCCTAAAAGAACTATTTAAGGTGGGCGATTAGGAGCCTAAAAGAACTATTTGAGATGGGCGAGTAGGTGCCTGAAATAAACTACATGAGTTGGATTTAAAGATAGGTTTTAAAGAGTCTAGAACACCTAATCCTGAATGGAGGGGTAAATCCATTCGAACATATGATTTCTGGTACATCATATGTATTGCTTGATCACTTGCTTGATGCATTCATATGCTTGTTTAATAACTTGTTTGAACTTATTTATACAAGTACATTGATTCAGGAATATTCTCACTAAGCTAGTTATGCTTGTGCTCCGATAGACCTTTGTTGTAACAGGACTATATCTTATATACCCGAAGACTTCATATACTCGAGTGGGATGATGTCTTAGAAAAGCTTCTGGAAAATCTTTTGAAGATCATAGGTTAATTATCCTTTAATATTTCTTGGTGTTAGTATTATTTGGTTGTGAGAAAGATTAAGTTCTTATTATGATTGTTTGGAGAATTATAAAAAAAAAAAAAAACCTAAGATGATGTAAGGATTATATTCTCTTAATGATAAATTGGATGTTCATTTAGATTCTTGTATGCTGTATTTACTATCTCAAACTATATCCCACCGATGTCTCTTATTTTTATGATAGGCGCCTTACATATGGTGTTGGAAACTTTTGCATGACTTCGGGAAGTCATTCTTAAGTTTTAATATCGTATGTGGCGGATTGCCACGTTTAGGGTACCCTTCGGAACGTGACACCTAACCACCGAATGGAGAAGTAAATCCATTCAAACATATGATTCTTAGAAAATTGTATGTATTATTTGCTCACGTGTTTGATTTCATCTCATATGCTTGTTTAAATAACTTGTTTGAATATTGATTGTCTGAGTACTTTATTTGTGGAATTAATTCTCACTAAGTAAGAAGCTTACCCCTTTTTAGATATCTTTTGCAGCACCTCTATCTATGGTTGATGCCATAGGGTTATTTCTCTCAAGTATTACCTTTTAGACTAAGGAGTTTTTAGATGAAGTTAAAGACTAGTTGTAGACTTAAACTTCTAAGTAAATCTCCAATGTATTTATTTTAAATAGGCTTTGATAAACTATTTCTTTTGATAGGGGAATGCCCTTTTTTTATCTTGTAAGACCTTTATATTTCCATATTTAAGATATTATGTTATGATTTCCATTCTTAATTGCTAAATGAATCTTTTCTTAAACAATTTGTTACAAAGTTGGTCCTCTATGATCGTGAATGGATGCTTACACCTAGTATCGAAGCTTATGAGATGATTACGGTTGTCATACTTAAGCTTTAATATAGAGTGTGGTGGACTCTCGCATTTAGGGTACTCTTTGGGGCGTGACAATCTTTAACTATAAATGTCACGCCCCAATGGGTACCCTAAACGTGACAGTCCGCCACACTCAATACTAAAGCTTAAGTATGACAACTTTAGCCATTCCTAAAAGCTTTTATATTAAGTGTAAAGCGTACTTTCACAACTTTAGAGGACCATATATGGAATTATGAAGCTTAAGGAGATATAAAAACATATTAAGAAAAGAAGAATCACAATAATTATTTGGTCATGGAAAAAACTTTACAAACTTAGGGACAACTCCCTAAATTACTAATCTATTATATACATATTAACATGCTAATACTAAGCTATACTTTATCCAGATTTCTAATTTTCAAAAGGGATTACTTGTCCGCATGGTCCACGAGGCCTTAACCATAAGTACGGGAACTGCAAAAGATATCTATTGGGGTATAAGCTAATAAGCTTAGTGAGAACTATTTCCATAAATAACTTCTTGTAACAAGATTCAAACAAGTTGATTTAATCAAACAAATGTAATGCACAAGCACGTGGGCAAACAAGCATATAGCTTTCCGGGAACTATATGTTGAATGGATTTACGCCCTCCATTCGGGGTTTGGTGATACTTATCCTCAAAACAAGTAGTTTTAATAACAGAAAATTTTAAGCTTGCGAGCACCATTGCCAAGCATTCATTAAAAGTTTTAAACTTGCGAGCACTCATCGCCAAGTATTCCGAATCTACTTGATTTGACCTTGCTTTCGGATCAACCGCCAAGCATATTCCATTAAGCCGCCAAGCAATCGCTTTCGGATCTCCCGCCAAGTGTTGCTTTCGACATGAGCTTACTATCCTTCTCACCCAAGGATAATAACCCAACCATGCAATGTAACTCACTTGGTGGTATGCATGAGTTCATTAATTTATAAAGTCATAACATAATTATTTTCAACTTTATGGCGATCAAGGAATTTCACACAAATCAATATTAAACTAAAACAATCACTTAGAACAATTCGGGCTTCGATATTCTTAGAATTCTTTCAAGGAATTATTTTACATGCATATCGGTTTATCTTTTCCTAACTCTAGTGCAACTAATTTACAAGCACAACAAGTGTAGCATTTAATGAAAATAAACTCACGATGCCATTGTCGTCTATTCCTCTAAGCGGATGAGTCGTTCACACACTCCACTTAATCGTAATAGTTCTCGGGGTAAAGGAATCCTTCCTCGGGGTTACCTAACTAAAGAAAATACCCACTATGAGTTTTTCTTGATGATTTTCTTGAATTTTGACAAAACAATATCAAAGAACGCTAAAGTTCGTACAAAAGAATGTTCCAACTTAAAATGGCCATAACTTGGTCATTTTAACTCGGAATCGCGCATATAATATACCGATTTCTACCTACTCGAAAAGATCTACCTATTTCCAAAATTATTTTCAACAAACAAGGCCATATAGGCTCCGAAAAAGTAGCGACAAAATTCACCACGGATTTCCAAGTAAAAACAACTTTGGTTCAAGAAATCAAAATTTGTTTGATAAATACTTAGTTATCTATATAGTTGAAAAATTCTCTTTCTATAACTATATAACTCTTATTTAAGCATGCTCAAGTGTCTTGTTGTCCAATTATTTTTCTTAGGTAAAACAATGTCGGGTTGAAGCTTTTCGGAAATTGTTTTTGTAAATTTCTTTAAAATGAATACCTTGCTTTCTTTATTTTCTAAAAACGTTATATGTTGGTTTTATTTTTCTTTTTCTAAGTGACCTTTAAAAATAAAATTTTCTCCTTTCTAAGTTACATTATTATTATATTTGAAGTTTTCTTAGGAAATATGCTATTCTTCATTTTTCTTGTATAAATTCTTTTGTTTACTTGTTTTGCAAAAATCCTTAATTGATATTTCTCATTCTTTTTCTCATGTCTCATATCTTTTCAAAAATAATCATCCATGCATGAAAATTTGTTTTTTTCATAAAAACAATGTGGAACAATTAAGGACTTTTTGTAGAAAAACTAATTTCTATAATTCTATTAATTTCCTCTTGTAACTTGAAAAGAAATAACTTTATTATTTTCAAACCATAATTTTCTTTGCCTATTAGTTTGCAAGGGTCTTTACTTAAAAATTTCCTTAGTCATCCATCTTATTTTCTTTCTTATGAAAAGAACCATTTTAACAAAAATATCTTCTTTTGAAAAACAAGGTGGAATAATAAAGACTTTTATATCTTTTCAAAGCAAAAGTGGTTTATAAAATTATAGTGAGTTCTTTTTGGTAACATGAAAAGGAATGAGTTTATTTTGTGTTGCTTTATAGATTTTATACTTTACATAAACTTATTCCTAAGTAACAAAAATTTTTTCTTTTTGTTTAAATAAAATTATGGACAACAATCTAAATGAACATGATTATGAGAATAATAATAACCAAAATAATATAAAGCATAATAATAAAGTCAAGTATTGGAGTCTTAGCTTTTTCAAGGCTCCCGGGACTAAGAAGTAAACTAGTCCCATAATAAAATAAAATGAAAGAATGCAAAACTTGTTTTGACTTGATGAGGACAAGTCTAAGACTAGAGACTAGTCTTAAAAACAACTTGAAATGAATAAATTGCATTGAAGTAAATAAATTGCATGAAAGGTAAATAATTTGCAAGATTATGAGCTTATATGCTCTAAATAGTATATATAGCTATATAGATATAGTAGGTAGTTATGAACATAAAAGAGGCATAAATGAACATAAGAGAAACATAAATGAATATAAAGGAAACATGAACATAGAGGAATTATGATTATGAACAAAAACAAAGTATGAACCTATTGTTGCTTTCTTAACCTTCATGGTTTTAGAAAACACACACTAAGCTCATACTAAGTAGATGAACATGGAGACTTCTTGAGGAACTTTTACCTAAAGAAGATGAGCTTAAAGAGGACTTCTTGAAGAACTTCTTGGAGATAAATTCTTGAGAGATTTTGAGAGAGTAATTTTAGTGTAGAAGTGGTGTGAAAGAAGTGAAAGAGGAGGAGGGGTATTTATAGGATTTTGAGGAGTGATTTTTGTGTGATTAAAATAAAGTGAATTTGTAAACCCCTAAATTTCGGAATTCGGTTTAGCACAAAACCCTAACTGGAAGTCAAACGAAACCCTAAAGGCCAACAAAACCCTAGTTTACCGTATCAATCTAAATTCGGCATTGCCGTTTTCTTTGGCCCGGAAAAACGAAGTTAGGATAATTAGCTCAAATAGCTCGTAATAACCATAGGTTTTATAAAAGTTTCAGTTTCGCGAAATTTGGGTGTCCTTTGAACCCGATCGGACACAGTTCTCGAAAAACGTGTCCGGAAGCCCGGAATAGTAAAAATATTCAGAATATACTGTTAGACTCGTAAAAATATAAGTTTTCCAAAAATATCAATTTCGTAATTTTTCGGTGAGTAAAAATAACAGATATAGCTATTATACGCGTATTTTCTTACTACCGGTACTTTAATTGTCATATCTACTTTACATTATACTATTCATTACTATTCTACACTATTCTTTTATCTCTACTTTTTCTTACACCTACTCTTACACACTACATAACCTATAATCTTTACTTTTTACCTTTCCCATAACTTTATATCACATCTACCTTACAAATTACATCTTTTATTTTCCAAAAAGTCACAAAATAAATCATTCCCCCCCCCCCCCCATTATGCAATGGCCGGCGCCCCATCTCTCTCCTCCCACTCAATTTTTTTAATTTTGCATTTATTTTAATCACACAAAAATCACTCCCCATTTTCCTATAAATACCCCCTCCTCTTCCACTTCTTTCACACATTCACTAACCACAAATTCTTACCAAAACTCTCTCAAATTTTCCTCTCAAAGCTCTCTCAAATTACTATCCCAAAACTCTCTCAAAATAATTCTACAACAACTTCCACCAACAACAAAAACCCAAAACCACATAACCATATCAAAGTCTTCCCTAGGTAACCCATTTATAATTCTTTCTTCTTCTTCATGTCATGTAACTTTACATGACCATAGTGTGAGTTTCCAAATACTACAAGTTGTGGAAACTACATTATGTTCATGAATTGTTCTTGTTCATGCCAATCCATTTATGTTTATGTTGATTTATTATTGTTTATATATCTATACATATTCTTTAGAGCATAAAAGATCACTTGCAATTTATTTATTTCATGCAAAGCAATTTATTTACTTTTCCATTGCAATTTATTTATTTATTCCAAGTTGTTGTTAAGACTAGTCTCTAGTCTTAGACTTGTCCTCATCAAGTCAAAACAAGCTTTTCTTCTTTCATTTTATTTCTTTATGGGACTAGTTTATTTCTTAGTCCCGGGAGCCTTGAAAAAGCTAAGACTCCAATACTTGACTTTATTATTTATGCTTTATGTTATTTTGTTTATTATTATTCTCATAATCATGCTCATTTAGATTGTTGTCCAAAAGTCTTCTAAAGATAATGAAATAAAAGAAAGCTTTTTGTCACTTAGAAATAAGTTCATGAGAAACATAAAAATATAAGATAACAAAAATAAACTCATTCATTTTCAAGTTACAAAAAGAATTCACTATGAATTTAGAAACTATTTTTACTTAAAAGCTAGTTAAATCTTCGTTACTCTACCTTGTTTTTCAAAAGAAAATATTCTTGTTGACAAAAATGGTTCTTTTCATAAAGAAAGAAAATAAGATGGACGACTAAGGAAATTTTAAATAAAGACCTTTGCAAACAAATAGGCAAAGAAAATTTATGGTTTGAAAATAATAAAGTTATTTCTTTTCAAGTTACAAGAGGAAAATAATAGAATTATAGAAATTGGTTTTTCTACAAAAAGTCATTAAATGTTCCACATTGTTTTTATGAAGAAAACAAGTTTTCATGCATGGATGATTATTTTTGAAAAATATGAGACATGAGAAAAAGAATGGGAAATATCAAGTAAAGATTTTTGCAAAACAAGTAAACAAAGAAATTTACACAAGAAAAATGAAGAAAAGCATACTTCCTAGAAAATTTTCAAATATAGTATTAATGTAACTTAGGAAGAAGAAAATCTTATTTTCAAAAGTCACTTAGAAAAAGATAAATGAAACCAACATAAAACGTTTTTAGAAAACAAAGTAAGCAAGGTATTCATTTCAAAGAAATTTACAAAAACAATTTCCGAAAAGCTTCAAACCAACATTGTTTTACCTAAGAAAAATAAATTAGACAACAAGACACTTGAGCATGCTTAAATATGAGTTATATAGTTATAAAAAGAGAATTTTTCAACTATATAGATAACTAAGTATTTATCAAACAAATTTTGATTTCTTGAACCAAAGTTGTTTTTACTTGGAAATCCGTGGAGAATTTTGTTGGACCCAAACAAGGCCCGGTCCAATTGTTCTGCTTTCCTCTCTTAACGCTTAAACACACCGACTAACCCTAATCTCTCTCAATCAACCTCTCTTCTTTCTCTCTGGATATGCGTAAGTTCTTATGAAACCCTAGTTTTACAATTTTTATCTTTGATATGAACTGAGTATAACAACTCTCTGTTTCGTGTTTCTTGCTAGGTACCTTTTCGAGTAAGGTTAACTCCTATGAGAAAGAAAGAAGAGACACTGGAATTTCGGGAATAAGGATGAGTTTTTCCTCTTTCGATTTCCTTTTTATTGCTATACTACAATTGTTATTTTGACAGCTATCTATTGCTGATCTGTCAATTTGTTATCTGTTGCTGATCTGTCAATTTAGTTACATGTATGTATGTTTCCAAATTGGAAACCCTAAAAACAGAAAGTGTAATCTAAGTAACTATTTAGTTACAAAATCCTTTATCCAAGTGGGTTGCCTTGTTATTCTCTTTTGGGTCGTAACAAATTTTGTCGCCACTTTTTCGGAGCCTATATGGCTTTGTTTGTGGGAAATAATTTTAGAAATGGGTAGATCTTTTCGAGTAGATAGAAATCGGTATATTATATGCGCGATTCCGAGTTGAAATGACCAAGTTATGGCCATTTTAAGTTGGAACATTCTTCTATACGAACTTTAACGTTCTTTGACATTGTTTTGTCAAAATTCAAGAAAATCTTCAAGAAAAACTCATTGTGGGTATTTTCTTTGGCTAGGTGACCCCGAGGAAGGATTCCTTTACCACGAGGGCTATTACAATTAAGAGGAGTGTGTGAACGACTCACCCGCTTAGAGGAATAGACGACAATGGCATCGTGAGTTTATTTCCATTAAATGCTACTCTTGTTGTGCTTGTAAATTTGTGGCACTAGAATTAGGAAAAGATAAACCGATATGCATGTAAAATAATTCCTTGAAAGAATTCTAAGAATATCGAAGCCCGAATTGTTCTAAGTGATTGTTTTAGTATAATATTGAATTGTGTGAAATTTCTTGATCACCTTAAAGTTGAAATTAATTATGTTATGACTTTATAAATTAATGAACTCATGCATACCACGAAGTGAGTCACATTGCATGGTTGGGTTATTATCCTTGGGTGAGAAGGATAGTAGGCTCATGTCGAAAGCAACACTTGGCGGAAGATCCGAAAGCGATTGCTTGGCGGCTTAATGGAATGTGCTTGGCGGTTGATCCGGAAGCAAGGTCAAATCAAGTAGGTTCGGAATACTTGGCGATGAGTGCTCGCAAGTATAAAAGTTTTTAATGAATGCTTGGCGATGTGTGCTCGCAAGCTTAAATTTTCTATTATTAAAACTACTTGTTTTGAGTATCACCAAACCCCGAATGGAGGGTGTAAATCCATTCAACATATAGTTCCCGGAAAGCCATATGATTGTTTGCCCACGTGTTTGATGCATTACATATGTGTGATTAACCAACTTGTTTGAATCTTGTTACAAGAAGTTATTTATGGAAATAGTTCTCACTAAGCCTATTAGCTTATACCCCGATAGCTACCTTTTGAAGTTTCCGTACTTATGGCTAAGGCCACGTGGACCATGTGGGCAGGTAATCCCTTTTGAATATTAGAACTCCGGATAAAGTACACCATAGTATTAGCATGCAAATAATTATATAATAGCTTAGTAAATTAGGGAATTGTTCCTAAGTATGCACAATCTTTGCTATGAACAAATATTTATTATGAATCCTCTTTTCTTAATATGTTTTTATATCTCCTTAAGCTTCATTATTCCATATATGGTCCTCTAAAATTATGAAAGTAAGCCTTACACTTAATATAAAAGCTTTTGGGAATGACTAAGGTTGTCATACTTAAGCTTTAATATTGAGTGTGGCGGACTGTCACGTTTAGGGTACCCGTTGGGGCGTGATAGAAATTGAAACAAAAATTGAGGAGATGGGCAAGGGGGCCGGCCATGTACATCAAAGGGGGGTTTGTTTTATTTTTTTGACTTTTTGGAAAGATAAAAGATGTAATATGTAAGGTAGATGTGATATAAAGTTATGGGAAAGGTAAAAAGTTAAGTTTATAGGTTATGTAGAGTATAAGAATAGGTGTAAGAAAAAGTAGAGATAAAAGAATAGTGTAGAATAGTAATGAATAGTGTAATGTAAAATAGATATGACAATTAAAGTACCGGTAGTAAGAAAATACGCGTATAATAGCTATATCTGTTATTTTCACTTATCGAAAAATTACGAAACTGATATTTTTGGAAAACTTATATTTTTACGAGTCTAACGGTGTATTCGGAATATTTTTACTATTCCGGGCTTCAGGACACGTTTTTCGAGAACTGTGTCCGATCGGGGTTCGAAGGACACCCAAATTTCGCGAAACTGAAATTTTTATAAAACCTATGGTTATTACGAACTATTTTAGCTAATTATCCCAACTTCGTTTTCTATGGCCAAAGAAAACGGCAATGCCGGATTTAGCTGGATACGGTAAACTAGGGTTTTGTTGACTTTTAGGGTTCTGTTTGACTTCTGGTTTAGGGTTTTATGCTAAACCGATTCCAAAAATTTAGGGGTTTACAATAAATACCCCATTTCCTCTACTTCTTTCACACATTTACCTTTACATAACAAAACTCTACCAAAATCACTGCACAAATTTCTCTACCAAAAATCATCTCTAAACAATTCTTTCCAACTTTCTTTTCTCTACAATCATCTTCCACATATCACTACTATCTACATATTCTTACAACCATTACCTTCTTTCTTCAACACATACACATCTTAGGTAAAAATCTCCTACATTTATTTTTTCCATGTCATGTAACTTAGTATGACCATGGTGTTGTTTCTTAAAGCTCATGTGGTCATGGAAGTAACAATATGCTCATGTTATGTTCATGCACATGCTAAGAATTTCTGTTATGATAATTTATTATATTATGATATTATGTTGTTATTATTGTTATTATACTCTTAATCTAACTTTATATATATTATTAAATATATGTATATCTATATATTTCTTAGAGTCTAAATGCTTACTAACTCTTACTAACATGCTCTTGCTATTCTTATTATTATTGCTCTTATTATGCTTTTTCTTTTCTTTCTTTTTCTTTTTCTTTTTTTATGGATTAGTCTATTTTTAGTCTCAGGATACCTTGATGCGGCTAAGGTTCCCAATACTTGACCTTATTATTTTGCTTACTATTGCTTCTTATATCTTTCCTATATTAATATGTGATATTTTCATCTATTTCATGCTACATAATCGTGTACATGCATCATTATAATGATATTGTCTCGACAAAAAATGAAGAGGAATTTTCTTTAATAAAGGAACATGAAACCAAACTCTTTTAATATATAACTTTCTTATTAAATAAAGATTTTGTCATCAAACACATAGAAAAATTATTTTTAACAACTTCTTTTCAAACTTATCATAAATTTTCTTAGATGTTAAAAAGGATGATTTCATCAAATAAATTAACTGAGGAAATAAACACTCTCTTTTTATGATAAGTAACATGGATTTTATTAAAACTTAGTGTCAATAATCTATTGATCTGCAAATTTTTCATAAAATCTTAAATTAGGATTTTACCAACTCCATAGTAAAATCCAAGAGTTAGACTAGTTTTCAAAGTTAAGATAAGAATCAACCCACTATTATTATAAATCCACTTATAGAAATAAAAGTTTGCCAAGGTTCTAATTGGTAAACTCATTTTCAAATAATTAGAAGAATATAAACATGATAAACTCAAAAGAAACAATAGGTATTATCAACAACTTAAGAAAATATTGAAAATGTTCATTCCAAGTAAATATTTTGTAAAGAACTTAAAAGACCAAGTTTTAGTAATAAAATTTATCTTTAAAGAAGTTAAGAAATAAAAATATAAGAAGAAAATACTTCTTTATAATTTTCAATCAAAACCATTTAAAAGGAAAAAAGTATGTAATTCGACTCAAATTATTAGAGACTATCACCAACATAGGAAAAAAATTTTGGAACTTCATTTTTATCACTAAAGGTAAAATTTGTAGATGACCAAGTTAAGAAAATTCATTTACCTTAGAAAAATACCCATTTATAATAATTCATGAATTTATAATATTCTTTCCAAACACTTAAAGAGAAAATTGTTAAAGTTCAAGTTTTCAACACCATAAAACAAATTGTTTAAAAAAATAATCGTTGAGACAATACCGTTAAGATTCTGCATGCAATATGAGTCTATATATTTTTTGTATTCAAAGGATTTTTTTAGTCATATAAATATCTAATTTTTTTGCTAAAGGATTTTTTTATAAAAAAAGTTTGGAAAATTGTGTTTCAAGGGTTGGGATTTTCGTGGTGAATCTGTACTGATCTATTTCATGATCCAAAAGAATTTTTATGACAAAAATAACTTTAAAAATAGATAGATCTTTTCGAGTAGGTAGAAAACGGTATATAATATGCAAAATTTCGAGTTAAAATGAGCAAGTTATGGCCATTTTAAGTTGGAATTTTACTTTGTACGATTTTTGACTAATGTAGTGAAATAAAATTAGCAAATTTAAGTAGAACTTCAAAGAAATACTCATTTTAGGTATTTATCTTGTATAGGTAACATGGAGATTGAGTTCCCGTACCCCGAAGATTACTTTGATGAGAAGTTTCCACGCAAATGGCCAAGTGAGTTTATTACTTATATTTTTGCACTTATGCTTTTGCTTGTAAAATAGTAGCATTAGAATTAGGAAAAGACAAAATAGAAAAGTGCATGTGCTTTATACATATGGTTAAAATTATGATTAAGTATATAGAGGCGGGAATTGCTTCTAATGAATATTTGATCTAGTATAGGAATGATTGTCTGCAAATTCTATGATCACCCATAAAATATTTAATCATGGCATGAATACTTAATTAAATTGATTCATGCATACCATTGGGTGAGTTCATTACATTTATTACTATACCTTTAGTGGGACAAAGGTATAGTAAGAAGGTTCATAGAGCCCATAAGATCTACAACACAACAAAGGGTTGCTCAAATTAAATTGCGGTGCATAAACATGTGAACAAATTATATTTTGCAGTTGGATAGTGGCTTGAATAAAAACTATGAAAAAAAGAATTATATTTTTCCAGTTGGGTAATGGCTTGAACAAAAACTACAAAGGATTTATAATTGTGAAAATCGATCCATACAGCATGGAATACCTAACCTCGAATGGAGGGGTAAATCCATTCAAGATATGATTCCCGTAAAATTGTATGTATTGTATGCTCATGTACTTGTGTGTATCTCATATGGTTGTTTAAATTAACTTGTTTTGATTATTGGTCGTTGGGTGTTTAATTGTGGAAATAATTCTCATTAAGCGCGAGCTTATACCCTCTAAGATATCTATTGCAACACTCAAGGCTAGAACCAAGGAGATATTTTACCCAGGTAAGACCTTCGAAGTCAAGAGTTTTTTGGATAGAGGTCAAAAGCTAGAAGTACATGTAGACTTCCATATAAAACTCAAAAATGTATTTATTTTGAAGATGGACTCTGTTAGACTTAGTTGTTTTTAATAGGGAATGCCCTTAAGGTTTGTAAGACTCTCTATATTTTGGAATCTTGATTATATTTTTATTATTTACTTTCTTAATTGCTATTATGTATAACTGCTTAAATGGCTTGTTCCAAAGTTTGGTTCACTACGATCGTGAAAGTACGCCTTACGCCCGATATCGAGACTTTTGGGATGACTAAGGCTGTCATACTTAAGTCTTAATATTGAGTATGGCAGGCTGTCACGTTTAGTGTACCTTTTAGAGTGTGACAAGCATATCATATATAAATCATAAAGAAATTACATGAAAGTGAATCCATCCTATAGTTCCACTTCCTCCACAAGAGCTCAAAGATTCACCAACAATTTCCTTAATATTATGATCATCAATCGTAACCGCAAACATCCCTGTTTCAATAAAAGCCTATAGGAGTGTAAGCTTACGACGAGCTTAGTGAGTTATTCCCTTTTATTCGTACCATGATTTCAAACAAGTTTATTAATTTTCACGTATACGCTATGCATGCTATGCAACAAGCACATGATTACGTAAATATAAAAAATTATCTGGAAACCATATATAGAAATTTACCCCTCCGTATTGAAGGTTAGGAAATTTAGGTACAAAGATCCCCGCCTTCTTCACTGCTAGTCCCTGAGCACTTTGCTCTCAGTGATCGATCGGCGCGGCTCATCCTTGAGATGTATCCCCAGTACACCTTAGTTCCCTAAGAATGAGCTTAACCTCTAGCCCTTCTAATTCCTCGCATAGGAGTAGCAGTCTGTATAAATGTGACTCGACGGATGTAATGCATGTCCATTTCATTTATATAGAGGCCGAGTATAATCATGGTAAACTTAAAGGTGATCAAACAATCATCGTACACACATAAGCAACATGTAATATTAACAACATACTTAAACAATCATTTGTGGATTCCGAAATACTTAACATCCATTGTCACACGTACGTAAAAGGCATATACATATAAACCCATACCCCATACAAGTCCATCTTATCTTGTACCTATAGATCTAGTGCTACTATCTACAAGCACAAGCAAGGTAACAGAATGTAGAGGGAAAACTCACTAGTCCATATTATAATCTTCTTAATCGTAATAATCCTCAAGAAGGAAAATTCCGTATTCTTTGTTACCTAAATAAAAGAACCTGGGATGAGTATTTCATAGAATTTCTACTTAAACTTTCTAATTTTATTTGGTTATTTTTGTAAAAATTCGAATTATGTGAAATCTCAACTTAAAATGGCTATAACTTGCTCATTTTAACTCAAAATTTTGTATATAAGATCTCTTTTTCTACCTACTCAAAAAGATCTATCTATTCATAAGGTTATTTTTAACATTTGAAGTCATTTGTGTTTGAAAATGGGTCGGTACAGCTCTAGCATGAAAATTCCAGCCTCACTTTGTAATGTTTCTCCATTTTATTTCATCCAAAATTCTATAGCAAACACATAAATATTTATATAGTTGAAAAATTCTTTTAATATAGACTCATATTATATGTATGATTCTAGTATTGTTATCTCAAAAATAAATATGTAAACAATCTTTGTGAAAGATAGAGTTTTGTGAATGTCATCCTTTGACTTGTGATTTAATTTCTATCTTGTGAATATGTGATTCAATCAGTAAGAAAATAATTATCATAGTTCAATAAATATTTTGAATTCAAGGGTCTCATTTTTTAAAAGAGTTTTATCTAATAATTTATTTTAGAAGACTTGGTTTTATTCATTAGTGGCATGAAACTCTAAGTAAATTCCTTTATAGAAAATTTCTTTAAATTTGATTCTCAAACAAAATTTTAATTTTTAGATTTTGTAAATATGAAACTTAATTAAAGAAAATCATGATTCCATATTTTGAATGCATGAATATTTTATTTTCATGATAAAATTCTTTTAACTAATTATTTTCTGAAACATGAACCTTTAGAGATTGTTGGAAAAATCTTTAGTTTGCTACAAGTGAGTATCTATTTATTATAACTATTATCTCCTTAATTTTATAAAAAAAATGAATTTTTACTTCATAAAACTTAGTTCCTTAAGTTGTACATCGATTTATTCCTAAGTGGATTTTTAATTAGTGAGTTGATTTTCAACTTAACTTAGAAAAGTTGATTGGTTCTTAGTATTTGTTAAAGTGTTGGTAATAATCTTATAAATAAGTTTTTAAGAAAAATTTATATATAAAAAATTATCAAACTTAAAGTTTTAGATGAAATTTTATTTTGGTAATTTGAAAAAAGAGTAAAGAATTAATTGAAATTGGAAAAAAAGGTCTTGCATAATATCAACACTAAAACCGATGATGAACTTGTCTAAAATTTTTGAAAAAAGCATTTTGTTGGAACAAAATTATAAATTTTAATAGAACGTTTCCTAAGTGATAAAATTACATTTTTATAGTGAGCTTAACATATTTTCTTTATAAAAGAAAGAAATTCTTGTATTTTTATTAAGACAATAACAACATGATCATGCATGAACATGAGTTTATAATTAAATAGAATGATAAAAATAATTAATATGAAAGATGGAAGATAATGAAATAAGCACATAATAAAATTCAAGTATTGAAAAGTCTTAGCTTGTGTCAAGACTTCCCGGACTTAGACATGGATAAGTCCTTTAAGAAAATAAGAAAACAAATAAGAAAATCATTGGACTCTTAGATTTCTTTCAAGGCTCCCCAGACTTAGATTATGGACAAGTCTAAAAAGAAAGAAGAAAAATTATTTTGACTTGATAAGGACAAGTCTAAGACTAGCAAGACTAGTCTTAATGAAACTACATGAAATAAATAAATAAATTACATAAGCATAAATAAAGGATATGTTAGTGAGCTTATATGCTTTAAGAAATATACATACACATAAATATATTTAATAACATATAGAAGTTAGATTAGAAGCATGAATAATATAGCATAACAATATAATAATATATTGCATGAATAAGAACAAAACATAAACATATTATTACTTCCTCAACACCATGATTTTAGAAAACACATACTATGGTCATGCAATGCTGCATAGCATGAAGGATAAAAATTATGAATTTTTACCTAAGGTTTACGTGGATAGGGAGGAAGAAGGATTTTGTTGTTGGGTGTATGGAGATAATAATGGAATGGAAAGAAGAGAGAGAGCTGGAAAGAGAAATTTAGAGAGGAAAATCAGAGAGAGAAGTTGAGAAATAATTTTAGTAGAGTATTGCTGTGGTAAAAGAAAAGTGTATAAAAAGTGAAGGAGGGAAGCGGTATTTATAGATAAAACTGGAGGGAAATTGTAGTTAATTAAATGAATAAAAAAAATTGATGGCATGAAGGGGAAGGGTAATTAAAAATTAATTTTGGAAGAAAAGTGTAAAAGAAGTTTGGTAATATTTGGTGTAGAATTTTTATGGAAAAAGAAAATTATAAGAAATAGATATATAAGTTGTAAGAATAGGTAGTATGGAAAAGTAAAGATAAGTGAATAGTATTGAATAGTAGGAATAGTATAATAAATAGTAAATAAGAAAAATAAATTACTGGTAGTAAAGAAAATACACGTAAAAATGTTATATCTAATATTTTTAAATACCAAAAAAATTAAGAAACCGATATTTTATGAATCCTTATAAAATTACGAATCTATATTGATTTTCGGAATATTTTTACTATCCCAAACCCCATGATATGTTTTTCGAGAATTGATCCTGTTCGGGTTTGACACGATCAAATTTTTGATGAATTTGATCTTTTGAGCTTTATTATATTATTACAGATCATAATCTACGATTATCTAAATTTTATGTTGCAAAGGTTTAGAGCGTAGGATTGCTGAATCTACATTCACTAGAGATTGTTGTTGCTCTACGTTTACTTTAGGGTTCCGATTTGCTTCCGACTTTTTATTTATTCGTAAGATCATAAAATTTTGAGGTTTTTTACCGTGTTATATTTTTTGTTCAAAATTTATGCTTTACTCTATTTTTATGATGTATTTAACAATTTTCAGTTCCCGATATTGTTTAATTGAGTATAGGGTTACGTGATGACTTAGTTTGACTTTCAGTATTAATTGAAGTTCATGATTCAAAAATTAGCCAAAGGGTCTAAGGTTTTATACTTTTGTCATCAAATATTTGCTTGGATATACTATCTTGATTTTCGTGTTAGATGTCAAATAGGTAAATTGTTTAGCGTATGGATTTTGAGTTGAAAGATTATTGATTTTTCCATCTTGTTTTTGAAGGTTCTCATTCTTATATGGTTAAGGAATTTTGTATTTCATCTTGTTTAGAATTCGATTGTAAATTTGGATGGGTTTTTAGGATTTTAGTTTTGGTACTTAACTCTAGGATTAATTTTTAAGAGCTATGAAAAATTCAAGGGTTTACAAGTGCCACATGGAAAATTTTAGGCCAACTTTTAAAAAAAAAAATCAATTAAATCTAGATATTGTGCTAATTATTTTTTACAACATCTACACAAATATATAATTGACTTGCATAAGTATATTATTCACCTGTTGATATGATTAGAATACTTAGTTAAAATTAAGTAGTAAAATCTCAAAGGAAAAAATTTACCTTGTATTTAGATCTAGAATTGGAATTTTGAGAGTAGGTCGAGTCCTTGTATGAAAAATAAACAAGTCTATTTCTAAGAAAAAGTTAGCTTGTATATACTCTTTTGAGTTCTTTTTAAAGAGCTTTTCAAAACTTAGTGAAAGAGGTAGATGAAACTTTTTACTTAGTGATCCTTTATAAAAAATGTCTTAATCTTGATATGGTATTCAAAAGAAAAAAAGAAAACAAGAATAGTCTTTACTCTTCTAACTAGGGTAATTGAGTCATGAGTATCCAAACTTGAATGTTGGAGTGAGGAAGTGTCCGTAGGGATCCTTTTAAAACTAAGTCACTTGGGTGATGAGCCCAGCATATGAACTCACTATAACAAGAAGGCAGGAAAGGTAAAGTTCAGTTCTTGAACTTTGAAAAAAAAAAGACAAAGGTTCAATTCTGACATCTAAATCGTTGAATTTATTTACATATTTGAGGCATTTGAGTTAAAGTATCATACCCATACTTTGAATTATTTTTTTTTAAACTGCTATATGGAAAATTTTAGGCCAAATTTAAAAAAAAATTCAATAAATCTGAAAATTGTGCTAATTATTTTTAATAGCATCTGTACAAATATGAAATTGACTTGCTTAAGTGTCTTATTCACCTACTGATGTGATTAGAATGCTTAGTTAAAATTAAGTAGCAAAATCTTTAAGGAACAAATTTACCTTATAGTTAGCTTTAGAATTGGAAGTTTGAGAGTAGGTCGAGTTCTTATGTGAAAAATAAACATGTCTACTTCTAAGAAAAATGTTAGCTTATATATACTCTTTGGAGTTCTTTTTTAAGAGCTTTTCAAAACTTGGTGAAAGAGGTAAATGGAACTTCTTATTTAGGGATCCTTTATAAAAAATGTTAATCTTGACATGGCATTCAAAAGAAACGAACGAAACAAACATAGTCTTTACTCTACTAACTCAAGCAATTGAGTCATGAGTATCCAAACTTAGATGTTGGAGTGAAGAAAAGTCCATAGGGGTCTCTTTAAAACTTTGCACTTAGGTAACGAGCCCAGATGTGCTGGCTCAATGAGCTCACTATAACGTGAAAGGAGGAAAGATAAAATTCCAATTCTTGAACCCTTAAAAAATAGAAAAAGGCAAAAGTTCAATTCTCATAACTAAATTTTTGAATTTATTTACGTATTTGAGACATCTAAGTTGAAGTATTGTGCCCACACTTTAAACTCTAAAATTTTCGGTTAATTTTAAGTGTGATCTTAGAATTAAAAGTCAATCGGAACCCTAAAGGTCAACAAAAGTCTAGTACAAACCTTAGAATTTAGATCTGGCATTCTCATATTCTTTAGCCCTAGAAAACAAAGTTGAGTTAATTAGTGATAATAGTTCATAATATCTCGAGGAATCATAAAAATATCATATTCCTGAAATTCAAGTGTTATTCAGACTCAAGCGAGATCAGTTCTTGAAAAGCATGTCTCGGAGCCAGAAATAATAAAAATATTCCGATAACACCTTTAGGATCAATTTAAAACAAGGATTTCAAAAATATCAGTTTCGTAATTTTTCGATAACTAAAAATAACAGATATCGCATTTATACGCATATTTTCTTACTACTAGTATTTTACTAGTCATATCTACTTTACGTTACACTATTCATTTTATTCTACACTATTTATCTATCTCTACTTTTTCTAACACCTACTCTTACAACACCCCTACTCTTACAACACCATACACCTATTATCTTTACTTTTTACCTTTCCCATAACTTTATATCATATCTACCTTACAAATTATTACTTTTAACATATAAAAAAACAAAAAAATATCATATCCCCCTCTCTCTCACTAAGTGGCTAGCACCCCCTCCCCTTAATTCTCTCTCAATTTTTTTTTTAATTTTTATTTAATTAAAACACTCAAAATTTACTCCCCATTTTCCTATAAATACCCCCTCCTCTTTCATTTCATTCACATAAATTTCACTCCCAAAACACTCTCCAATTCCCCTCCCAAATACTCTCCCAAAACATTCTTAAATTTCTTTCACAAAACGCTCTTCTTCTTCTACAAACATTACCACAATTCTTACTTTAGGTAAGAATTCTCTTTAAATTTCTCTTACCATGTCATGTAACTTCATATGACCATAGTTTGAGTTTCCTAAACGCAATGTTATGGAAGTTACACTATGTTCATGTATTGTTCTTGTTCATGAATATGTATTTATTCTATGTTATTATTTTGCTCTTATTTTTATTGATTTTATACTAACTTTTTATATATGTAACTAGATATAATTATGTACTTATATATAATCTTTAAAGCATATAAGCTCATGGTTATTTATTTACTTCCAAGTTATACAATTTATTTATTTATTTCATATTATTTTAAGACTAGTCTTTAGTCTTAGACTTGTCCTCATCAAGTCAAAACAATATTTGCTTTCTTTTCCTTATTTCTTTTTGGGACTAGTCCATTCTTAGTCCCGGGATACCTTAATAGAGCTAAGGTTTCCAATACTTAACGTATTTCCTTACTTGCTTATTTTTACTTATTATGTCTTTCTTATGTTTTCATAAATTTATGATTTCATGTTCATAATCATGCATGAACATATTGATTTTATCTCAACAAGATAAAGAAGAAAAAATGTTCCCTTAAACAGAAGCTCTTTTCAAAGTAAATGCTATCGTGACTTTCTCAAGAATCTATCTTAGTATATTTCTTCTAAGAAATCTAATGGAGCTCATAATAAGATTTAGAAACCAAAGAATATAGGAATTTTTAGATAAAACACACTTACACCAAACAAAATTGTAAAGTAGAAAAGCATTCTTTAAAGATTTAAAATTTTCAAGTTCTTATTTAAACAAAAGTTTTACTAAACTTCACTCTTCATCAATACTTTGAATTTCAAATAGACTAGTTTGATAAACACCAAAGAAATTTCCTTTCATAAAAATAGAATGATCTTAAGGAATAAGATTAATGAACAACTTAGGAAATTATTTCTTTAAATATAAGAGCATATAGAATCACTACTACTTTCAAAAAGTATTAGAAACTAAGCTATAAGAAAAAAGAAAACCACTCTTTTGAAAATTTAAAAGACTAAGGAAATGGAATTAAGGAAAAGAAAATACTCATTTAAATAACTTGAGAAATTTTCTAGCAAGCTAAAAAAAAAAATTCCAAAAGTTTTAGAAGACTTTACTTTTACTAAAAATTAATGGTTGAGACAACTGTAAATCCCTGAAATTTTTGGATTCGAATTATACTTTAAACCCTAATCGGAAGTCAACCGGATATTTCTGAGTCAACAAAACCCTAGTTTACCATAACCGCTTAAGTCCGGCATTGCCGTTTTTTTCTAGCCCTAGAAAACGAAGTAGGAATAATTAGTTATTATGGTTCGTAATAGCTATAGGTTACGTAAAAATGTCAGATTTACAAAATTCAAGTGTCCTTAGGACCCGATCGGACACAGTTCTTGAAAAACGTGTCCGAAAGCTCGGAATAGGAAAAATATTTCGAATACAATGTTAGACTCATAAAAATATGAGATTTCCAGAAATATCAATTTCGTAATTTTTCGGTAGCTAAAAATATCAGATATCGCTTTTATACACGTATTTTCTTACTACCGGTATTTAATTGTCATGTCTACTTTTACATTACACTATTTTCTACTATTCTACACTATTCACCTATCTCTACTTTTCCTTACAACCTACTCTTACAAACCATACACCTATTTTTACACATTTTCATTTCCAATACAACTTCACATCTTTCATTTCTTACTTTTAATTAACAAAATAACAAAAAAAAAGATAAAATTTTCCCCTCTTTTATGCATGAAGTAGCGCAGCGCCCCCCCCCCCCCCCCCCCCCAATGATGCTCAATTTGTTTTATTTTTCACTTATTTAATTAACACAAATTATCTCCTACATTTTCCTATAAATACCCCTCATACCTTCACTTCTTTCACACCACTTCTTTACTAAAGTTACTCTCTCAAAATCTCTCAAGAATTCTCTCCAAGAAGTCTTCTTCTTCTTCTTTCTTTTAGGCAATATGCCTTCAAGAAATTCCTATGTTCATCTACTTAGTATGAACTTAGTGTGTGTTTTCTAAAACCATTAGGGTTAAAAAAGCAACAATAGGTTCATACTTTGTTTTTGTTCAAAATATCCAACTCCTTTGTGTTCTTTTATGTTCATTACTATCTAAATATCTATATAGCTATATATATTATTTAGAGCATATAAGCTCAATGTTTTGCAATTTATTTACCTTTCATACAATTTATTTACTTCATTGCAATTTATTTCAAGTTGTTTTTAAGACTAGTCATTCTAGTCTTAGACTTGTCCTCATCAAGTCAAAACATTTTCTTTTTCTTTTCTTTTCGGGACTAGTCTTTTCTTAGTCCCCGGGTACCTTGATGAAGCTAAGGTCCCAATACTTGATTTATTTCTTTATATGCTTATTCTTTCAAGTTATTATGTTCTTTTCATATTTTCATGGCTTATGGTCCATATTCATGTATGAACATAATGGTCTTGTCTTAACAAGATAAATGAAGGAAATGTTTTCTTAAGATAAAAAGTTTTCCCCTAGAAATAAGAGTATGGAGTTAATGTTTTCCCTAAGAAACTAAGAAGTCATCCTAAACAAGCCTAGAGGAACTTACAAGAAATTTTATAAACATACAAAGGATTTATGCAGTAAATAAGAGTTTTACAATAACTTCACCTTTTTCTTTAAATAATAGAACCCCTTTTCATTAAAATAAAATGATCCCAAGAAACCAAGGAACTAAAATATTCTTTTGTGAAAATTATTATTATTACAAATTGCTGGAAACTAAGCTTAGAAAAATAAAAATCATTCTTTTAAAATACTTACAAGAAATTAAATACTCATTTTAAAGGAGCTCAAGATCTTTTTAGAGTAAAATAAATATTTCAAAATTTTCTCAAGTTCAAATCTTTCAAGACTTTACCTTTTTCATGAATTGAGACAACTCCATTTACTTCATATATTTGTTATGAATCATTACATATATGCATATACCTTTCAAAAAGTTTACAAAATACTTAAAATATTCATCTCTTCAAATGAGCTTTGTGTACAAGAAGGAAAATAAGTTTTTGCAAATTCGTGGCAAATCTGGTCGCTGCCTTTTTGGGACCCAAACGACTTAGTTTTATAAAAAGAAGCTTAAAAATTCGTAGATCTTTTCAAGTAGGTAGAAAACGATATATTATATGCGAAATTCCGAGTTAAAATGAGCAAGTTATGGCCATTGTAAGTTGGAATTTCCCCTTATACGATTTTACCGTGATTTTAAGAAAAGATTAGAATCTTCAAGAATAGAAGTTCATAAAATACTCATCTTAGGTATTCTTCTTTCTTTTAGATAATCTCGAGGAGGATTGTTCATATCCCGAAGATTACTACGATTAGTGGGAATCTCGAACGACTCATCCATTTCAAGAAAGGTGTCATCATGGCTAAGTGAGTTTACTTCCTGTTAATTTTCTCATACTCTTGATTGTGCTTGTAAAATTAGTTACACTAGAATTTAGGCTAAATCAAAACGAAGTGTATGATAATATGTTGAAAGAATACTAAGTATATCGAAACTCGATTTGTTTGTAATAAAGTTGTATGTGCATTAATATCTTGAAGTGTTTGAAATTGGTTGATCACTTGAAAGAAGTTAAATGTAACCACTAGACTTTAATTAACGAAATTATTCATGCACTTCATATGTTGAGTCCCATTTCATTCACTACTATACAATTGGTGGGACAAGTGTATAATAGTGGTAGTAGGCAGAACCAATATATCATGTAAGTGGCGAGTAGGAGCCGGTAAAAACTACAAAATTGGTAGCTAGTAGGAGCCTGTAATAACTACAAGTTTTTGATGGCGTATAGGAGCCGACAAGATCTATAAAAGTGTTTTTAAAAGTTGTGGCTGTAATTGGCCTGAATACCCAATCCCAAATGAAGGGCGTAATTCATTCAACATATGATTCCCGAAAAGTCATATGTCTTGTATGCTCACGTGGTTGTTACATTCCATATGTTTAAATAATAAACTTGGTTGATAATTTTCTTTGAGTATGAATTTTGGGATTTACTCACTAAGCCCATAAGCTTACACCCCTATAGATATTTGTATTCTCAGGGACACCTATTTTTTTGCCCAAGGCCTCCCCGTATCCGTGTAAGTTTTATATATTGAAGCTTTTGGAGGAAATCTACTCGAAGACTTAGATTAAAATTCCTTTGAAATCTTTAATGTAGTATTTTGGATGTTGTAAAGAGTATCACGATCCTTGGGATTAGCGGGGGTATGCCCTTAAGAAATCATGTAATAGACCTTTAGTTATTAATGATATAATTATGTTTTATTTCTGGATTCTTGTATGTTCATTTTTACTTGCTTAAACTATGCTTTCCAAAAGCGTCTCCTATTACCGTGCTAGATGCCTTACATATAATACTAAGGCTTTCGCATGACTAAGGTAGTCATTCCTAAGCCTTGATATCATATGCGACGGGCTGCCACGTTTAGGGTACCCTTCGGGGCATGACAATAACTTCATTAATTTCATGCATTTAACATGAGTCATCAATATATATATATATATATTCAAAGGTCTTTCAAATCATTATAATATCTATATCTTTGATACAAGTTTTTGTAAAAAGAAGAAAACTAAGTTTTGCAAAAATTCGAGGTGAATTTGATCACCACTGTTTCGGAACTCAAACGACTTAGTTCGATAAAAATAGTTATAGAATTGGATAGATCTTTTCAAATAGGTAGAAAACGGTATATTATTCGTGCAATTCCGAGTTAAAATGACCAAGTTTTGGCCATTTTAAGTTGGAATTACCCTCTGTACGAATTTTAACGATCTTATGACATAGTTTTTGAAAAATACCATAGAATCAACAAGAAATACTCATTAAGGGTATTCTTCTTGATTATGTGATCCCGTAGAGGAGTGTTCATGCCCGGAGGATTATTTTGATTAAAGGAATTTCCAATCAACTCATCCATAAGGAGAAAGTGTCATCATGGCCGAGTGAGTTTACTTTCCTTTATTTTTCATGCTTATGATTGTGCTTGTAAATTTAGTTGCATTAGATTTAAGGCAAGATAAAATAGATATTATATGATAACATATTGAAAGAATATTAAGTATATCGAAGCATGAATTGCTTGTAATAAATTGTATGAGTATTATTACGTTGAAGTGTTTGAAATTGGTTGATTACTTATAAGAAATTAAAATATAACAGCTAGTCTTTAATTAAAAATTTACACATACACGTCACATGTTGAGTTACAATGCATTCACTACTATACAATTGGTGGGATAAGTGTATGATAGTGGTGGTAGGCATAACTGGTATATCATGTATGTGGCAAGTAGGAGCCGGTAAAAACTACATAAATTGGTGGCTAGTAGGAGCCTGTAATAACTACATGTTTTTTATAGCGTATAGGAACCAGTAAGATCTATAAAAATATTTAAAGTAGTGGTCGTAATGGGTAGGAAGACCTAACCCCGAATGAAGGGCGTAATTCATTCAACATATGATTCCCGAAAAGTCATATGTCTTGTTTGCTCACATGTTTACTGCATCCCATTTGCTTGCTTAATAAACTTTATTGATATTTTGTTTCAAGTATGAAATTTTAGGATTTACTCACTAAGCCCATAAGCTTACGCCCCTATAGATATTTGCATTCTTAGGAACACCTGTTTTTGTACCCAAGGTCTCCTCATATCTGCACAAGTTTTCTTTTAGAGCTTTTCAAATCTTTTGATGTAGCATTGTGAAGATTATTAGCTATTTTGATCTTTGGCTTTTAGCGGGGGTATGCCCCTAAGAATCATGTAACAAATCTTTGATTATTAATATTATCAACTATTTATTTTTGGATTCTTGTATGTTCATTATTACTTGCTTAGACCACATTTCCCAAAAGTGTCTCCTATTACTGTGCTAGACGCCTTACATGTAATATTAAGACTTTCGCGTGACTAAGATGGTCATTCTTGAGTCTTGATATTATATGAGGCGGGCTGCCACATTTAGGGTATCCTTCGGGGCGTGACATACTCCTTGAATGATTTGTTCTTAAGTGCAATATGGCAAATTTAGGCCAAATTAATAAAAAAAAAATCATAAAATCTAGAGAATGTGCTAATTATTTTTTATAGCATCCATACAAATTTGAATTTTACATGCTTAAGTGCCTTACTCACAGACTGATGTAATTAGAATACATAGTTAAAATTAAGTAGCAAAATCTTCAAGGAACAAATTTACCTTATATTTGGCTTTAGAATTGGAAGGTTCAGAGTAGGTCGAGTCCTTATGTGAAAAATAAACAAGTCTACTTCTACGAAAAAGTTAGCTTGTATGTATTTTTTTGAGTTCTTTTTAAAGAGCTTTTCAAAACTTAGTGAAAGAGGTAAATGAAACTTTTTACTTAGAGATCCTTTAAAAAAGAGTCTTAATCTTGATGTGGTATTCAAAAGAAAAGAAAGAATCAAGCATAATCTCTACTCCACTTACTCAGGTAATTGAGTCATGAGTATTCAAACTTAAATGCTGGAATGAGGAAGAATCCACAGGGATCCCTTTAAAATCGAGTCACTTGGATGATGAGCTCGGGATGTACCGACTCAATCAACTCACCAAAACGAGAAGGGAGGAAACATAAAAGTTTAATTCTTGAACTTTGAAAAAATAAAAAGGCAAAAGTTCAATTCTAATGTCTAAATTGTTGAATTTATTTACATATTTGAGACATCTGAATTGAAGTGTTGTATCTACACTTTGAATCATTTGTTCTTAAGTGCTATATGGCAAATTTTAGGCCAAATTAAAAAGAAAAATTAATGAAATCTGGAGATTATGCTAATTATTTTTGGTAGCATCTGTACAGATATGAAATTGACTTGCTTAAGTGCCTTACTCACCTACTGATGTGGTTAGAATACTTAGTTAAAATTAAGTAGCAAAATCTTTAAGGAAAAAAATTACCTTGTATTTAGCTTTAGAATTGAAAGTTTGAGAGTAAGTCAAGCCCTTATGTGAAAAATAAATTGGTCTACTTCTAGGAAAAAGTTAACTTGTATATACCCTTTTGAGTTTTTTTTAAAGAGCTTTCCAAAACTTAGTAAAAGAGGTAAATGAAACATTTTACTTAGTGATCCTTTATTAAAAAAAAAAAAAAAGTCTTAATCTTGATATGGCATTCAAAAGAAGAGAAAAAAACAAGCAAAGTCTTTACTCTACTAACTCAGATAAATGAGTCATGAGTATCCAAACTTGAATATTAGAGTGAGGAAGAGTATATAGTGTCCCTTTTTGCAATCCCCTAGATTTTATGCTACGGTTATGTTCAAATCTTAAATTGAAAGTCAATCGGAAACCCTAACTTCAATAAATACGTACCAAACCTTAATAGATTAGATCCGACAATCCCGTGTTTCTAATCCTGAAACAACAAAATTGAGATAATAGTGGATAATAGTTCGTAAAAATATAAGGATGCATAAAAATATCAAATTCGACAATTTTCAATGTCTTTTAGATCCGAACGGGATCAGTTTTCGAAAACTGTACCTTGGTATCACCGACAGCAAAAGTATTTCGATAATACCAATAAACTCGTAAAAATTCAAGGATTTCAAAAATATCAGTTTTACAATTTTTCTATATCTAAAAATATCATATATAGCTTAATTACGCGTATTTTCATTACTACCGATATTAATTTGCCTTATCTACTATTTATAGTACTATTCTTTACTATTCACCTATCTCTACTTTTTCTACACCTATTTCTACACTCTACAATCCTATTATTTACTTTTTACTTTTCTTATACATCTTTATTCACATCAAGCTTTACATCTTATTACTTTTAGTTAACAAAAATACAAAACAAACTCTCTCTCCTCTCTCATATTCAGATGGCCCCCTCCCTCTCCCATACACACACATTTATTTTTCTTTTTTCAATTTATTTAATTCACGTAATTTTCACTCAAAAATTTTATAAATACCCCCCTCTTTCTCCAATTCTTTTACATATTCATTCACCTTACTAAAACTCTCTCAAATTCTCTCCCCAAACACTCTCTACCAAAATCTCTCTTTTCTTTCTTTACTATCCAATTTTTCTACACATTTCCTACACACATAAACACTATCCAAACCTTTCTTCTACTACCACTTGCATACTTTCTTTTAGGTAAAATTTATTACCCATTTCTTTCTAGCATGTCATGTAACTTAACATGGCCATGGTGTATGTTTCTTAAACATTTAAATGTTATAGAAGTAACACTATGTTCATGTTTTGTTCTTGTTCATGAATAAATTTCATATTATGTTGTTTCACTATTATGTTGTTATTATTATGATCTTATTGTTATTATCATGCTTCTAACCTAACTTTATATATGATACTATCAACATATATATATATATATATATCAATATTTTCTAGAGCCTAAATGCTCACTAACTCACTAACAAGCTTATTATTATATTTGCTCTTATTCTTGCTTTTTCTTTTTCTTTTTCTTCTTTTTCTCTTTTTTGGGACATAGTCCTGAGTTACCTTGATAAAGTTAAAGCTCCCAATACTTGGCTGGGTTACCTTGATGAAGCTAAGGTTTCCAATACTTGACCATAATGTCTTGCTTATCATTACTATCTTGCTTATTAATATTAACTTGCTTCTTATCTTATATTTTTATAGTCTACATACTACATGCTCATAATTCACGCATTTACATAATGATATTGTCTCAACTATATTTAAAAGTAGAAGTTTTCTTTAATAAAAGAACTTGAAACCAAATTTTCTATTATGTAACTAATCACTAAATAAATGAGTTATCATCAACAACATAAAAATGGATTTTTACAACATTTTTCTCAAGTTTTTTCAATGGTAACCTAAGTCTTAGTAAAAATAATTTGCTAATATTCAAAGTTTTCACAAAAACCTTAAGATTAAAGTCTTTTCAGTACCATAACAAACCCAAGAAACAAACTAGTTTTTAAAGTAAGATAAAACTAACCTAATAACTTATAAACCCACTTAGAAAAATAATGATTTTCAAGTTTCTAAAGAAGGAACCTATTTTCAAAAAATAACAAGAGTATAAATATGATAAGATTAAAAATAAAGGATTTTATCAATAAAGATGATTTCTTTTCAAATAAAATTGGTAAAGGAAATAAAAGACCAAGTTTTAGAAACAAAACTTAATTTTAAATAGTTAATAAAAAAGAATATAAAAGGAAAAGACTCATTTACTAAAACCATTCTAAAAGAAAATTTATAAATATGTTATCAACAACTTAATAAAATTTTTGAAAACTTTGTTCTTTTTTCACTAAAAGTAAAAAATTGTAAAAGACCAAAGTTAAGGCAAAAATTTACTTGTTTTAGAAAAGAAATGGGAAAAAAAAGAATATACTTATTTATAATGATGTAAGAAAATGTAAAGTTTCTTCAAAATACTTTTTAAAAAAATTGCCAAGTTTAAGTTTCAACATTTCAAGATAAATCGTTGTATGAAAATAATCATTAAGACACTACTATTAGAAATTTTGCACATAAAGTGAGCTTGTATATATACTCAATAGATTATTCAATCATATAATATATATATATATATGTATAACTTTGCCAATGGATTTTTGAATGAAGTTGAGTCGGGAAATTGTTTTGCAAAATCTGGAACTTTTTGTTTTGAATCTTACCGCGGCTTTTAGCAACCCAAATGACCTTTTATGTAAGAAATAACCTTAGAAATGGATAGATTTTTTCGACTAGGTAGAAATCGGTATATAATATGCGAAATTCTAAGTTAAAATGAACAAGTTATGGCCATTTTAAGTTGGAATTTCACTATATGCGATTTCTGATGTACTTAGTAAAATAGAGTTGCAAGTTTAAATAGATCTTCCAAGAAATACTCATTTCAGGTATTTCTTTTGTATAGGTGACGTCGAGTCCAAGCTATCTTTGTAAACCCCTAAATTTTCGGAATCGGTTTAGCACAAAACCCTAACCGAAAGTCAAACGAAACCCTAAAGGTCAACAAAACCCTAGTTTACCGTATCCATCTAAATCCGGCATTGCCGTTTTCTTTGGCCCGGAAAAACGAAGTTGAGATAATTAGCTAAAATAGTTCGTAATAACCATAAGTTTTATAAAAGTTTCAGTTTCGCGAAATTCGGGTGTCCTTCGAACCCGATCGGACACAGTTCTAGAAAAACGTGTCCGGAAGCCCGGAATAGTAAAAATATTCCGAATATACCGTTAGACTCGTAAAATATAAGTTTTCCAAAAATATCAGTTTCATAATTTTTCGGTAAGTAAAAATAACAGATATAGCTATTATACGCGTATTTTCTTACTACCGGTACTTTAATTGTCATATCTACTTTACATTACACTATTCATTACTATTCTACACTATTCTTTTATCTCTACTTTTTCTTACACCTACTCTTACACTCTATATAACATATAATCTTAACTTTTTACCTTTCCCATAACTTTATATCACATCTATCCTACATATTACATCTTTTATTTAACAAAATACAAAAAAATAAAATCACTCCCTCTCTCCTCTCAAAGTGGCCGGCGCCCCCCCTCTCATAATGCCCATCATTTTGTTTTAATTTTGCTTTATTTAAATCACACAAAAATCACTCCACATTTTCCTATAAATACCCCCTCCTTTTTCGCTTCTTTCACACATTCACTACCCACAAATTCTTACCAAAACTCTCTCAATTTTTCCTCTCAAAGTTCTCTCAAATTACTATCTCAAAACTCTCTCAAAATAATTTCACAACAACTTCCACCAACAACAAAAACCCATAACCACATAACCATATCAAAGTCTTCTTTAGGTAACCCCTTTATAATTCTTTCTTCTTCTTCTTCATGTCATGTAACTTTACATGACCATAGTGTGAATTTCCAAAGACTACAAGTTATGGAAACTACATTATGTTCATGTATTGTTCTTGTTCATGCCAATCCACTTATGTTTATGTTGTTTTATTATTGTTTATATATCTATACATATATATACATATTCTTTAGAGCATATAAGCTCACTTGCAATTTATTTATTTCATGCAAAGCAATTTATTTTCTTTTCTAATTGCAATTTATTTATTTATTCCTTGTTGAAATTAAGACTAGTCTCTAGTCTTAGACTTGTTCTCATCAAGTCAAAACAAGCTTTTCTTTCATTCATTTTATTTTATTATGGGACTAGTTTATTTCTTAGTCCCGGGAGCCTTGAAAAAGCTAAGACTCTAATACTTGACCTTATTATATTTATGCTTTATGTTATTTTGTATATTATTATTCTCATAATCATGTTCATTTAGATTGTTGTCCAAAAGTTTTATTTTCTAAAGATAATTAAATAAAAGAAGGCTTTTTGTTACTTAGGAATAAGTTTATGTGAAACTAAGATAACAAAAATAAACTCATTCATTTTCAAGTTACAAAAAGAATTCACTATGAATTTAGAAACTATTTTTTTTTTTTTTACTTAAAAAGCTACTTAAATCTTCGTTACTATACCTTGTTTTCAAAAGAAGAAAATATATTTGTTGACAAAAATGGTTCTTTTCATAAGAAAGAAAATAAGATGGATGACTAAGGAAATTTTTAAACAAATAGGCAAAGAAAAATTTATGGTTTGAAAATAATAAAGTTATTTCTTTTCAAGTTACAAAAAGAAGTTAATGAAATTAGTTTTTCTACAAAAAGTCCTTAATTATTCCACATTGTTTTATAAAGAAAACAAATGTTCATGCATGAATGATTATTTTTGAAGAATATGAGATATAAGAAAAGAATGAGAAAATTCAAGTAAGGATTTTTGCAAAACAAAGGAATTTACACAAGAAAAATGAAGAATGGCATATTTCCTAGAAAACTTCAAATATGGTATTAATGTGACTTAGAAAGTAGAAAATTTTGTTTTCAAAAGTTACTTGGAAAGAGATAAATAAAACCAACATAAAACGTTTTTTTTAAAATAAGAAAAACAAGGTATTCATTTCAAAGAAATTTACAAAACAATTTCCGAAAAGCTTCAACCCGACATTATTTTACCTAAGAAAAATAAATTGGACAACAAGACATTTGAGCATGCTTGAATATGAGTTATATAGTTTTAAAAAGAGAATTTTTCAACTATATAGATAACTAAGTATTTATCAAACAAATTTTGATTTCTTGAACCAAAGTTGTTTTACTTGGAAATCCGTGGTGAATTTTGTCGCCACTTTTTGGGAGCCTATATGGCTTTGATTGTGGGAAATAATTTTAGAAATGGGTAGATCTTTTCGAGTAGATAGAAATCGGTATATTGTATGCGCAATTCCGAGTTAAAATGACTAAGTTATGGCCATTTTAAGTTGGAACATTCTTCTATACGAACCTTGACGTTCATTGACATTGTTTTGTCAAAATTCAAGAAAATCTTCAAGAAAAACTCATTGAGGGTATCTTCTTTGGCTAGGTGACCCCGAGGAAGGATTCCTTTACCCCGAGAACTATTACGATTAAGTGGAGTGTGTGAACGACTCATCCGCTTAGAGGAATAGACGACAATGGCATCGTGAGTTTATTTCCATTAAATGCTACACTTGTTGTGCTTGTAAATTAGTTGCACTAGAGTTAGGAAAAGATAAACCGATATGCATGTAAAATAATTCCTTGAAAGAATTCTAAGAATATCGAAGCCCGAATTGTTCTAAGTGATTGTTTTTAGTTTAATATTGATTTGTGTGAAATTCCTTGATCGCCATAAAGTTGAAAATAATTATGTTATGACTTTATAAATTAATGAACTCATGCATACCACGAAAGTGAGTCACATTGCATGGTTGGGTTATTATCCTTGGGTGAAAAGGATAGTAAGCTCATGTCGAAAGCAACACTTGGCGGAAGATCCGAAAGCGATTGCTTGGCGGCTTAATGGAATATGCTTGACGGTTGATCCGAAAGCAAGGTCAAATCAAGTAGATTCGGAATACTTGGAAATGAGTGCTCGCATGTTTAAAAGTTTTTAATGAATGCTTGGCGATGAGTGCTCGCAAGCTTAAATTTTCTATTATTAAAATACTTGTTTTGAGTATCACCAAACCCCGAATGGAGGGCGTAAATCCATTCAACATATAGTTCCCGGAAAGCTATATGATTGTTTGCCCACGTGTTTGATGCATTACATTTGTTTGATTAAATCAACTTGTTTGAATCTTGTTACAAGAAGTTATTTATGGAAATAGTTCTCACTAAGCCTATTAGCTTATACCCCAATAGATATCTTTTGCAGTTCCCATACTTATGGTTAAGGCCACGTGGACCATGCGGGTAGGTAATTCCTTTTGAACATTAGAAATCTGGATAAAGTATGGCTTAGTATTAGCATGTTAGTATGTATATGATAGATTAGTAATTTAGGGAGTTGTTACTGTGTTTGTAAAGTATTTGCCATGAACAAATAAATATTGTGATTCTTCTTTTCTTAATATGTTTTTATATCTCCTTATGTAAATCCCCGAAATTTTCGATCCCCAAATAAGGACCTAAACCCTAAACGGAAGTCAAACGGATTCTTAGGTCAAACAAAACCCTAGTTTACCGTAACCGTTTAACTCCGGCATTGCCGTTTTCTCAAGTCATAGAAAACGAAGTTGGAAAAATTAGCTCGAATAGTTCGTAATAACCATAGGTTTTATAAAAGTTTCAGTTTCGCGAAATTCGGATGTCCTTCGAACCAACAGACACAGTTCTTGAAAAATGAGTCCGGAAGCCCAATAGGAAAAATTTCCGAATACACCGTTAGACTCGTAAAAATATAAGATTTCCAAAAATATCATTTCGTAATTTTTCGGTAGCTAAAAATATCAGATATCGCTTTTATACTTGTATTTTCTTACTACCGGCATTGAATTATCATGTCTACTTTTACATTACACTATTTTCTACTATTCTATACTATTCATCTATCTTTACTTTTTCTTACAACCTACTCTTACAAACCATACACCTATTTCTTACATTTTTCATTTCCAATACAACTTCACATCTTTCATTTCTTACTTTTAATTAATCAAAAGACAAAAAAATTAATTTTTCTTCTCCCCATGCACTCAAAATAGCGCCGGCCTCTCTCTCCCCATGCCCAATTTATTTTGATTTCCAATTATTTAATTAACACAATTTATCTCCACATTTTCTATAAATACCCCTTCATACCTTCACTTCTTACACACTTCTTCTTCTCTAAAGTTACTCTCTCAAAATCTATCTCAAATTCTCTCAAGAGTTCTTACAGAAGTCCCTCTTAAGTTTAGCTTCTTTAGGTAAGAAATTTCTCAAGATTTCTTCATGTTCATTTACTTAGTATGAGCATAGTGTGTGTTTTCTAAAACCATGAAGGTTAAGAAAGCAACATTAGATTCATACTTTGTTTTTGTTCATAATATCAATCTCTTTATGTTCCTTATATTTCCTTTATGTTCTTTATATTTCCTTTATGTTACTACGATCTAATATATCTATATAATTATATATTATTTAGAGCATATAAGCTCATTGTTTACAATTTATTTATCTTTCATGCAATTTAATTACTTCATTTCAAGTTATTTAAATTCAAGTTGACTTTAAGACTAGTCATTCTAGTCTTAGACTTGTCCTCATCAAGTCAAAACAATTCTTTTCTTTTTCGGGACTAGTCTTTTCTTAGTCCCGGGGTACCTTGATAAAGCTAAGGTCCCAATACTTGATTTACTTTATTATTTAAGCTTTCAAGTTATTATGTTCCTTTGTATTTCTATAGTTTTGATTCATATTCATGAATGAACATAATAATGTTTGTCTCAACAAAAACAAATGAGAAAATGTTTTCTTGAATTAAAATTTTTTCTAAAGAAATAGATATGGGAAACGGATTTCTAAAAACTCATGAACATGCATAGGAATGATTTTCGTACATAAACAAAAGGCTTTATGAAAACTTATCTTTTATCAAGAAGTAGAAATTCTTTTGAAACATTACAAGAAATAAAAATATCATTTGCTACTTTTGAAATCCAAGTTTAAAACAAAACCACACTTTAGGAAAATTAAAGTAATTACAAGAGATTTCATAAATCTTTATCTTAATGACCAAAAGATCTTTCAAAAGTAAAATAGAATCTCAAATTCAAAGACTTTTAAAACCTTACTTTTAAGTTGAGACAACTTCATTTACTTCATACATTTGCTATGAGTCATTACAAATATATATATACCTTTCAAAAGTTTACAAAATAATTGAAATGTTATCTTTTCAAAACGAGCTTTGTTTACAAAAAGGAAAACAAGTGTTTACAAATTCGTGGCAAATCTGATCGCTACCTTTTCGGAACCCAAACGACTTAGTTTTATGGAAATAAGCTTAGAAATGCGTAGATCGTTTCGAGTAGGTAGAAAACGGTATATTATACGCGAAATTCCGAGTTAAAATGAGCAAGTTATGGCCATTTTAAGTTGGAATTTCCCTTTATACGATTTACTAGGATTTTTAAGAAAAGATTAGAATTTTCAAAGGATAGAATTTCATGAAATACTCATTTTGGGTATTCTTCTTGAATTAGATAATCACGAGGAGGATTGTTCGTATCCCGAGGATTACTACGATTAAGTGAAATTTCCGAACAACCCATCCAAATCAAGAACGGTGTCATCATGGCCAAGTGAGTTATTTCCCCGTTATTTTTCATACTCTTGCTTGTGCTTGTAAAATTAGTTGCACTAGAATCTAAGCAAACTCAAAAAGAAGTGTATGATAATATGTTGAAGGAATACTAAGTATATCGAAAATCAAATTGTTTTGTGATAAAGTTGTATGTACATTAATATCTTGAATTGTTTGAAATTGGTTGATCACTTGAAAGAAGTTAAATATAACTACTAGATTTTAATTAAAGAAATTGTTCATGCACTTCATATGTTGAGTCACATTGCATTCGCTACTATACAATTGGTGGGACAAGTGTATAATAGTGGTGGTAGACATAACCGGTATATCATGTAAGTGGCGAGTAGGAGCCGGTAAGAACTACTTAAATTGATGGCTAGTAGGAGCCTGTAATAACTACAAGTTTTTCGTGGCTAGTAGGAGCCTGTAATAACTACAAATTTTTGATGGCGTATAGGAGCCGGTAAGATCTATAAAAGTGTTTTTAAAAGTTGTGGCTGTAATTGGCCTGAATACCCAACCCCGAATGAAGGGCGTAAATTCATTCAACATATGATTCCCGGAAAGTCATATGTCTTGTATGCTCATGTGGTTGTTGCATTTCATATGTTTGAAATAATAAACTTGATTGATATTTTACTTAGAGTATAAATTTTGGGATCTACTCACTAAGCCTATAAGCTTACACCCCTATAGATATTTGTATTCTCAGGAACACCTAATTTTTGTGCCCGGAGTCTTCCAGTATTCGTATACGTTTTATGTTGAAGCTTTTGGAGGAAATCTACTCGAAGACTTAGATTAGACTTCCTTTGAAATCTTTAATTTTGGTTATTATTAAGTTATCTCGATCCTTGGAATTAGCGGGGGTATGCCCCTAAGAATTTATGTATCAGACCTTTGGTTATTTATGATATGATATATTTATTTCTGAATTCTTGTATGTTTAACTTTACTTACTTAAACTATGCTTCCCAAAAGCGTCTCCTATTACCGTGTTAGACGCCTTACATATAATACTAAGGCTTTCGCATGACTAAGGTAGCCATTCTTAAGCCTTGATATTATATGTGGCGGACTGCCACGTTTAGGGTACCCTTCGGGGCGTGACACCTTAAGCTTCATAATTCCATGTATGGTCCTCTAAAATTTGTGAAAGTAAGCCTTACACTTAATATAAAAGCTTTTGGAAATGACTAAGGTTGTCATACTTAAGCTTTAATATTGAGTGTGGCGGACTGTCACGTTTGGGGTACCTATTGGGGCGTGACAATCTTACCCGAATGACTATTTTGACTAAGGAGCTTCTGCTGATATTGCTGAGTGAGTTTAAATTCTCGCAATTGTACTTATGTATTTGCTTGTAGTTTAGTGACACCAGATTTTAGGAAAAGATAAAATATGAAAGCGCATGTGTTTTACTTGCATGATTGAAATTATGATAAGTATATCGAGGCAGGAATTGTTAACTAATCATTGTATGATTAGTTAGTATTGATTATCTACAAATTCTATAGTCGCTTATAAAATGACTAATGCTATGCCATGATTACTTAAATTAAATGATTCATGCATGACACATAGTGAGTCACATTGCATTCATTACTATACCCTTGGTGGGACAAGGGCATAGTAATGAGGTCGAGGACCTAAATCATAATCTATGACTTTAATTGTTTGAAATTAAATGGTGAGTGGGCACCCAAATCAACTACATTTTAGTGATTGATAGGAATTTATACAAAACTACAAAAATATCATTTGTGACCTATGGCTTCATTGCTCGAAACACCTAACCACTGAATAAAGGGGTAAATCCCTTCAAAACATATGATTCCCAAAAAATTGTATGTATTGTTTACTTACGTGGTTACTTACATTTCATATGCTTGATTAAATAACTTGTTTGATTATTGATTGTTGAGTACTTTACTTATGGATTTAATTCTCACTAACCAAGAAGCTCACCCCTTTATAGATATCTTTTGCAGTTTTCTTATTTATGGTTGAAGCCTTGGGGGTATTTTTCGCAGGTATTACCTTTGGGCTTAAGGAGTTTTTGCAAGAAGTTATAGACCAAAAGTAGACTTAGACTTCCAAGTAAATCTCTTTGTAATTATTTTGATTAGGCTTCAAGTAGACTTTGATGAACTATATCTTTTAGCAGGGGAATGCCCCTTTGATGATTGTAAGACCTTTATATATGTTTTCCTAATTCAGATATTATGTTATTGTCACGCCCCAAAGGGTACCCTAAACGTGACAGTCCACGACACTCAATACTAAAGCTTAAGTATGACAACCTTAGCCATTCCCAAAAGCTTTTATATTAAGTGTAAGGCGTGCTTTCACAACTTTAGAGGACCATATATGGAATTATGAAGCTTAAGAAGATATAATAACACTTTAAGAAAAGAGGATTCATAATAATCATTCACTTATAACAATGATCTTTACAAACTTAGGGATACTTCCCCATGATTACTAATCTATTATAAGAATATTTGTACATCAATACTAATACTTCACTTCATCTAAAATTTCCTTTATCCAAAAAGAAATTACCCAACCGCAGGGTTCTCGTGGCCTTAACCATAAGTAGGGAAACTGCAAAAGATATCTATGGGGGTATAAGCTAACAGGCTTAGTGAGAACTGTTTCCATAAATAACTTCTTGTAACAAGGTTCCAAATAGGTTGTTTAAACAATCAAATGTGATGCAACATACACGTGGGCAAACAAGCATATAGCTTTCTGAGAACTATATGTTGAATGGATTTGCGCCCTCCAATCGGGGTTTGGTGATACTTAACCTCAAATCAAGTAGTTTTAGTTAAAAAGTTTTATGCTCACGAGCACTCATCGTCAAGCATTCCGAATCAACTTGAATTGACCATGCTTTCGGATTTTCTGCCAAGCATTACCCTTAAGTCGCCAAGCAATCGCTTCGGATACTCCGCCAAGTGTTGCTTTCGACATGAGCCTACTATCCTTCTCACCCAAGGATAATAACCCATATGCAATGTGACTCACTTCATGGTATGCATGAATCCATTTATTTATAATGTCATAGCATAATTATTATTGAATTTAAGGTGATAAAAGAATTTCATACAAATCAAAGGTTATACTAGAACAAGCATTTAAATCAATTCCGGCTCCAATATTCTTAGGATTCTTTCAAAGAATTATTTTACATAGATATCGATTTATCTTTTCCTAATTCTAATGCAACTAATTTACAAGCACAACAAGTATAGCATTTTAAGAAAACAAACTCACGTTGCCATGTCGACTATTCCCCTCTATACGGATGAGTCATTCACATACTCCTCTTAATCGTAATAATCTTCGGGATAAAGATATCCTTCCTCGGAGTTACCTAACCAAAGAATATACCCACAATGAGTATTCCTCAATGATTTTCTTGTATTTGACAAAACAATGTCAAAAGAACGTTAAAGTTCGTATAAAAGAATGTTCCAACTTAAAGTGGCCATAACTTGGTCATTTTAACTCGGAATCGTGCATATAATATACCGATTTTTATCTACTCGAAAAGATCCACCCATTTATAAAACTATTTTTAGCAAACTAAACCATTTAGGCCTCGAAATAGTGGTGACGAAATCCACTATGAATTTTCTAAAAAAAAACAACATTGGTTTATTCATTCAAAACTTGCTTGATAAATACTTAGTTATCTATATAGTTGAAAAATTCTCCTTTTATGGTTACTTAGCTCATATTTATTCATGCCCAAGTGTTTGTTGTCCATTCATGTTGCTCAAATAAAATCATGTTGGTTTTGGAGTTTTTAGAAAAATATAGTTTCACAAGAATTCATTTTTGTTAGTCTTTTTAAAATGAATATTTTCTTTCCTTTGTTTTAAAAAAATGTTTTATGTTGGCTTATATATATATATATATATATATATCCAAGTAACTTTTTGAAAGTAATTTCCTTCCTTCCAAGTTTTCTATACTAATACTATTTTGGAGAGGAGAATTTGAGAGAGTTTTAGTATAAAATTTATGGGTAGTGAATGTGTAAAAGAAGTGAAAGAGGAGAGGGGTATTTATAGGAACATATAGAGTGATTTTTTGTGTGATTAAAATAAATAAAAATTGAAACAAAATTGAGGAGAGAGGGGGGCATGGGGCACCGGCCATACATGTATATGAGAGAGGGAGTGATTTAATTTTTGCTTTTTGTTAATTAAAAGAAGTAATATGTAAGGTATATGTGAAATAAAGTTATGGGAAAGGTAAAAAGTAAAGGTTATAGGTTATGGAGTGTGTAAGTGTAGGTGTAAGAAAAAGTAGAGAGAAAAGAATAGTGTAGAATAGTAATAAATAGTGTAATGTAAAGTAGATATGACTAATAAAGTACCAGTAGTAAGAAAATATGCATATAATAGCTATATCTGTTATTTTTACTTACCGAAATATTTCAAAATTGATATTTTTGGAAATCTTATATTTTTACGAGTCTAACGGTATATTCGAAATATTTTTACTATTCCGGGCCTCAAGACACGTTTTTCAAGAACTGTGTCCGATCGAGTTCAAAGGACACCCGAAATTTGCAAAACTGATATTTTTATATAACCTATGGTTATTACAAACTATTCTAGCTAATTATTCCAACTTCGTTTTCTAGGACCAAAGAAAACGGCAATGCCGGACTTAAGCGGTTACGGTAAACTAGGATTTTGTTGACAATAGAGCTCCGGTTGACTTCTGGTTTAGGGTTTTTAAGCTAAACTGATTCCCAAAAATTTGGGGGTTTATAGTTATGATTTCCATTCTTAAACCGCTATATGAATGTCTTCTTAAACAACTTGTTTCAAAATTGGTCCACTATGATCGTGAACGGACGCCTTACACCTGGTATCGATGCTTATGGGATAACTGAGGTCGTCATACTTAAGCTTTAATAATGAATGTAGCAGACTATCGCATTTAGGGTACCCTTTGGGGCATGATACTTTAAAACCTAGTCACTTGGATGATAAGCCTAGGATATGCCGACTCAATGAACTCACTATAATAAGAAGGGAGGAAAGATAAAAGTTCTTGTCACTCCTCGAGGGGTACCCTAAACGTGGCAGTCCGCCGTACACAATACTAAAGCCTAGGAATGACTACCTTAATCATGCAAAGGCTTTCATATTATGTACAAGGCGTACATCACAACCAAGGGGATGCATCGGAGTAGCGCAATTTATATTGATAATAAATAAGTAACAAGGCAAAGAGAATACTTAATATAAAACATAAGCATATCACAATTCAATTCTTAAGGCATATTCTTCTATTATCTTCAAATAAATATACGTCCTTAATCATATAGGTTATCACATATAAAGAACTTTACAAACTTTCTTCATCGTATGATTCCATATCCTTAATCATCCGTCCCGGACTTCCTTAAAGTCATGATCCTCAATTTAGGCCACTAGCATACCTGTTTCAACAAATCTATAGGGGTATAAGCTACAACTAGCTTAGTGAGTAAATCCCAAAATTCATACTCGAAGAAAATTATCAATCAAGTTTATTATTCACACATATGAAATGCAACAACCACGTGAGCATACAAGACATATGACTTTCCGAGAATCATATGTTGAATGAATTTACGCCCTTCATTCGGGGTTGGGGATTCAGGCAATTACAGCCACAACTTTTAAAAACACTTTTATAGATCTTACCGGCTCCTATACGCCATCAAAAATTTGTAGTTATTACAGGCTCCTACTAGCCATCAAAACTTGTAGTTATTACAGGCTCCTACTAGCCACCAATTTTGTAGTTTTTACCGGCTCCTACTCGCCACTTACATGATATACCGGTTATGTCTACCACCACTATTATACTCTTGTCCCACCAATTGTATAGTAGTGAATGCAATGTGACTCAACATATGAAGTGCATGAATAATTTCTTTAATTAAAGTCTAGTAGTTACGTTTAAATTCTTTCAAGTGATCAATCAATTTCAAACATTTCAAGATATTAATTCACATACAACTTTATTACAAACAAATCGAGTCTCGATATACTTATTATTCTTTCAACATATTATCATACACTTCCTTTTGATTTTTCTTAAATTCTAGTGCAACTAATTTTACAAGCACAATCAAGAGTATGAAAAATAACGGGGAATAACTCACGATGCCATTGTCGTCTATTCCTCTAAGTGGATGAGTCGTTCACACACTCCACTTAATCGTAACAATCATCGGGTAAAGGAATCCTTCATCGGGATCACCTAACCAAAGAAAATACCCACAATGAGTTTTTCTTGAAGATTTCTTGCATTTTGACAAAACAATGTCAAAGAACGTTAAAGTTCGCATGAGGGAATGTTCCAACTTAAAATGGCCATAACTTGGTCATTTCAACTCGGAATCGCGCGTGTAATATACCATTTTCTACCTATTCGAAAAGTTCTATCTAATTCTAAGCTTATCCTTGTCATAAAAGGTCATTTGGGTTCCGAAAACGTCAGGTACAGATTTAAAACGAATTTTCTAAACTTTTGCAAAAATCCATTTTCTAACTCATCTCCATTTTAAAGAAAATCCTTTTGAAATAATATAAATATATATTTGATAAATACTTTTGAATATATAGGTATGCTCACTTTATATGCAAAAATCCCAATGGTAGTGTCTCAACAATTCATTTAGATTTTAACTTTGAAATTTTCTTTTCAAGTATTTAAAGAAATTTTATATTTTTACTAGGTTGTTATAAATGAGTATATTCTTATTTTATTTTCTTCATTTCCTTTTCCAAAACAAGTAATATTTCCTTTTAACCTTAGTTTTTCATAAATTTCGCTTCTAGTGATAAAAGATCGATTTTTATCAAAAAGTATATTTGTTCAAAACCTTTTTATAATTTTGTATTTAGGATGGTTTTAGAAAATGAATCTTGTCTTCTTATATTCATTTCTAAAATATAAGCTTTTGCTTTCTAAAACTTGTTCTTTCATTTCTTTTGAGAAGAATCATCTTTATAAAATCCATTATTATAAATCTTACCTCATTTATATTCCTTTGAAAATTAGTTCCTTCTTTTAGAAATTTGAAAATAATTATTTTTCCTAAGTGGGTTCACAACTTGATGAGTTGATTTTTTTTTTTGTCTTAACTTTGAAAACTAGCTTGTTCCTTAGTTTAGAAAATAATTTAAATCTTAAACTTTCGATATTAACGATTTATTTTTCTAAAAACTTAGATTACCATAAAATACAAGGAAAATATTTATTTATGTTTTCTTTGGTAAAACTATCTTCGTTATTTAAGAAACTTGAGAAAACTTGTATTATTCTATTTCTAGGTTGTTGATAATAACCTCATGTTTGTGGTAAATCATATAATTGGAAACTTAGCTTTGAGTTCATTTAGTAAAACAAAATTCTATTTTTTAGATTAGTTGAGACATTAACATTACGCAAATGCAAGTATCATGAGCATATAAAATAATAAGATCATAAGAAAATACTAAAAATAATTAATGAACAAGAAAGTAAAATATCAAGCATTGGGAACCTTAGCTTCATCAAGGAATCCCGATCAAGTATTGGAGCCTTAGCTTTGTCAAGGCATCCCGGGACTAAGAATGGACTAGTCCCGAAAGATTTAAAGAAAATGAACAAAAGATTATTTTGACTTGATATGGACAAGTCTAAGACTAGAAAGACTAGTCTTAATAAAATAATTAAATTGCATAACTTGAATGTAAATAAATAACCAAATGAGCTTATATGCTCTAAATAAATATATATACATAATATACATAATAATAGTTAGATTAGAAGCAAATAATAACAATAATAATAACAACATAATAAAATAGGAAGCTTATGTACAAGAACAAAACATGAACATGTTGTTGCTTTTACTACTCATATGAGTTTCAAAACAACACCATAGTTATGTTAAGTTACATGACATGGATGAATAATATATGGAAGAAATATTACCTAAAGTATGTAAGAGATATGGAGATGGTAAATGAAATGGGTATTATGTGAGTAGTGATATGTGGTAGATGGTTTATGTATGGACATGATTTTTATGAGGAATTGATTTGAGAGAGTTTTGGTAGAGAGAATTCTTGATAAGAGAATTTGTGGAGAGATTTTGAGAGAGTTTTGGTAGTGTAAAGAATTGTGTGAAAGAATGGAAGAGGAAGGGGGTATTTATAGAATTTTTGGAGTGATTTTTGGATGTAATAAAATAAATTGAAAAAGAAAAATAATTGGATGCATGGGGGACATATAGGCGCCGATTTTGCTTTATTAGAGGGGGGGGGGGGGGGGGGGGGGGATTGATTTTATTTTATTTGTTTGAGTAATAAAGAAGTAATGTGTAAAGTTGATGTGAATAAAGGTGTATTGGAAATGAAAAAGTAAGAAAATATATATATAGGTGTAAGAAATAGGTGTAAGAAAAAGTAGAGATAGATGAATAGTAATGAATAGTAGAAAAGTACTATGAATAGTAGACTAGACAATTAAAGTACCGGTAGTAATAAAAATACGCGTAATAATGCGATATCTGTAATTTTTAGCTACCAAAAAATTCTAAAACTGATATTTTTGGAATCCTTGTATTTTTACCAGTCTATTGGTATATACGGAATATTTTTAATATACCGATCCCGTTTGGGTCCGAAGGTCACTCGAATTTCACGAATCTGATATTTTTATGTTACCCTATATTATTGCGAACTATTTGAAGCTATTAACTTAATTTCATTTTCTAGGGTTTGAAAACACGGGATTACCGGATCTTAAACACTAAGGTTCGTTATAGGCTTGTTGACTTTCAGGGTTTCGTTTTGATTTCCGATTTTTACTGAGTTATTTGTAAGATCGTATAATTTTTTAGTTTTGATCGTTTTAAAATTTTAGCTCGAAATTTATATTTTATTTTATTTGTGATTATTTATTTGTTTTTAGTTCTCGGGATCGTTTAACCGAGTCTAGGTTTATGAGTTGACTCGATTTGACTTTTGTGGAAAATTTGGATTTTGTGATTCTAAAATTTTACTGAAAGAATTAAGATTTTATTATCTCGTTGTTAAGCGGTATTTGGATTTATTGTTTCGATTTGCGTTTTAGGAATTGGGTAGATTATTTAATCGACGTACGGACGTTGATTATATCGATAATTGGACTTTATATTTTGTTTCAGGGGTTCTCGTTTTCTCAAGATTGAGAGAACTCGCTTCTGTTCTTATTTGGAATTAAGTTTTAACTTGGGTCGAGTTTTTGGGTTTCGTTTCCGGTATTTGACTCGGTCTAGAATTGAGTTTTAATCTCAAGTTGATTTTTCGGGTTTTTGATATTTATACTTCTAAAATTATTTTTAAGGATTATGAAAATTTTTTGGGGGTTTACAGTTCTATTCTTGAACATTGGAAAAAAAAAAAGACAAAAGTTCAATTCTAATGTCTAAATTGTTGAATTTATTTACATATTTGTGACATTTGAGTTGAAGTATAGTACCCACACATTAAATTATTTGTTCTTAATTGCTATATGGCAAATTTTAAGCAAAATGTCTCAAAAAATAAATAAAATTCATCAAATCTAGAGATTATGCTAATTACTTTTTATAGCATCTGTACAAATATGAAGTTAACTTTCTTAAGTGTCTTACTCACCTACTAATGTGATTAGAATACTTAGTTAAAATTAAGTAGCAAAATGTTTAAGTAACAAATTTACCTTGTATTTAGCAAGAGAATTGGAAGTTGGAGAGTAGATTGAGTCTTTATTTGAAAAATAAACAGGTCTACTTTAACAAAAAAGTTAACTTGCATATACTCTTTTGAGTTCATTTTAAAGAGCTTTTCAAAAGTTAGTAAAAGAGGTAAAAGAAACTTTTTGCTTAGTGATCCTTTATAAAAAAAAGTCTTAATATTGATATGACATTCAAAAGAAAAGAAAGAATCAAGCATAGTCTTTACTCCACTGACTCAGCTAATTGAGTCATGAGTATCCAAACTTGAATGTTGGAGTGAGAAAGAGTCCGTGGGGGTCTCTTTAAAACCTGGTCACTCGGTTGATGAGCCCAGGATATGCCAACTCATTGAACTCACTATAACGAGAAGGGAGGAAAGATAAAAGTTCAATTCTTGAACTTTGAAAAACAAAAAAGACATAAGTTCAATTCTAATGTCTAAATGGTTGAATTTATTTACATATTTGAGACATCTAAATTGAAGAATAGTACCCACACTTTGAATTATTTGTTCTTAAGTGCTTTATGGCAAATTTTAAGCCAAATTGTTAAAAAAAAATCATCAAATCTGGAGATTGTGCTATTTATTTTTTATAGCATCTATACAAATATGAAATTGACTTGCTTAAGTGTCTTACTCACCTACTGATGTGATTAGAATACTTAGCTAAAATTAAGTAGCAAAATCTTTAGGGAACAAATTTATCTTTTATTTAGCTTTAGAATTGGAAGTTCGAAAGTAGATCGAGTTGTTTTGTGAAAAATAAACAGGTTTACTTCTTGGAAAAAGTTAGCTTGTATATACTCTTTTGAGTTCTTTTTAAAGAGTTTCTCAAAACTTAGTGAAAGAGGTGAATGAAACTTTTACTTAAGTGCCTTACTCACCGTCTGATGTGATTAGAATACTAAGTTAAAATTAAGTAGTAAAATCATTAAGGAACAAATGTACCTTCTATTTAGCTTTAGAATTAGAAGTTTGAGAGTAGGTCAAAAAATAAACAAGTCTACTTCTAGGAAAAAGTTAGCTTGCATATACTGTTTTGAGTTCTTTTCAAAGAGCTTTTCAAAACTTAGTGAAATAGGTCAATAAAACTTTGTACTTAGTGGTCCTTTATAAAAAAATGGCTTAATCTTTATATGGAATTCAAAAGAAAAGAAAGAAACAAATATAATCTTACTCCACTAACTCCGGCAATCGAGTCATGAGTATCCAAACTTAAATATTGGAGTGAGGAAGAGTCCATAAGGGTCCCTTTGAAACCTAATCGCTTGGGTGATGAGCTCGAGATGTGCCGACTCAACAGATTCATTATAAAGAGAAGGGAGGAAAGATAAAAGTTCAATTTTTGAACTTAGAAAAAAAAAAGACAAAAATTCATTTCTGATGTCTAAATTGTTGAATTTATTTACATATTTGAGACATTTGAGTTGAAGTATTGTACCCACACTTTGAATTATTTGTTCTTAAGTGTTATATGGAAAATTTTAGGCTAAATTTTTCAAAAAATATAATTCATGAAATCATGAGATTGTGCTAATTATTTTTTATAGCATCTATAAAAATATGAAATGACCTTCTTAAGTGCCTTACTCACCTTCTGATGTGATTAGAATACTTAGTTAAAATTAAGTAGCAAAATCATTAAAGAACAAATTTACCTTGTATTTAGCTTTAGAATTAGAAGTTTGAGAGTAGGTCAAAAAATAAACAGGTTTACTTCTAGGAAAAAGTTAGCTTGCATATACTCTTTTGAGTTCTTTTTAAAGAGCTTTTCAAAACTTAGTGAAAGAGATAGATAAAACTTTGTACTTAGTGATCCTTTATAAAAACGTCTTAATCTTTATATGGCATTCAAAAGAAAAGAAGGAAACAAACATAGTCTTACTCCACTGACTCCAGTAATTAAGTCATGAGTATCCAAACTTAAATGTTAGAGTGAGAAAGAGTCTATAGGGGTCCCTTTAAAACCTAGTCGCTTGGGTGATGAGTCGAGGATGTACTAACTCAATGGACTCATTATAACGAGAAGGAAGGAAATAAAAGTTCAATTCTTGAATTAAGAAAAAAAAAAGACGAAAATTCAATTCTGATGTCTAAATTGTTGAATTTATTTACATATTTGAGACATCTGAGTAGAAATACTGTACCCACACTTTGAATTATTCGTTCTTAGGTGCTATGTGGAAAATTTTATTCTAGATTTTTGAAAAAAAAATCATGAAATCTGGAGATTATTCTAATTATTTTTATAGCATAAGTACAAATATGAAACTGACCTTCTTAAGTGCCTTACTCACCTACTGATGATTAAAATACTTTGTAAAAATTAAATAGCAAAGTCTTTAAGGAAAAAATTTACCTTGTATTTACCTTTAAAATTGGAAGTTTGAGAGTAGGTCGAGCCCTTATTTGAAAAATAAACAGATCTATTTCTAGGAAAAAGTTAGCTTGCTTCTACTCTTTTGAGTTCTTTTTAATAAGCTTTTCAAAACTTAGTGAAAGAAATAAATGAAGCTTTTTACTTAGTGATCCTTTATAGAACAGTCTTAATCTTGATATGGCATTCAAAAGAAAAAAAAGAATCAAGCGCAGTCTTTACTCTACTAACTCGGGTAATTGAGTCATGAGTATCCAAACTTGAAGGTTGGAGTGAGGAAGAGTCTATAGAGGTCCCTTTTAAACCTGGTCACTTAGGTGATGAGCCCGGGATGTGCCGACTGAATGAACTTACTATAATAAGAAGGGAGGAAAGACAAAATTTCAATTATTTAACATTGAAAGAAAAAAAAGAGGAAGGGTAAATTCTAATGTCTAAATTGTTAAATTTATTTACATATTTGAGACATCTGAGTTGAATTATTGTACCGACACTTTGAATTATTTGTTCTTAAGTGCTACATGCCAAATTTTAGGCCAAATTTAAAAAAAAAAAAAATTGATTAAATCTGGAGATTGTGCTAATTATTTTTGGTAGCATTTGTACAAATATGAAATATACTTGCTTAAGTGCCTCACTCACCTACCGATGTGGTTAGTGCCCAGCCCCTTTTCTCCTAAACAACCCGATCCATATCAAACACTGCCCATTTGACATAGATCACTGACAAGGAACCAATAGGGTTTTCGTAAAAGGCTCGGTTTTCTGAAAAAATATTTTGATTAGAGTCGCCAACAACTAAAGCTGAAAAAAGGTGAACGAAAAACCAAATGGGTGGTTTGGTTTCTAGTTTGGCTACCAGTCTATAGGAAAACAAAAAATTGATAAGTTAGGGAGCTGCTACTTTAAAACCTAAATGGTTATCTAGGCTTTGGATGGGTTTTAGAAATCTTTAATTATATAGGCCAAAGAGATTAATTTTTATTTTTCAATTTTTTTATTTTTATTCTTTTTTCTAAAGATATATTTACATATTTACAAAAATATATTTTTTTTGTTTTAAAAAAAATCCTAAAAGTTTTTTTTTTGTGATCGCTTCGCAGTTTCTTATGTATCCACTAACCGGAATCAGGTCTCCATAGTTTGTTTTAATTCTTATAAAATTTTAATTTGTTTGTATTTTTATTTCGAAAACTCGCCTAGTTTAAGTATTTAATCAATTTCCATTTCGGAAATTCCTAAAGAGATCTACTTTTTGTGTTTTTTTTTTTTTTTTAATTCCTAAAAGATACTAATTTTGGAAAAACTACTTTTCTTTTTTGTTAATTTAGAAAATAACTAGATGATATAATTATATAGAAGCTAGGAAAACATTATACTATATAGGAAAGAGTTTTTCTATTTTGTAAATTTTCCTTTTTTTATATAAAAAAATTATAGAGTAACTAAAACATGCTCAAGATATCACACCAAATATTTCACGAATCCTAACAAATATTCCTTTAATTGAATAATCATGATATGACAATAACAATACTAATAACAAATAATAATAATAATAATAATGATACTAACAAACCTATTTTTTTCATAATTATACTCTAAAGTTTTATTTATTTTTATCATCACAGATATCATACTCACACACACACTTTTTTTTATAATATAATTTATTTAACATTTATATATTAAAAAAAATTCCTTTTCTTTCTTTTCCTTTTTTTTTCTTTTCTTTTTACCTAAATATGATATCATACACTATATAATATAATTGTAGCATGCATCTCAAGTATCTACCCATATTTTTTATTTTTATTTTTATATTATTATTACTATATATTTTATTTTTTTTGCTCTCTATTTATTTTTTTATTTCTTACTATTTTTTTAACGTTATATCAATAATAATAATAATAATAATAATAATAATACTAAGAAGAAGAAGAAGAAGAAGAAGAAGAAGAATGGTAACTAATCAAATGAAAATAATAAAAAAGAGAAAAAAAATTTGGAACCTTGGCAACTGCTTGATTCGGAAGCTATTGGATTCTTGGAGGTAGTGGCGGTGGTTGAAGTGGTTGGAGTGGTGATCTGAAGCGGCTAGAGTGGTGGTTTGAGTTTGGGGTGGTGAATGGTTGGGACAGCTAGGTTTGAATGGTTTCTAGGTCGTGGTGGTCAACAGTTGGGAAAGGTAGGTTTGGGTGGTGGTGCCAGAGTTAAGTGGTTGTGTTAGGGTGGCTGGGTTTAAGTAGTGGTGTGGTGGTCGGAGCTGGATAGTGGTGGAGTGGCTAGTCGCGGTGGTTGAGATATAGGAAAAATCTTGAGTTTTTTTTTTTCTGTTTTTCTTTTTTCGAATTCTTCTTGCTTGTTCTTGGAGGAGATCGGCATGGTTTTTATAGAGGCTGGGGAAAAATAGAGAGGTAGAAGACGGCCATTAATGGCCTTTACAAGCTTCGAAAGGTAGGAGCCGATGGAGATTCTAAAAATGGAATGGCGGCGGTTATGGGAGCTTGATGAATGGAAACCGTCGCCATCGAATTAATGAAATTAAACTCATTTGTTAAGGTTTTAATGTGACTATTGGTATTGTTAGGAGCTAAAACACCATTTTTTTCAAAGAAATTAAGTCAAAAACACATATAATGAGCTCAAAAACGAGCTCACAAGCTCGATAATGGCGAAGAAAATTGGGAAAGAACACGTGCTTGTGGTGCACGCACACGTCTTCCTAGGCACATGAGATCTCGTTGGCCCATGTAGTGCACGCGCGTCCAAAATAAAACCCCTTGTGCACACTGAGTTTGGATCAAACTCCGCCCTCCCACATTTCAAACACATGCCTTTACCAACTGAATTGAATGTTTTCCTCGCTAACTTACCCATTTGAAATATACTTAACCGATCAAAATCAAGCTTAATATAATTATGATGAAAATGAGCCAAATTTGATCGGGTTCGTGATTCAAATTAATTCCCAAATATAGCCTAAAACATGACAAGATCAATAATAAGCCCAAAATCTTTTATATTTTTTATTTTCTTGCTTTTTCAATTTCTTTTTATTTTAATTCTAAAAGCTTATTTACAAAAAGATGGGTTTTTTTTTTTTTCAAATTTCTTAATTTTCAAATTTTTATATTCTTTTTCAATTTTACAATTTTTTGTTGGTTTTTAATTTAACTAATTTTCTCTCCTTTTTTATATTCTTTTCTTTTCCTTTTTATGATTTTTTATTATTTTTCTTTATTTAATTTTTTATTTTATATATATTTTTTTTAAAAGGAGGCAAAAATGGGGTGTCGACAATTTCCCCTCTTTGTAGTGAAGTTTGAAAAAAACTCTACTATAAAGACAAAAAAAAAACACCATTTTTGCCCAAGACTTAAACTTGGCGGATTAAATTACAAAACTTCAACCTGACAAGTAGGGATTTTGAGAATGACCAACTATGATAGCCAAGGATTTTTTGAAAAAAGTCACTCTATTAGCTAGGGATTTTTTGTCACCTTGATAAATAAGGATTTTTGGTCACCTTGATAAACAAGTGTTTTGAAGAGGTCACCCTGATAGACAGGGATTTTGTTTATGAAAAGGTCTCCCTGATAAACAGGGATTTTTGTCACCTTGATAATCAAGGATTTTGAAAAGGTCACCCTGATGGATATGGATTTTAGTCACCTTGAAAAATAGGGATTTTTTGAAAAGGTTACCTTGATAACCAAGGATTTTGAAAAAATCTGCGCCTTGCCAAGCAGGGATAAGAATTTTGCATTTGGAAGGGATAAATATTTTGTGAATATCAAGGTTTCTTAAAACTAAGGAATGCTAAGGTTCAAGCTCCTACAACTTAAGATAACCAGGGTTCCAGATGTTTGTGGAAAATAGCTGAGGTTTTCAAAATCAATGTAAGATGACAAAAAGTGCTCATTCTTGAAAACATTTTTGAAAGATTGCTCAAGTGCTTGCAAATCACTTTTTTTTTTTCATTTCTTTTTTGGAAAATTCTCTTTTTACATGAATATTTGAAAAATTTTTAATGTTTCTGAAAATTTTGATTGCTAAATAATCGAGAAATTGTATTGACCCTTGAAATAAATTTGATCAATAGTGGGTTTACTTTGTTGCTCAACAGTCATTTGCTATGGTCATGATGGGTTCAAAATTGGTTTTTATCAGGAGGTGATAATGGCATAAAATACCTTTTCAAGACGGTTCTTACTGAAGGGATGTATCTGGGACTTGTCTTGCTCTAGCATTAAAGCTTTGGGTATGTGAAGCTCCTTAGTCAAAGGGAAATCATGTCCCATGGCTTGTCAATGATTCTAGAATTTGCTTAAGCTCCCTTTTTTTTTTTTTTTTTTTATTGACTAGCTTCTTGAAAAGAATCACTTTTGAATTTCTTTATTTTTCCATAAAATAAATTTAAGCCCAGAATGATCAGGTATGTTCAAGTATGTGTATGGTAAAAGACTCTTCTCCATTTCAAAAGGAACATGACATATCGATCACAATCATTACCCATGAAATAGTGCAACTAAGGCAAATACAGCTCATTTTATCCTTTTTCTCCAATTTGATTAATTACCTTAATCTCCATTTTGCCCTAATGTGGGGTAGCTGTTGACAGGGTTTAATTTGAAAAGTTTCACCTTGATTGGCTTAAATAGTTTAGCAAGGGATATAAGTTTTGGGATAAAAGAATTGAATGCCTATCGTCATTTTGACTGATTTATTAAATGCAAGGTAGACCTCCTCTATGGAACAAGTCGATTTCCTCACTTGATTATCGCTCAGCTCTCATGTGTTTAAGGTAAGTGTTTAGGATCAGGTTTTCCTCTTATCATTCTGAACAATTCTAGTTAAAAGATTACTTTCCCATTTGTAGACATATTTCAAAGCTTCTAAGATTCATTGGTGTCACGCCCCAAGCTCTAAACGTAACAGTCCACCATACTCAATATTAAAGCTTAAGTATGACAACCTTAGTCATTCTCAGAAGCTTCGATATTAAGTGTAAGGCGTGCTCTCACAAATTTAAAGGACCATATATGGAATTATGAAGCTTAAGAAGATATAATAACAAATTAAGAAAAGAGGATTCATAATATTCATCCATTCATAATAATTGTCTTACAAGTCTTAGGGGCATTCCCCTACCAAAATAACTATAATCTATTACAAGAATTTTCTATGAAGTCTACATCTATACTAATGCTAAACTTCATCTAAGAATTTCTTAACCAAGATGGGAAAAATACCTGGCTACAGGGTCTACGTGGCCTCAACCACAAATAGTTAAACTACAAAAGATATCTATAAAGGTATAAGCTAATAGGCTTAGTGAGAATTATTTCCACCAGTAAATTCTTGCATAGGAAAATTCAAACAAGTTATTTAAGCAATCAAGTGAAATGCAACATACACGTGAGCAAACAAGGCATATAGTTTTCTGGGAACTATATGTTGAATGGATTTTCACCCTCCATTCGGGGTTTGGTGATGTATAATCTCAAAACGAGTAGTTTTAGTTAAGTTATGCTTTCGATCATTACCACCAAGCATATAAAGTCTACTCAGGTTGAGCCATGCCTCTGGATTTCGCAAAGCATTGGTTTGATTTCATATCGCCAAGCAATCGCTTTTGATCATAACCGCCAAGTGTTGCTTTCGACCGTGCTACTATCCTTTTCACCCGAGGATAATAACCCCATGCAATGTGACCACTTCGTAGTATGCATGAATCAATTTATTTAAGATATCATAGCATCATTATTATCAAATTTAAGGTGATCATAGAATTTCATACATATCAAGTGCTACACTCAAACAAACAATTTCTTACAATTAATTCCGGCCTCGATATTTTTAGAATCCTTTCAAAAATTTTCATATTCATATTAATTTGTCTTTTCATAATTCTAATGCGACTAAACTACAAGCACAATCAAGCAAAGCATTTTAAGGAAATAAATTCACGTGGCAATGTCGACACTCCTCCTAAATGGATGAGTCGCTCAAACAATCCACTTAGTCGAAATAATCCTCGAGATAGTATTCTTCCTCGAAATCACCTAGTGAAGAAAAATACCCAAAATGAGTATTTCTTGATAACTTTCTTGAAATTTGTCAAAACTATGTTATAGGAACGTCAAAGTTCGTATAAAAGATTATTTCAATTTAAAATGGCTATAACTTAGTCATTTTAACTTAGAATTGCGCATATAATATACCGATTTCTATCTATTCAAAAAGATCTATACGTTTCTAAAACTATTTTCATCAAACTAGATCATTTAGGCTCCGAAACAGTGGCGATCATATTCACCACGAATTTTCCCATCCCAAAAGCATTTTGTTTCAAACATTATACCATCCAAAAATTGCTTTAATAAATACTTAGTTATCTATATAGTTAAGAAATCCCTTTTTCATAGATATATAGCTCACATTTTATCCATGCTCAAGTGTTTGTTATCCAACCAAGTTTCTTTGAGTAAAACAATTGTAACACCCTAAAATAAGGAATTACAACCCGCCACATATCCCCTTTTACATAGGACACACAAAGGCTCTATTATCCACAATAATACAATCATCACCTATAAATACTCATAAGGTATCTCATAGGATATGAAACCTGTTAAAACTAAAAACTCATACTTCATAAAACATAAACTCCTTGTTCAAGCATAAAATTTAAGTTGACTTCATAGTCAACAAATTCAACAGAGACTTAATACTGTTTACATAAAAATCTTTTCATGTAAAACTAACAAAAACATCCAACTACAATCCAAATGATCAAAACATGTCTTTTCTTAGAAATTTGATATATAAAGCCTAACTCTCGGCTGGGTAGTCAGGTCCACTATCGCCATCCCAGTACGATAACTCCAATCTAAAAACAAATGCATATGCACATATAGTAGACAGGTAATTCATGCAACTTAAACTAATGCAACCAGTCATATTAGTATCTTTCTTAAGTCAACAAAACAACATAGTCCAGTATTAGGTATACTCTAACCAAAACTCGGAGTTACTCAGACCTCATTGAAAATCATATAACTTTTTGAAAATAATAATCATATACATATATGGATGAGTAAGTACTCCCCAAACACCCCGAATCTAGAACACCTGATTCTAACGAAATCATATCAAGGCACGAGTCCACTAGGGACAACCCTACACCAAGATCATCAGGGTGCCTCACCATTATCACTGTCTACCAGGTCTTGACTGGTCAAAGCCAAGCACAACCTAAACATACAATTTTTAAACCGAATAAAGATTAAGTTTATTAAGAAATTTTGTTCCTACAAGCATTCAATCAATACTAAACTTACAGGCAAAAACAGCAAGCAAGGATTGGTCTTACCTTTCTCACTTTCAGGAAATTCCAATCTGTATATCCTAAAAATCCTTTATCAATAACATCAACCACAACCAAATCTCCCGAATCTCCACAATACTTCAATCAATATTAATAATACAACAACAAACCCAAATCTCCAAATTCCTGTCAACAACATACATTTATATATAACAAATAAGAACACGATATAAACAATTCCTAATATACTATAACTCCCGAAATCCTAACCTGACAAAGAAAATCACCAAGTTGCACCGTCTAACCGGATCAATCTTCCACAATAATCTATAGAATTCGATAATCCTTCAAAACCCTAATATTACATGACAACAAGAACACATAATGATCATCTAATCACACATTATTCAACTCCATCAAAGAAAGGACGAAACTTACTGATTTAGATCACCAAAAGCCAACTCACATCCACAAATTCGAATCCCAACTAAACCTAGGGTTTCCTTCATGCAAACAAATCACAAAATCTTTAGAATTTGCATGAAATTCGTATAAATTTGATATGAGAAAATTATACTTACTTGTTTTAATCACAACATTCACTTCTTATCCAACCGAGACAGATTAAATCTAAGATCTAAATCTTCCCCACATTTTTTCTTCAAGAACACAACAAAACCCTAAGTAAACTCATACAAATTCGTATTTAATCCATGAGAGAATGTTAAAATCACTTACTTTGGATCAAAAACACCCTCCGGATGATTCTCCAAGTGTAGATCTCCAAGAACACTCCAAAACTCTCTTATACGAAGGAGAAAATGATAAAAGAAAAATCTGTTGAAACTGTCTTTCGCATCTCGTGTTTATATAAATTTGGTCATACGTCGGCAGCATATGTGTACAGCATTGGCAGCGTTCATCGGGGCTTTGAATTCCCAGAACTTCGATCCTACTACATGCGCCAACAAATCCATACCTTACGCCGAGGGCGTTCCCTGCCGCCATTAAGAGATACCCTAGTGTACACCAACGGCTTTCCACCCAGCGTTAAGAAAAACACTACTATTCCCTTCCTACACCATCTCTACGCCGGCAATGTAGATTCTTCAGGAGGCAGTGTACAATCTGTCAAAAATTACAGAAATCCGAACTTTAACATTTGTTCTACAACCAAACTTAAACCTTTACAATTTACTTGTTTTGACCTTAAACTCATCCTATATCATCTCATGATTCATAATTCATTATATTTTCATCTTTATTTCTGTATATTACAACAATATTAATTAAACGTTTAGAAAATCATAGTTTACAAGAAATCCATTTTGTATATCATTTAAAATGAATATTTTCATTATTTTGTTTTCAAAGAATTATTTCATGTTTATCTTACTATTTTTCTTAAAGACTTTTTAATACTATTAGATTTCTTCTAGTTTCCTTTTATGATTTTTTAATATCGGTGTCACTTTTTCTATTAGTTTTTCTATACAACTTTTCTTGATCATTACTTGAAAAATCTTGGTTTTGGAAACTCTCATTTCCTTTTCATGGGGTTTCCTTATATTATGTTTTTATGGAAAACATTTTAGTATCAAAAGTCATCTTCTTTTGAGAAAACAAGGTAATATAGAAATGATTAAAAAGCTTTTCAAAACAAGACTAGCTTTTAAAATTGTAGTGAGTTCTTCCTAAAGTTTTGAAAAGAATAAATTTACTTTTGTTAAACCCTAGATTCTAAATTTCATATAAGACCATTCTTAGGCTATAAAATCTCCTTTTTATAAAAGTGTAATTGAAGCTTAAAAGTTTAGGCAACAATCTTTATGGGAATGATTATGAGAAATAATAACAAGCAAAAATAACATAAATAATAAATAAAGTTAAGTATTGAGAGTCTTAACTTCTTCAAGACTCCTAGGTCTAAGAAGTATACTTGTCCCAAAAAGAAAGAAAAGTAAAAGAGAAAAAATTATTTTGACTTGATGGAGACAAGTGTAAGACTAGAGAATAGTTTTAAAACAATATGAAATAAATAAATTACAAAGAAAGAAGTAAATAAATTGCTTTGCATGAAAGTAAATAAATTGCAAGTGAGCTTATATGCTCTAAAGAATATATATATATATATAGATATAGATACATAATTATACTTAGTTAGATATAATAACAATAATAATATGAGCAGGGTAAAGTAACAACATAACTATATAAATAGATATTCATGAACATGAATAAGAACAATACATGAACATAGTGTAGCTTCCATAACATTTAGTTTTTGGAAACTTATACCATGGTCATGTAAAGTTACATGACATGGGAAGAAGAAATTTGTAAAGAAAATTTTACCTAAAGAGGGTTTTTGGAATATTATGTGTGAGTGGCTTTTGTATATGTAGAAGGTGGTTTGAGAATATTTTGAGAGAGTTTTGAGAGTGTATATGGAGAGAGTTTTGGGAGGAGAATTTTAGAAAGATTTGGTAGTGAATTTGTGGGTAGTAAATGTGTGAATGAAGTGATAGAGGAGGGCGATATTTATAGAACAATAAGAAGTGAATTTTGTGTGTTTTAAATAAAGAAAAATAAAAAAGAAATTGAGTCGGACAGAGAGGGAGGGGCGCCGGCCATCTAAAAAGAGAGGGAAGAGAGAGTTTTATTTTTGTATTTTTGTTGATTAAATATAATAATAAATAAAGTAGATGTGAAAAAAAAGTTATGGAAAAGGTAAAAACTAAATATAATAGGTGTATAGAGTGTAAGAATAGGTGTTAGAAAAAGTAGAGATAAATGAATAGTGTAGAATAGTAATGAATAGTGTAATGTAAATAGATATGATTAATAAAGTACTAGCAGTAAGAAAATACGAATATAAATGTGATATCTGCTATTTTTAGTTACTGAAAAATTATAAAACTTATATTTTTGAAAACCTTATATTTTTACGAGTCTAATGATATATCCAGAATATTTTTACTATTTCGAGCCTTGGGACACGTTTTTTAAGAATTGTATCCGTTCGGGTTCAAAATGATTTACAGTTTTATTGATCTAATTTTTTTAAGCTTCCTTATACTATTACGAACTATTCTACATACTAATCTATTACTTACTTTCTTAGGGTTGCGAACACGGGATTGCTGGTCTTGAACTATTACTTCTAACTAGGGTTTTATTGACTTTAGGGTTTCCGGTTGACTTTCCGATTAGGGTTTAAGCTAAACCGATCACAAAACTTTGGGGGTTTATAATTGGTCTTTCGAGTGTTATAACCCTTATCTTGGCTGGCGAATTCAAATATTCAAGATACCCCTAAATGGGCCAACTTTCGTCTTCATCTAAAAAACATGGCCCTATTTAAACCTTTGCTCCATGGCAGACTGATTAATGATTTCCTTCTTTAATTGCCTTAGCTTTGGCTAACTTATAGACAACAAATCCCCTCAAGATACATTGGGTACCAATATGATCTGATCTTGGTTGGACCTTTATTCCCTTTAAGTAACTTTTCACATGTGGGCGGGGGAGCATATTTTAAATGAGTAAAGATGTGGGCTTTTGGACATCTTTTAGTAAGTGGAGTGTTTAGATCAACCTTTGGGGTCAGGTGAATGACTATTGATCATTGGATTAAATCCGACCACTTAAAGTAATTTTAGGATCTGGAAACATTCCCGCTTACTATCAATCTTTATTGAAAAAAAAATAGTGTTGTTTTTTTTTTGGTGGAAGACTCTTTTTTTTTAGAAATTTTGTTTAAAAACGAGGAAAGAATTGGAAATTTCCCCAAAAATTAAAAAGAAATTATTTACAAAAGGATAGGATTTTTGAGAATTGCTCCAAGAAAACTTCTTTATTTTTGTTTTGATTTGATTTTTTTTTAAAAAAAATTTTATATAAAAAAAAAAACTTTGAAAAGGTGATATGATTAATGTGAGCATGTAAAGTTGGACTTCTACTAACAAAAGGTGGGTAAATCCTATTTACAAGGGTAGACTGGACTCTATATAACATCTGATATTGATTGGAATTTCCTATTTTTCAGTGTTTCCTATTTGATGAAACTTCCTATAACTATGACAAGCTATAGTTGACGAGGGATTTTTTTTTTTAATATTTTTTCAAATGACTAGCCTATGTTGGATTTGTTTTTAAGAGTAACTACAAAGGTGTGATAAACTTTATATACAAAGTAATGGATTTTAACTAGATTGTCTAAATAGGTTTTATCTACAAAGGTCATGATTTCTTCCAAAATTCTATACAGATATGTATTTACAAGGGTATTAGTCCTAAAAAGGGGTACTAAATTCTATTTAAAAAACTTTAGACATAAGCCATTTTTTCTCTTTTTATTTTTTTTTATTTTGTGAAGTTTATTGTTTTATGAACAGATAATTATGTAAATATGGATTGATTAGCTTATTTGGCATAAAAACTAAATAGATGGATATTTACAAGGTGGTCTTAAAGGGGTATTGAATTCTATTTAACAAAAGTTGTAGCGTTAAGACTTTTTTTGTATTAATTATTTTTATTTGTAAGAAGCATAAGCAATTTTTTTAACTACATTATTTATTTTAAGGTGTTTATTTACACACTTAATGGACAAATATTTACAAAAATGCCCCATGGGCAATTATTGATTTTTTTTTCATCCTATTTATTTTATTTTAATTTACATGCCTGTTTATTTATTATTTTTTTGTAAGGTTTTCTATAAATATAAACCATTTGATTATTACCAATTTGTTTATTCTTACACAAAATTTTTATCTAAATGGGTTTATTTCCAATATTTACAAAAAGATATGTAGGCAAACATAATTTTATTGTTTAATCCTATACTTTTTATTATTTTCTAAATTCAACTGAAACTATGTACAAATTATAATTTATTCATTAGTTTAAAAAGAATTGATTTTAATAATTTCTATTTTTTTCTGTAAATGATATTATTTTTTTTATTTATTACACGAAAACAACAAGCACACATAAGCATACAAAAAAAATTTACAAATATTTACAAACAATAAAAAAAAATTATGGTAGGTTCTAGGGGCACCCCGTTCTATAATCTCACTGCCCCTAGTAAGAATAGGACATCAATTATATCAAAACAAGGCTAGAGGAGCCTAATCACCATTGGGAAGTGATAAGATCATATAAGCTCATAAGCTACACAATGGCCTTCCAACATAGTTTCTAATGGACCCAGGTTCGGCCCGTTCTAACTACATATAAATTTTAAAAAAAAATCACAATATATACACAACACACATAAATTGCAAAACATTTTATAAAAAAAAAAATACATACGTTAAGATCTGCCAGCTATTTTGTATATCGACTCTTACAAAACAAAAACTTGAAGGCAAATATTTTCAGTGATATGAACAAAGGCCCAAATTTCAAAATTACTTAAGCCCATTAAGCCTAACGAGCCCACTAAAAAACTTCCCCAGTGGAGTTGCCAAGCTGTAGAGCCCGAATTTCACTCCTTTTCTCCTAAAGGTCCCGATCCATATCAAACCCGGCCCATCTGACACGGATCACTCGATAAAGAACCAATAGGGTTTTCGTGAAAAGCCTAATTTTCTAAAAATATTTTGGTTGGAGTCGCTGCCGGCTAAAACCGAAAAAGGTGAGCCAAAAACCAAATAGGTGGTTTAGTTTCTAGCTAGGCTACTAGTTTATGGAAAACCAAAAATTGGTGAGTTGGGGGGTTGCTACGTTAAAACCTAAACGGTTATCTAGGCTTTTGATGGGCTTTAGAAATCTTGAATTATATGAGCCAAAGAGATTAATTTTGATTTTTCAATTTTTTAAATTTTTATTTTCTTTTCTAAAAATATATTTACATATTTACAAAAATATATTTTTGTTTTAAAAAAAATCCTAAAAGTTTTTTATTTTTGTGACCTTCTCGTTGGTGCCTACGTATCTGCTAGCCGGAATCAGGTTCCCGTAGTTCATTTTGATTTTTATAAAATTTTAATTTGTTTGTATTTTTTATTTTGAAAACCCACCAAGTTTAAGTATTTAGTCAATTTTCATTTTGGAAATTCCTAAAGAGATCTATTTTTTTGCGTTTTTTTTTGAAAATTCCTAAAAGATGCTAATTTTTGAAAAACCCCATTCATTTTTTTTTTTTGTTGTTAATTTAGAAAATAACTAGATGATATGATTATATAGAAGCTAGGAAAATATTACACTATATAGCAACAAGTTTTTCTGTTTTGTAAATTTTCCCTTTTTTTTATAAAAAAAAATTATAGGGTAACTAAAACATGCTCAAGATATCACACCAAACATTTCACGAATCCTAACAAATATTCCTTTAATTGAACAATCATGATATGACAATAATAATACTAATAACAAATAATAATAATAATGATACTACCAAACCTTTTTTTTTCATAATTATACTTTAAATTTTATTTATTTTTATCATCACATATATAATCGTACTCACACACACAATTTTTTTTTTTTTTGTGTTTACAATCTAATTTAAAATTTATTTACCATTTATATACTAAAACTTTCTTTCTTTTTCTTTCTTTTCTTTTTACCTAAATATGATATCAACTAATACTAATAATTGTAGCATGCATCTCAAATATCTACACATATTTTTTATTTTTATTTTTATATTATTATTACTATATCTGTATATATATTTTTTTGCTTTCTATTCATTTTTTTTATTTCTTACTATTTTCTGTTTTTTTAACTTTACATCAATATAACAAAACTATAATAATAATAACAACAACAACAACAACAACTAATCAAATGAAAATAATAAAAAAGAGAAAAAAATTTAGAACCTCGGCAACTGCTTGATTCGGAAGCTGTTGGATTCTTGGAGGTGGTGGCGGTGGTCGAAGCGGCTGGAGTGGTGGTCTGAAGCGGCTAAAGTGGTGGTCTGAGTTTGGTGTGGTCGATGGTTGGGACGACTAGGTTCAATTGGTTGCTAGGTCATGGTGGTCAGCGATTGGGAAAACTAGGTTTGGATGGTGGTGTTAGAGTTAAGTGGTGATGTTGGGGCGTGTGGTGGTCGGAGCTAGATAGTGGTGGAGTGGCTAATCGTGGTGGTTGAGTTATAGGAAAGATCTTGAGTTTGTTTTTTTTTTTCTGTTTTTCTTTTTTCGAATTCTTCTTGCTTGTTCATGAAGTAAATCAGCATGGTTTTTTTAGAGGCTAGGGGAAAATAGAGAGGCGAAAGATGGCCATTAATAGCCATTACAAGCTTTGAAAGGTCAGGAGCCGCGGGGGGGGGGGGGGGTTGGGTTGGGGGGTGGGGGGTGGGGTGGGTTGGTGGTGGTTATGAAAATGGAATGGTGGCAGTTATGGGAGCTTGATGAATCAAAACCGTCGCCATCAAATTAATGAAATTAAACTCATTTGTTAAGGTTTTAATCCAACTTTTGGTATTGTTAGGAGCTAAAACACCATTTTTTCAAAGAAATTAAGTGAAACACATACAGAATGAGCTCACAAGTGTAATAATGGTGGAGAAAATTGGTGAAGACGATGCACGTGTGGTGCATGGGCCCGTCTTCCCAGGCACGTGAGATCTCGTTAGCGCGTGTAGTGCACACACGTAAAAAATAAAACCCCTTGCCCGCGCTCAGTTTGGATTGAACCCCGGCCTCCCACATTTCGAACGCATGCCTTTACCAACTAAGCTGAATGTTTTCCTTGCTAACTTAGCCATTTCAAATGTATTTAACCGATCAAAATCAAGCTTAATATAATTCTAATGAAAATGAGTCAAATTTGATATGGGTTCATGTTTCAAATTAATTCCCAAATATAGCCTAAAACATGAAAAGATCAATAATAAGCCTAAAATTTTTTTATATTTTTTATTTTCTTTTTTTTTCAATTTTTTATTTTAATTCTAAAAGCTTATTTACTAAAAGATGGGTTTTTTTTTTAGATTTCTTAATTTTCAAATTTTTACATTCTTTTTCAATTTTTTTTTGGTTTTTAATTTAACTAATTTTCTCTGCTTTTTTATATTCTTTTCTTTTCCTTTTTATGATTTTTTACTATTTTCATTATTTTATTTTTTATTTTATACATTTTTTTTTTAAAAGGAGGCAAAATGGGGAGTCGACAATTAGAATACTTAGTTAAAATTAAGTAGAAAAATGTTTAAGGAACTAATTTACCTTGTATTTAGCTAGAGAATTGAAAGTTTGAGAGTAGATCAAGTCTTTTTTTGAAAAATAAATAAGTCTACTTCAACGAAAAAATTAGCTTGCATGTACTCGTTTGAGTTCTTTTTAAAGAGCTTTTCAAAACTTAGTAAAACAGGTAAATGAAACTTTTTACTTAGTGTTCCTTTATAAAAATGCCTTAATCATGATATGGCATTTAAAAGAAAAAAAAGAAACAAGCATAGTCTTTACTGCACTAACTCAGGTAATTGAGTCATGTGTATCTAAACTTGAATGTTGGAGTGAGGAAGAGTCCGTAGAGGTCCCTTTAAAACTTGGTCACTATGGTGATGAGCCCAAGAAGTACTGACTCACTTAACTTACTATAATGAGAAGGGAGAAAAGATAAAAGTTCAATTCTTGAACTTTGAAAAAAAAATGACAAAAGTTCAATTTTGATGTCTAAATTGTTGAATTTACTTACATATTTGAGACATCTAAGTTGAAATATTGTACCCACACTTTGAATTATTTATTCTTAAGTGTTATATGGCAAATTTTAGTCCAAATTTTTCAAAAAAAAAATTCATGAAATATGGAGATTGTGCTAATTATTTTTTATAGCATTTATATAAATATGAAATGGATTCTTTCTCAGATTCTTTTAGTGATTGTGATTTGAAGGCAAAGAAAACTAAATGATATGAACGATGTTTTATTTAGATATTATGCACTAACAAATATCCCAAACTGCATTCTCTCTCTTTTGATATTACTTACAAGATAGATTAAGTGGTTGTTTGCCACAATCTTAGAAAAATTGATAAGAACTATAGATTTACTCTGAATAATTGAAAGATAAATACAAAGTAGATGAATAACAATGTCTAGATGTCTAGTGTTTACAATAAGGAAGGTGATAAGTCAATTTTATTCTATTCTTTTAATAGGAATTCGAGCCTATTTTAATCATTTTTTAGTTAAATTCCTATGAATTTAGTGATTTTAATGTTAAACTGTTGGTTTTCATCTCATTGGATCGAAATAAGAAGAATCAAAGTCTTTTTAACCTGATTTAGAGCAAAATTAGTAGCAAAAGTAAGGAATATATTTTTCGCGCCCGGAATAACATCAATTGAGGCAAAAATGCAAGGCAAAACAAGTAAAAATTGGTCTTCCGTGCCTCAAATTTAGCCCTTAACATGACCTTCGACACTTGTTTTGAGTAGATCGAGCTTAAACCTTAAGAAAGCTCCTATCGCGCTCCTAAACTTGACTCACGACAATTGCTGAAGTAAAGTACAAACCTTTACCTCAATGTCGCGCCACAAACCATCAAAGAATCGAGCCCTCGATAGCCTCAATATTGGCCCTCGAAGGAAGAACGGACAGAAACACTGCGTTTTATTTGCTCAAGTCGAGCCTTATCCTTGATGTAGCCTTCGAGCACTCAACTTACCCTTCGATAAGCAATTATTTGAGCAACAATTTAGACATGCGTCTGAATAACGAATTTGCTTTTTGTTATACATAATCTGCCACGTCAACAATAAAATATTCATGATTTCTTTGCCCTAAGCCAATAAATAAATGTGCAAAGGCACGTAGAAAAGGGGAGGTGCACAGTGTACATATGATAGAATAGTACTAATGAGTCTAGAGAGAGAATTTGTGGAGCGAAAGAATTCTATTTCTTGTTGCTTTGGAGATCTCATAGTTTTCTAGGTAAAAATCATTTTAACCCATTGTTTGTAATTTTTGCAAGACCTTGTTCCTAATTATCATATCCTTTGATTAATCTCATATTATTTCTTTAGATCATGTTCTTAATTTTTAAATCCATGGAGAAATAATCTCCTATAGCTAAGGGTTTGCAAATCTAAATCTTGATTCATATGAAATCAAATGCACTTTCAAGTTAATTGATTGGGTATTTGTGACTAGTAGCTTGAATATGTTTTTGTAGGTCTGATTGTGAGGTGCACCAGTTAGACCCATGTTTGATTTCAACTAAATAGGCTGAGAGGTTGTTCTTTTGGATAGATCTTTGGCTGCTAATGGAGTTATTCATAATCGCCTTGAGAAAGGGGTTATGAGGGGATTTGACTCTTGTTTATAAATTGCAATAAGTTCATTTTTTAAACAAAGGATTCTTAAGCTTTATGTGGGTCTAGACCATTGCTAGCCTGAGAAGAGATTTCGGCAATTTAGTCTAGACCTAGAACAACTGACATGAAAGAAGCTTTAGTTCAACTCAGTGAATCTGACGGTAGAAATACACCAGAAACAGCTCTCTTACAGTTTAGATTTGAAATCACATGATAAGGAATTGGTAAAGCAAACCCTAAGCTATCGTCTTGCAGTTTTACAAACCCATCTTTAATTTTTCCCTAAAAGCGTTTGTGAATATCTTTAACCTTAGCATAACTTATTTTTTTATTATGTTTTGCTGAGTTTCTTTTCTTGACTAAATAATAAATGGAATGTAAGTATAATAGTTACCACAATTCCCTTGGAATCTAACCTAATTCCTTTTATACTACTTCGGTAGGTGCGTTTGCCATGGATGTTGGAAGTTCCTAAACTGAAGTTAAAATGAACCAATTAGTTTTTATGAATTTTGAAAACTTCAGCTTCGAGTTGTGATTTTGAAAGTGTGTTTTATACAACAAATACAACAGAGAAAGAAACTAACCATAGGGTATTTATATGACCCTCAATAATGGCGAACTTGTAATTAAAGAAAATAAACAAAAGGAAATTCACACAGTATGGATCAAGATCATGCCCTGCATCATGAGCTGTAAGTCCCAAAAAATTTTAGTAAATAATTCCAAAATAAACATTAAAAATAAACTCTAAAAATGACTCTAAATTAAAACAGAACTTCAGCTAGTCCTAAATCACAAATAAATACAGAAATTTCTTAATCTTGAGAAAATGAAATTCCTTAAAAACAAAATAAGAACTCAATAGTCTTCAAATTCAAAACCACTACGTACGACAAATTCTACACTTTAGTTTGACTTGTAAAATAAGGTAAGATAGAACCCAAAAACAAATTATTAAAAAGTAAATAACGATAAACCTTCGAAAATAAAACCCAATTCAAGAATTCCAAAAACGTTAAGAGATTAAATACTCACAAAAATAAAATTTAAAATAAATTTCTCAAACTAAATGTGATGTATAAACAGAAATCATCAGTTTCTAAATTGGCAAAGATCTAAACCGAAAAATCACACGGGAACCTTAAGTGGAATACAATAGTTTAAGTTTGGCAATCTCATGCTCTTAACCCTAGAAGCTGAGGTGTAGTTTATGTAGAGTAGCTCGTAGTAGTATAAGGTCGCTTAAAAATATCAGATTGGTAAATTTTTGACCTATTGCAAACCCATTTGGATCAGACTTCGAAAAACGTGTCCCAAGGCTCGAGATATCAAAAATATACCATTAATACCATTAGTCTCATATTTTCATAAGGATTTCAAAAATATCAGTTTTATAATTTTTCAATAACTAGAAATATTTGATTTTGCGATTATATTCGTATTTCATTACTAGCTATCACGCCCCGAGGGTATCTTAGATGGGACAGTTCCGCCATACACAATATCCGGCTTAAGATTAATTCACAAGTCTCTTAAAGCCATAAATATTGTGCAAAAGCGTATCCTGAATAGATAACCAATAAGCTTGATAGTATCAGATCAACCACATAATGTACAACTAATAGCCTCAAAACTAACTAATAACAACTGCAGAAATATAACAATAAAAGAAAATAGTTTAGGAGTGTATATAAGAAAGCAGTTGGATTACTGATCCTACGAATATTACAATCCTGTTTCCAAAAACTTTTTAGAAACCCCTCCCAGGAAAAAGAAGAAGGAACTCTCTTCAACCCTCACATCCTTCCCTCAAAACCTTGAATCCATAGAGGAGCTAACCTGAGGGTAGCCTCGTCCTGACTGATACCAAATATAATCCTGTAACAATAAACTGTAAGGGAGTGAGCGATTCACAGGCTCAGCGAATTATAATCCTCACTCTATACCATTCAAGCAAGTTATTAAGTCAAACATATGTAATGCAACCAATCAAGTGGACAATTATAGCCAACCGGTAACCATATATATATTCGGATTTATGCCCTCCGAATCCGGGATTGGGGTACATCTACTCATCAGCACCCAGATTATTATACTTCGGGAATCAAATTTCTCAAGAAAACTTTTTATATATAAAAAATAATATACATATAACAACATCCCATTGAGGTAATAAATCCAAAACAATGACCTGGCGCGATTCTAAGAGAAGGGCCGTCTCCCCAGGACGAATTAGTTCCCTATCTCTTAAAACAAGGCCCATGGTACACACTAGGCATATACCACTTTGGTCCTCCATGTTTACCATCCTCACGGGACAGTGTGGCCTATCCGAGTCAAGGTATAGTGGTGAATGGTGATGGCCTTCTACGTGCATATATGCAATGCATGAATGTATTCAATCATTATGCCATATTGTTTTATATTCATTTATTTGGTGTGCAAACAATTATCACACACTTTCATTTCTATTCTAGAACAATCAATGGGTTAGAATATAATTACATCATTTTATCAACCAAATTCAAGTAACAACAACCACAATTTATTTCCCAACCCCTTAATAGTTTATTACTTGATTAATTCTATTCTACAACCACAATCAAGTATAAGATCATAGGAATATACTCACTGTCCATATTTCTTCTCAATCGTAATAGTCAACGGGCAGGTCAAGCTCAGAGTCAGAATCACCTGAATATAATTAAAGATAGGAATATACTATAAGAATTGACTATAAACATCTAATATATTTTTCTATGGTATAGAATTTCTATATTTCTGTAATCTTACACTAAAACCTCATGTGACTAACTTATTTCAGTTTAACTCAAATTTTTGCGTACAAAGACGGTTTAATACTATTTTAGAGTTATTTTGAAATATAAGCAAAATAATAATAATAATAATATAGAGAAAAATTTAATTAAATAACATAAATAACTAAAAATATATAAGTACTTATTGAAAAGTTGGAAGGAATTAATTTAAATTATCAATAGACATGAATAATAATAATAATAATAATAATATATGCCATACTTACGTCTATGCATGTATAAGTATATAATAGATTAAATAAACAAACATACTTATATTATATTAATAACTTAACTCTTATATATAAGAAATATAAACATATAAGGCAAGAAATATAATCATTTCATATAGTATATATATATATAACATACAGGTACCCATACATATATATATATATATACATATACCAACTATATATATACATGTATATATATATCTTCATCGCATAGGGTAACAGCTGCAGGCCGCTGCGTGGAGGATGAGCAGCGCTACTGCTCCGGAGCGCTCGCTTGAGCACTTGCTCGCGCGCTAGCTGCTTGCCTGAGCGTTTGCTCGAGCACTCGCTATGCGCTTGCTGAGCGCAGCACATGCACTCCTTGAGCGCTAGACTGGGCGCTCGTTGAGCGCTGCTCCAAGTGCCCAACAGGCACTACCACGTGCGTGTGGGTGGTGTGTGATGAGCGTGCGGTGCTCTGGTGGAGACAGAGCATCCTGCTCTGTTCATGCGCTTATGTGCTGTGGTGTGTGTGGTGGTGTGCGATGTGGAGCGATGAACGGTGCTGTGTGGAGCGGTGTGTACGGTGTTATGTAGAGCATTGAGCGGTGCTGTGTGGAGCGGTGTGTGCGGTGCTATGTGCTGTGAGCGTGAGCGGTGAGCTATGTGTGCCGTGAGCATGAGCGGTGAGCTGTGGTGTGTGGTGGCGTGTGGTGGGGTGCTGTGGTGTGCGGTGAGAGTGCTGCTGTGAAGCGAAAAACGAAGAAGAAGAAGAAGAAAAAGAAAGAGCAGCGAAGCAAAATAAGGAAAGAAAGAAAGAAAAAGAGAGAAAATACTTACTTGTTATGGAAACTGTTGTTGCCAGACGTGAACCAAGGAGAAAGAAGGAAAGAAAAAGAAAAGAAAAGAAGAAAAAAAAAAGAAAGAAAAAAGTGATCGAACCAGACGGAAAAGAAGAAGAAGACGGAGCTGATGTATGTATATATACATATATATATCTCACAAAGGACAATAACTTAAAGTCGACACTTAGACTTATCTTTACAGAACACTAATCTTATATATATATATAAATATAAGTTGATCACAATATGGATCTTGCTAAATTGCTTATTGATTAATTTGTCTCGAAATAAATTTAATCAAAAATAGAAAAGGTCTAAATCAAACGAAATAGCGCGGTTCAAAAATTATAATAGTAAATCAAACAATATTTTTATCACATAAGATCAAATACTCAGATAACTTTCAAACGAAGAATTTATAAATAAAATCTTTAATTACTACTATTTAGAGTATATTCATAGTTTGATAAAGAAAATCAAATTATTAAGAAATTTAAAATCAATTTGATAAAAATAAAAATAAAATTATCAAGACAATTTAGTGAATTAGAAATCAGAAATATTTTCGAAGCTTACACTACTGGTAATTAACTAGTCTTTTGCACTACTTACTACTATTCATTACAAGATTTTGCTACTCTTGTGAAACCTTTTATTTTTTTTAGATAAACATTTTATATCATAGAAAATTTTGTTTTACAAAAATTTAGTTCGTTTCCGATTTCTATGGGATCAGTTTCTATTTAAGACCCGATACTAAAAATAAATAAATTAATTTAATAATTATAAAATATTTGAAAAGTATTTTTATTTTCATAAAATAAATTTTTATCATATCGATAACGTATTTGATAATTCACTAAAATAAATAAATAAATTATCTTATTTTAATTATGAAAAATCTGCTACAAATATTTGGAATGAATTTTCTTTTTTTTTTTATTATTTTTTTTATTAAGAAAGTACTCTTACAATCCATATCTTCAAGTACACCTTTCACACATCGCTTCTTTTTCACTTCAGTCTTTCTACACTTCATTATCACTTCATGGCAGAAATTTTGACTCCTTTTGGCTACCTTTTATCCTTTGAAATACTCCAAATTGATTAAAATAAATCTTTCAACCCTTCTTTAAGAAGCAACACTTACATATTAATTACATATTACATTTTCAAGTCAAAAGCTAACTAAATTTGCTCCCTCTCTCCTCTCTATTTTCACGTCACCTATAGGAGAGTTACTGTTGCCCATTTCTTTTTTTTTTTTTTTACTCCATTTAATGTGTCTTTAACTCATTCTATCTCTCTCTCTCATTTACACCTTCAAACCTTTACTATTCCTTACCTTTTTCTCTCTATTTTTCCTCTCTTTCTTTCTTCCTTTTGTTCTTATTCTTGCAAGAACACTTGCTGCCCCTACTCAATAAATGAGCTCCCATACTTATTTCTTCAAGATCCTTTGATAAAACTCTTGTTCGAAGCTTCCAGAGATGATATAAGTAAAGTATAGTGAGGGTTTCATGCATCAAATGACTTTCCATAAGCCTAAAAGCTAAGAATGATGATGCCAAAATGAAACACTCCTCTTATCCATGAGTACTCTCTTGTAATATAATTATTTTCTTGTTAGAAGTAGTTGTATTTTGTAGATCTAGCTTTTATATAACTTTGATCATGTTTATGTTTAGATCTATGAGTTTATAGCTTACTACTATGGATTTCTTTTGTATTTATGCTCATAAAAAGTGTAGATCTTGGTTTTGAACTTAAACAAAAATGGTGAAATTCGTATCTAGGTATGACCCATTTTTAAAAACCACTTTTCAAGTGTCAAAATGAATTTTTTACTTGAGATAATGAAGACTTGATGTATATATATCATCAAAACTTCATTTTATATGGTTCAAAGATTATTTTTCATAACAAAACTCTATTTTCAGACTTAGGCTAAGGCGTAGTTTAAAAACATATTTTCAACTTAAAAATGAAGCTTTTATTCAAGATATGGGAGGCTCTTAAGATAGGATATGTAAAGGATGATTTTTCATAAGCTGAGATGGATTTTATCAAAAGATATGTCCAAAAACAAATTTTGTAAATTCGGATCCCAACCAAGACCAATTTTGAAAACCCATTTTTCAACACCAAAATGAAGGATTTGTTTAAAAAATAAAAGGCTTATGGAACAAGTATCAATAGAAGGTCTTTTTGATAAGTAAATGGTAGATCTACTAATAGAGATTCTCAAAATAGGAAGAGATTTCAAAGTATAAAATTTGAGTTTTATTCTAACTTTGTGAAATTCGGATGGTTTCAAGACCATGCCTTAAAAACCCTTTTATCAACTTCAAAACTTGTGTTTTATATGAAAAATGAAGAGTATAGCTAATAGATATCATTAAGTAATAATTTTTATAAGTTAAGACAGGATTCGCTAAGAAAAATATGTAGAACAAGGAGTAGAAATAAAGTAGGAAAAATTGAGTTGTTTGTGATTTTAAGAAATTCATAATAATGGAGTAATGGCATGAAAACACTTACTTTCCAAACTCAAAATAAAAGTTTTATTAAAGAATTGAAGTCCTTAGTGGCTAGGTATGGTCGAGCCTTAATTTTCTAAGTACCAAATGGTTTTTACTTAAAGAAATCACCACAAAAACAATTTTTTACAAAATTCGGATTTTGCGATGAACCATATTTAAAAACATGTTCACAAAGTGTAAAATGGGAATTTTTATTGAAAAAACAAGGCCTTAAGGAATATAGATATTGAAATCTTAATTTTAACAAGAATAAATAAATTTTATCAAGGAATTTTTCTAAAAACAAGTGAGGATTATCAAGAATACAAGACTAGCCTTTCTAATATAATTTTTCATAAAGTCATACAAAGAAAAAGTTTTCTAAAAATTTCTTTTATTAAATATTATCAAGAACATGTATATATATATAAATATATCATGGCATATCATTTATGATAGTAACTTGTTCATATTGCATGAATACTTGCTTTGGATAGTAGAAACTTTATGAACTTTCACTAAATCAATTTTCTAAATCGGTTTTCGCTACTGTTCTGATCTGATCCGATCTTTTAGAAGCTTCAAAGTTTTCAAAACTTAAATATGATATTAGAATTAGATAGATCTTTCAAAGTAGATAGAAATCGATACATAATTTGCTAAATTCCGAGTTAAAACGACCAAGTTATAGCCGTTTTAAGTTGGAATTCCCGCTTAGGACGAGAATTACGAATTTGATAGTTTGTACAAGATAGTTTGGATTAGTTAAGTGATGAAATACTTATTACAGTATTTCTTCCTTTTTAGGTGACTCCAAAATCGACGATTCCCTACCACCGGATTACTTTTACTAAGAGACCAGTGATCCAATGGCCGAGTGAGTTTTCCTCTTATTTTATTACCTTGTTTATACTTGTAGCTAGTTACATTAGAATTATAGGAACAAGATAAAAACCGATATGAATGGGGATGGGATAGATGATGAGACTTTGATGTATGTATGCCAAACAATACTAAAGCATATCGAAACCATGATTTGATTGGATAACTGCACTGTTCATATTATTTCTGTTTATGTGCATGATATTGGCTGGTCACTTTAAAGAATGTATGAATAATTTGACCTAAGCAAAAACAAATTGGTCATGCATCACATCGGACATATTGCATTTGGTAGCGTGCTACTTCTACGCAGGTTGATCGGTATGGTCCGAGGACTCATTTGGATAATGAGACCCGGTATCAAAGCTCATTCATAGGGAACTAAGGCGCACCGGGGATCCATTCCATGTGTAAGCCTAGCCGAGTCGAGTGCTATGAGCCTGGGGGGCTCGGGGACTAGTAGTGATCGTGTAGACTTTCAATACCATCCCTAACCCTAGATACGGAGGGTGTAAATCCGTTCTGTGTATGGGTTCCAGATACTCATACATAATTATCTGCTCATGTGTTTGTTCATGCATAGCATATGAATGATTTATAACTTGCTTGTTTTGGTACGGAATTAAGGGAATTCTCACTAAGCTAGTGTAGCTTATATCCCAATAGATATTTGAATGAACAGGTTATCTCAAGAATGTTAAGTGGGGACCGAGATGGTTGGAGCCGAATATGACTTCGGGATTCCAGCAGGAAATAAGAATGCTTGAAGATATTAGCTAGGTTTTGTGAATTGCTTTGTAATAGTTTTATATAGTGAAATCTTTTAATGAATTGAAATTGAAGTATAGTGATTTGTATTTGAAGTATAATGAATTGTATTTCCTTTACATTGTTACTCAAGTTGTATAAATATAAAATGTGTCACTCCGATGTGTCTCCTCCATGTGTTAGATGCCTTGTACATAGTATGGAAGCCTTCGCGTGACTGAGGCGGTCATTCATAGGCTTTAATATTGTGTACAGTGGACTGCCACGTTTAGGGTACCCTTTGGGGTGTGACATGAGCATTATCGCCTTTCACACTCCCTATACTTAATATAAAATCCAATTTTTTTCCATACCGACCAAACCCTAATCACACAAATCAGGCACAAGATCAGCACAAACCTTAGATTTTATTCACAATACACACTGCACTTCAATATAACCATAAATCAATCCTTTAATGCAACCTCACACTCTTCTAAATCACGTTCAACACACAAAATCTTAATTCTCAATCTCAGCAGTAATCAGCAATAACACCACCAGCAATTCACAATCTATAAAATAACTCAATAACAATGGAAAGGATCACAACTTTATACTTATCGATCGTCCCATCATCATAACTATGCTCCGATACCAAAATATGATATGATTGAGATTTCTGATACTGAGGTGATTGGTGAATCATAGTAGATTTGAATTATATAATTTAGATGCAATAAAAAATAAAGGATATGATCGGCATTGTTGATAGATATGACACACCAAAAATAACCTAAACTACACTCTCTCTTGTTTGATATTACGCACAAATAAGAGAGAGTGGTTTGTTCGCCATAATATAATTGATTGATGAGAACATAAACTCGCTACAATCACAATTTGATTGATAATAGAAAATTAAGAGAATTCTCAAACTAGGGTTTCAAAATGTCAAAAAGTTGACCAAAACTACTTACAAGAGAATATTTATAGTATCAATAAAATAAAGGATGAAAAACTAAAAGAAACTTCATCATTGGGAGAAAGGCTGCCAGCTTTTAATCGGTACATCGTGACTGAGAAAAGAAGGCCATTGGCCTTTGAGTTGGCTTACAAGATTTGGAGATGATCTGAGGATACCACACTATCTGTCACGCCCGTGATGAATTGAACGCTGCTAACCTAGGTGAATGCCACCGGCTTTGACAAAGAAGATCGTCGGCCTTGGAGGTGACATATAGTGTAAAACACCAGCTTTCAAATGCTTAATCAATTTGCTTTGCTTGTTATGATTTCCTAGGTGTATAAAACACATTTGACCAATCATAGAACATATGGTTTCCCATATATCCCTACTTTCTATAATTCTAGGATTCTTCCTCAAACTCTTATGGCTTAATCCTAATCTTATCCTATCTCTAAGACTTCTACTTCTAACTTACTGTTTCTTTCTCTAATCTTGATGCTCTGATACCAACTTAAATTATCTCGCCCCGATAGGTACCCTAAATGTGACAGCCCGCCGTACGCAATATTAAAACTTAAGAATGACTACCTCAGTCACTCGAAAGCTTCCATATCAGTACAAGGCGTACATTCACATCAAAGGTAGACCGGTGAAGTAATGCATTTTAAGATATTAGCAACGAAACATGGAAAATAACCCTTAATATATTTCATTAAAATAAAAAGTCTTGCAACTTCCAAGGGGCATTCCCCTGATAATAACAACATGGTTTTACTAAGATAAATAATAACATAAAGAAAAGAATATAAACATGAACAAAAACAAAACATAAATAAATTGTTGCTTCTTTAACTCTCATGAGTCTAAGAAACATACACTAAACTCATGTTAAGTTGTATGAACATGATGAGTATATGAAAGAAATTTTTACCTAAGGTTATGTATTTGTTGAAAAAGAAAAGAATGGTTTGTAGTAATATGTGGGAACGGATTTTCTAAAGAAAAGAGAGAACTTGAGAGTGATTTTCAGAGAGAGGTTTTATGGAGTGATTTTGGGAGAGATTTAGTATGAATTGTATTGTGTGAAAGAATGGGAAGGGGGTATTTATAGATTTTTGGAGTGGAAATTAGATGTAATTAAATAAAATGGAAAAGAAAATAAATTGAGATCGATGAGGAGAGAGGGGGCGCTGGTTTTGCTTAATATAGGGGGAGAAATTGATTTGTTTTGTTTGTTTTGTAATAAAAGAAGTAATGTGTAAAGTGTGATGTGATTAAAGTTATATGAGGAACGTAAATTGTAAGGTATAGGTATGGTAGAGTGTAAAAAAAAAGTAAAGATAGATGAATAGTAATGAATAGTAGAAAAGTACTATGAATAGTATACTAGACAATTAAAATACCGGTAGTAAAGAAAATACGCGTAAACGGCCTATATCTGATATTTTTAGTTATCGAAAAATTCTAAAACTGATATTTTTGAAATCCTTATAGTTTTACGAATCTATTGGTGTTGTCGGAATATTTTCACTATTTGGTGCACCAGGGCACGGTTTTCGAAAATTGATCCTGTTCGGATCCGAAAGACACTAGAAAATTACGAATCTGATATTTTTAAACTTTCCTATATTATTATGAACTATTTTCCACAATTATCTTAATTTCGTTTTCTAGGGTTTATGAACATGTGATTGCCGGATCTAGATTTACTAGACTAAACATAGATCTAGGTTAATTTTAGGGTTTCATTTTTACTTTCGGTTCTTAGGGTTTGCTTATATTATCGAAAAATCTAGGGGCTTACACATACCTTTCTCCTTGATTGAAATTCGAAATCTCTCTAAAAGAACATATTATTCCTCTACAATTCCTCCAAACCGCAGAATTCGTTCAATACGAATTAAATCAAAACCAATAAAAATCATTCCTTTTTAATCACAAAGGTTAAGAATATATAAACTTACCTAGAATTGATTCTCAATTCTCCTTGATCATAAAATCCAATTATCGAAATCAAATAGGGTTCTTCTTTAATTTCTCCTTCAAATCCAATTGGAAACCCTAAGAATTTGATTAATTCCTTTCAAATATAAAGACAAAGATCAAAATCACTCACCTTAATTTAGACTTCTCAATCTATTATGGATGCTAGAGCCATGTATAGAGAGGATTTCTAGGTTTATGAGTGTTTTTAAAAAGAGAATAAAAGGATAGATATAAAGAAATTTCATGGAAACTCCTTGTCTTCCAAACATACACCGGCAATTTGAAAACTTATGCCGGTAGTGTAAGTGTCATGCCCCAAAGGATACTCTAAACGCGACAGTCGGCCACACTCAATATTAAAGTTTAAGTATAACAACCTTAGTCATCCCATAAGCTACGATACCGGGTGCAAGGCATATGTTCACGCTCATAGAGGACCAACTTCGAAACAAGTTGTTTAAGAAGACATTCATATAGCAATTTAAGAATGAAAATCATAACATAACATCTTAAATATGGAAATATAAAGGTCTTACAAAATATCAAAGGGGCATTCCCCTACCAAATATAAGGTCTATTAAAGTCTATTCAAAATAATACATGGAGATTTGCTTAGAAGTCTAAGTTTACATCTAGTCTTTGACTGCTTCCAACGACTCCTTAGGCCAAAAGGTGATACTTGGGAGAAATATACTTGGGGTGTCAACCATAGATAAGGGTGCTGCAAAAGATATCTATAAAGGGGTAAGCTTCTTGGTTAGTGAGAACTAATTCCATAAATAAAGTACTTAAAAAATCAATATTCAAATAAGTTATTTAATAAGCATATGAGATGCAATCAAACACGTCAACAAACAATGCATACGATTTTCCAAGAATCATAAGTTTGAATGGATTTACCCCTCCATTAGGTTGTTAGGTGTTCCAGGCAATAAAGCCATAGTTTGCAAATAAAGTTTTTGTAGTTTTTATACGAGCCCCCTATTAGCCGCTAAATTGTAGTTATTTTAAGTGCCCACCCACCATTTTATTACGGGTGATCAAAGTCATAGAGTAGATTTTCGGGTTCTACAAGCTTCATTACTATGCCCTTATCCCAACAAGGGCATAGTAACGAATACAATGTGCCTCACTACGTGTCATGCATGAATCATTTTATTTAAGTAATCATGATATATTATTAGACATTTTATAAGCGATTATAGAATTTGCAGATAAATCATTCTATACTAAATCATACAATGATTAATTAACAATTCACGCCTCGATATACTTAACATAATTCCAATCATGTAAGTAAAGTACATTCGTTATCACATTTTTATCTTTTCCTAATTCTAGTTGTCACGCCCCAATGGGTACCCTAAACGTGACAGTCCGCCACACTCAATATTAAAGCTTAAGTATGACAACCTTAGTCATTTCCAAAAGCTTTTATATTAAGTGTAAGGCTTACTTTCACAATTTTAGAGAACCATATATGGAATTATGAAGCTTAAGGAGATATAAAAACATATTAAGAAAAGAAGAATCACAATAATTATTTGTCCATGGCAAAAACTTTACAAACTTAGGGACAACTCCCTAAATTAATCTATTATATACATATTAACATGCTAATACTAAGCTATACTTTATCCAGATTTCTAATGTTCAAAAGGGATTACCTGCCCGCATGGTCCACGTGGCCTTAACCATAAGTAGGGAACTGCAAAAGATATCTATTGGGGTGTAAGCTAAAGGCTTAGTGAGAACTATTTCCATAAATAACTTCTTGTAACAAGATTCAAACAAGTTGATTTAGTCAAACAAATGTAATGCACAAGCACGTGGGCAAACAAGCATATAGTTTTCCGGGAACTATATGTTGAATGGATTTACGCCCTCCATTCGGGGTTTGGTGATACTTATCCTCAAAACAAGTAGTTTTAATAAAGAAACTTTAAGCTTGCGAGCACTCATCGCCAAGCATTCATTAAAAAGTTTTAAACTTGCGAGCACTCATCGCCAAGTATTCCGAATCTACTTGATTTGACCTTGCTTTCGGATCAACCGCCAAGCATTCCATTAAGCCGCCAAGCAATCGCTTTCGGATCTCGCCAAGTGTTGCTTTCGACATGAGCTTACTATCCTTCTCACCCAAGGATAATAACCCAACCATGCAATGTGACTCACTTCGTGGTATGCATGAGTTCATTAATTTATAAAGTCATAACATAATTTCAACTTTATGATCAAGGAATTTCACACAAATCAATATTAAACTAAAACAATCACTTAGAACAATTCGGCTTCGATATTCTTAGAATTCTTTCAAGGAATTATTTTACATGCATATCGGTTTATCTTTTCCTAACTCTAGTGCAACTAATTTACAAGCACAACAAGTGTAGCATTTAATGGAAATAAACTCACGATGCCATTGTCGTCTATTCCTCTAAGCGGATGAGTCGTTCACACACTCCACTTAATCGTAATAGTTCTTGGGGTAAAGGAATCCTTCCTCGGGGTCACCTAACAAAGAAAATACCCACAATGAGTTTTTCTTATGATTTTCTTGAATTTTGACAAAACAATGTCAAAGAACGTTAAAGTTCGTATAGAAGAATGTTCCAACTTAAAATGGCCATAACTTGGTCATTTTAACTCGGAATCCGCATATAATATACCGATTTCTACTACTCGAAAAGATCTACCCATTTCCAAAATATTCAACAAACAAGGCCATATAGGCTCTGAAAAAGTACGACAAAATTCACCACGGATTTCAAGTAAAAACAACTTTGGTTCAAGAAATCAAAATTTTTTTGTTATCTATATAGTTGAAAAATTCTCTTTTTATAACTATATAACTCATATTTAAGCATGCTCAAGTGTCTTGTTGTCCAATTATTTTTCTTAGGTAAAACAATGTCGGGTTGAAGCTTTTCGGAAATTGTTTTTGTAAATTTCTTTGAAATGAATACCTTGTTTTTTTATTTTCTAAAAACGTTTTATGTTGGTTTTATTTATCTTTTTAAGTGACCTTTGAAAATATTTTTACTTTCTAAGTTACATTAATACTATATTTGAAGTTTTCTAGGAAATATGCTATTCTTCATTTTTCTTGTGTAAATTCCTTTGTTTACTTGTTTTGAAAAAATTCCTTACTTGATATTTCTCATTCTTTTCTCTGTCTCCTATTTTTCAAAAATAATCATCCATGCATGAAAATTTGTTTTCTTCATAAAAACAATGTGAAACAATTAAGGACTTTTTGTAGAAAAACTAATTTCTATAATCTTATTAACTTCTTCTTGTAACTTGAAAAGAAATAACTTTATTATTTTCAAACCATAAATTTCTTTGCCTATTTGTTTGCAAAGGTCTTTACTTAAAAATTTCCTTAGTCATCCATCTTATTTTCTTTCTTATGAAAAGAACCATTTTTGTCAACAAAAATATTTTCTTTTGAAAAATAAGGTGGGATAAGGATCTATGTGGCTTTTCAAAGTAAAAGTAGTTTATAAAATTTAGTGAGTTCTTTTTGTAACATGAAAAGGAATGAGTTTATTTTGTGTTGCTTTATAGATTTTATACTTTACATAAACTTATTTCTAAGTGACAAAATTCTTCTTTTTGTTTAAATAAAATTATGGACAACAATCTAAATGAACATGATTATGAGAATAATAATAACCAAAATAACATAAAGCATAATAATAAAGTCAAGTATTGGAGTCTTAGCTTTTTCAAGGCTCCCGGGACTAAGAAATAGACTAGTCCCATAATGAAATAAAATGAAAGGAAGAAAAACTTGTTTTGACTTGATGAGGACAAGTCTAAGACTAGAGACTAGTCTTAAAAACAACTTGGAATAAATAAAATGCATTGAAGTAAATAAATTGCAAGATTATGAGCTTATATGCTCTAAATAGTATATATAGCTATATAGATATAATAGATAGTTATGAACATAAAAGAGACATAAATGAACATAAGAGAAACATAAATGAGTATAAAAGAAACATGAACATAAAGGAATTGTGGTTATGAACAAAAACAAAGTATGAACCTATTGTTGCTTTCTTAACCTTCATGGTTTTAGAAAACACACACTAAGCTCATACTAAGTAGATGAACATGAAGAAAGCTTGGAAGATTTTCTTGAAGAAAGCTTACTTAAAGAGAGACTAAAGAGAGCTTTTCTTGTAAGAACTTCTTGGAGAGAATTCTTGAGAGATTTTGAGAGAGTAATTTTAGTGTAGAAGTGGTGTGAAAGAAGTGAAAGAGGAGGGGGGTATTTATAGGAAAATGTGAGTGGTTTTTGTGTGATTAAAATAAAGTAAAATTGAAACAAATTGAGAGAGAGGGAGAAGGGCGCCGGCCATTGTGTGATGAGGGGAGTGATTTTTTTTGACTTTTGAAAATAAAAGATGTAATATGTAAAGTAGATGTGATATAAAGTTATGGGAAAGGTAAAAAGTAAAGATTATAGGTTATGTAGAGTGTAAGAATAGGTGTAAGAAAAAGTAGAGATAAAAGAATAGTGTAGAATAGTAATGAATAGTGTAATGTAAAGTAGATATGACAATTAAAGTACCGGTAGTAAGAAAATACGCGTATAATAGCTATATCTGTTATTTTTACTTACCGAAAAATTACGAAACTGATATTTTTGGAAAACTTATATTTTTACGAGTCTAACGGTGTATTCGGAATATTTTTACTATTCCGGGCTTCCGGACACGTTTTTCGAGAACTGTGTCCGATCGGGTTCGAAGGACACCCGAATTTCGCGAAACTGAAATTTTTATAAAACCTATGGTTATTACGAACTATTTTAGCTAATTATCCAACTTCGTTTTCTAGGGCCAAAGAAAACGGCAATGCCGGATTTAGTTGATACGGTAAGCTAGGGTTTTGTTGACTTTTAGGGTTCCGTTTGACTTCCGGTTTAGGGTTTTATGCTAAACCGATTCCGAAAATTTAGGGGTTTACACTAGTGCTGCTAAACTACAAGTAAAATCATAAGTACAAAATGTAATAATTTAAACTCACTCGACCATAGTAGTAGAAGCTTCTAGTCAAAGCAATCCTCTAAGTAAGGTAATTCAGACTCCGCGTCACTTATATAAAAGAAATACCCAAAATGATATTTCTTGGAAGTTCTACTTAAACTTAAAATTCTATTTCACTAAGTTCATCAAAATTTGCATGTGGTGAAATTTCAACTTAAAATGGCCATAACTTACTCATTTTAACTCGAAATTTCACATATTATATACTGTTTTCTACATACCTGAAAAGATCTATCCATTTCTAAGGTTATTTACTTCATAAAAGGTCATTTGGTTTTCTAAAAGACACGGTACATAATCAAAACAAAAATTCCAACCTTTAAAACATGATTTTTTTAACTTTGTATCAACCAAAAATTCCATAGAAAATATATAAATATATATATAGTTGAAAAATCCTATTAATACATATGCAGCTCATGATAAAGATATGATTATAATGATGTTGTCTCAATCAGTGATTTTTCATAAAACTATCTTGTTTTGGTAGTTGAAAAAGCAAGGTTTAATAAAATTATGTTAAGTTGTTTTGAAATAAAACTAAGGATTTTTAAGTCATTAAATATGTGATTAATTTATTTTCTTAGATTCTTAAAAGATAACTTTAAATTCAAAAACTGTAGCCTTTCTAAGTTATTCTCAAATTTTATTTTCTAAGTATATTTTACTTGGTCAGTTGATTCTTGACTTATTTTGGAAAACTTGAGTTGACTCTTGTTCTTATTAAAATTGTTGTTAAGAATTTTATAATCAAGTTTTTAAGAAAATTCCATATAAAAAAGTATTATCATTCTTAAAGTCTTTTAATGGTAGTTTCAAAATAAAATAAGGAGTTTTCTTAGTTGTTTTTGCAAAAGCTTTGTATATCATCAACACTTAGAATCTATGGTGATTTTTGGTCAAAAATCCTTTGTAAAGTATTTAGTTGAAATAAAATTCTAAGTCTTAATGAAACTTTTTCCTAAGTGATAAAACTACACTTTTTAAAGTAAGTTAAGCTTGTTTTCTTTTCAATTTAAGAAAGATCTTTTTATTCTTATTAAGACAACAACCAATATGATAATGTAAGAACAATGGGTATGTAGCTAGTAATACAACAAGAATAATAATAGTAAGATAGAATAATATAAGAATAAGCAAGAACAAATATCAAGTAATGTAAGTCTTAGCTTGATTTCAAGGCTTCCAGACTTAGTCATGGGCAAGTCCAAAGAAAGAAAAACAAAAGAAATAAGAAAATCGTTTTGACTTGATGAGGACAAGTCTAAGACTACAAATACTAGTCTTAATATTAAAGCATGAATAAATAAATAAATTGCAAGCATAAATAAATAAATAATGCTTATGTTAGTGAGCTTATATGCTCTAAGAAATATATAGATACATAAATATAGATATTATAATATAAAAGTTAAGTTAGGACAATAATAATAACATGTACGTAATAATAATAAATAAACAACATAATAATAAAATGAAAATCATTCATGAACAAGAACAAAACATGAACATAGTGTTGCTTCTATAACCTTTAAATGTTTAAGAAACATACACCATAATCATATTAAGTTACATGACATGGTAAGAATATTTGGGTAAGAAATTTACCTAAGGTGGAAATATAAGAGTGGTAGTTTAAGACGAGTTTTAGGCAGTATGTGAGTAAAAAGTATGTAGGAATATGGGTAGTAAGAAAAGTGAGAGATTTTTGGGAGAGAGGATTTGTGGAGTGAATTTGAAAGAGTTTTAGGAAGGTAAATGAATCTGTGAAAGAAATGGAGGGAGATGTGGTATTCATAGATTTTTGAGGAGTGAAAATTGTGGGAATAAAAAAAACTGAAAAAGAAATAAAATGAGTGTGTGTAAGGGAAGGGGGCGCTGCCCATGAAGGGAGAGAGGGAAAGAGAGTTGATTTTGATTTGTTTTGTATTTTTGTTAACTAAAAATAATAAGTTGTAAGGTATGATGTGAATATAGATGTATGGGAAATGTAAAAAGTAGAATATAGGTATCGTAGAGTGTAGGAATAGGTGTATAAAAGTAGAAATAGATGAATAGTAGTGAATAATGTAGAATTGTCATGAATAGTAGATAAGCAAATTAATACTGGTAGTAAAGAAAATACACGTAACTAAGTTATATCTGATAATTTTAAATACCGAAAAATTATAAAACTAATATTTTTGAAATCCTTGTATTTTTACGAGTTTATTGGTATTATCGAAATATTTTTACCATCGAGTGCATCGAGGCACAATTTTCAAAAACTGATCTTGTTTGGATGTGAAATACACTAAAAATTAATAAATATGATATTTTTAAGCTTTCTTATATTATTACGAATTATTTTCCACAATTATCTCAATTTTGTTGTTTGAGGGTTAAGAGCACGGAGTGTTGGATCTAAAACTACTAAGTTTTGTTATAGGTTTGTTGACTTTAGGGTTTTTGGTTGACTTTTTGTTTAGGGTTTAAGCATAAACTGCGGCTTAAAATCTAGGGGTTTACACGTTACACTCGTAACGCTTATACCCCTATAAATTTTTATATGTACAGAAGCACTTGCTTTTGTACCATAATCTCCATTTATCAGTGTAAGTCATCTTTTGGAAGCTTTTGGGGGAAATCCAATCACGGACTTAGATCGGACTTCCTTTAAACTTTTTTGGTAAGGTTGTTTAAGCTTTAATGTAAAGACTTAGTATGTATGTTTCAATTCTTGGACTATATTTAGCGGAGGAATGCCCCTAAGGCTTTGTAATGAAGTCATGAACTTTTATATGTGGGTTAATATTTATCTAGATTCTTATATGCTTTATATTACATGCTTAAATTACATTTCCCATCAGTGTCTCCTATTACCGTGTTGCACGCCTCACATATAATATCAAGACTCCCGCATGACTAAGGTAATCATTCTTAAGTCTTAATATTGTATGTGGTGAACTACTACCTTTAGGTATCCTTTGGGGCATGACAATCTTAACTCTTGACTTGGTCCTTGTGTTGGCTTCAGTGTTTACCGACGAAGTTCCTTATAGCCTTTTAGCTAAGAGTTCGGAAATCTAAACTAATTGTGTCTCCAAGTTATGAATGGTAGCCGAATGATTCCTTAGAGTTGTATCAATGCTCTACTATGTAGCCTTAGAAACTTTATTTAATCGATGAATTAGTTATTCTAAAGAGCTCTTTCCTTGAGACACAATTGATCTTTGACCCTGTTGCTTTTGAAAATTAGGTGGAGGAAAATTAAGAATTTGAAAATTGTTGTTGCTCCACCTGAAGTTAGGGTGATTTCTCCAACAAGGGTTATATGTATTACTAAAAGGACAAATTTTGGGTCCATTATATTTTCCAACAAATTCTACATTCTTAGTTGTCACACCATCAAAACTTTATCCTAAACTTCCATCAATCATGTTAACATGGCTAATGCCCATGGTTAAACCATCGATCTTTTTAGATAAGGTCTCTACCTTGGAAGTCAAAGAGACCATTATGTCTAACTCAAAGACACTTCCAAGTCTCTATTTCTAACTTTAGTGGATGACAACAGGTAATGATCATTGGTCATATCCTCAAACGGATATAAGCACTCTTTAGGAGAATTATTGTTCAATCTCCCTCATAACTGCTTCATCAATTAACTACATAGTGCCATAATTCGAACCATTATAGAATGTTTGCACTTTGGTCCACTCTGGCAATCCATGGTGAGGGCACTTCCTTAATAACTCCTTCTATCTCTCAAAGGCCTCATAAAGGGTTTCAAACTCAACTTAGTAGAAAGAAGCAATGTGAACTCTCAACTTGGCTATCTTAGATGGTAGAAAATATTTTCTCATGAAATGTTCAGTCATTTATCGCCAAGTTGTTATGGATTGTCTAAGTAGGCTATTCAACCATTTCTTTGCATTCCTCCTAAGTGAAAAAGGAAAGAGTCTTAGATATATAGCATCATCAAAGGCTCCATTAATTTTGAAGGTGTCACAAATTTATAAAAACTGTTGAACGTAGGTGTTGGGATCCTCATCCTGCAATCCATCAAACTGCACATATTACTATACCATCTAAATGACTTTAGGATTAAATTCAAAATTATTAGCTACCACACTAGGTCTTCTATTCCTGTGTTCACTCCAACTAAATTGGGTCTACAAAAATGTAGCGTAGTCTTAGGTGGATGGTTTACTCTACCTAGATTGTTCTCTCCATTTAACGTCTCATTATCTTCTTGAATCTCTTTGCCTCCTCCAATTACATGATCAACTCAATGAGTCATTTCTCTAACAAAAATTCGACTCTCTTCCATAGCTAAGCATTTGGAAATTCTTCCTATGTGCTATGGTATTGGAGTAGAGGGAAACAAAGTTTGTAAGTGACTCCTAGTCATAATCCTAAAATTTTATTATAACAAAAAATGAGTACACAATATACAGACCCAAATTACAAAAAAACATGGTTTACAAATAGTTAAAACATAAAACAACCAAATTATGGAGAAACTGAGACTAAGATCATATACAAATAAGATTATTGATAACTACTTTACAAGATTTATTAAACTTCACAACTCTTTAGAAAAATATACAAATAAATACAGAGCTATTTACAAAAACAAGACAACAACTATTTACAAGGCAAATTATAAACAATATTCACATATTTACAAACAAACAAACTATAGGGTCAATGCTATTTACAAAAGAAATATTGACAAAAAAACAAATAGATCACAACTAGAACAAAAATATTTACAAAAAAAAAAGTAAAATCATACACAAATCAGATATATACAATTATTTATAGAGTAAAACAAAAACATAAACAGAAAATATTCACATTATTTATAGAGTTATCGACTAGACTAATAGATTTAAAGTTTCTAGGTATTGCTTCATTGAACTTCAAATATATGAATTCAATGGTGATCCCTTGGCAACAATACCAGAAAACTTGGTTTGGTCCGATGGACAATGAAGTTATTTTCAAAAATTTATAAAATTGAATGGTAATATGTTATGTTCAACTTCAGTCACAAACTAATAATTAAGCAAGAGCACCTATCGAAGTAGTATAAAAAATATTAGATCATATTACTTGGTGATTGTTAGTATTTACATACTCACTTCTAGTCTATTATCTAGCCCCAAAAAAAAAAAAATCAACAAAGCATGATTGATAGAAAATTACAAACTAAGCTAAGATTAATTCTACTTGTACATACATTTTTAGGGCAAACTTGAAAATGCACTGTGGGAGGGTGGCAGTGAACTGAGTATTTGCCCAAAATTTTTTGAAATAATTAATTTTAATTTAAGCAGATCAAAAATCAAATGAACTTGTAGCGAATAAATAGGTATAAAGCGTAAATTAAAGAGATAGAGTTAAAGACAATCAAGTCAAATTTAACGTGGAGTTCATCCCATTTCCTACTCTTTACTATCCACAAGTTGCCTCAATCGAGTTCTTCACCACCACTTCAATTAATATCAAAGTTAGCTAAAGATGAGCAATTACACAACTCGGGAAATAAAATATTTCTTGTCTCTCTAAGTGCTCTTGAAGAAATAGCAATTAATATTAACTGAGCACTAGAGTGTATTTCCTCCCTCTTAATAATTTGCAAATATTATATACAAGAGAACAAAGAAAAGAATTTTTTTATCGTAATTAATGAGCTCGTAAAATAATTTTGGCATTTCTTCTCGCTTTGTTGTTCTCTAAGACTTGTATATAAATAGCCTTTAAATTTCAAAAGTCCATTAGACACAATGTCTATAATCTGCCAAACATTAAGTGCACTTTAACAGCTTTTCTCGTGCTACATCAACTTCCAACCTTAAGCTGTTGCACCTCAAATACTCATCGCGCCACAATCTATCATGTCCTCCAATTTTTCCCTTAACAGCCTCTCCATACGCACAATTCTTCAAGCCTCTAATTTCAATTATCATACCTAAGTCTTCATCACATCGAGCCCTTAACGTGACCCTTGATAGCACTATTTTCTTCTTTAGCTTTGTCAAGCATTTGTTTTGTACTGATCGAGTCTCAACTTTTTTGCATTCCAAGCCCTAAACTTGACCTCGACAAGTCTATTCTCTTCTTTCGCTTGTTACGCATCCAACTTAACTTGTTAAGCTTCACCCACTTAACTTGTTTAGGACTCGACTGACCCCTTAACCACTAATTAAGCATACTTGAGTTTGTCGAGCCTTAACCATAGCTTTGTTAAGTCTTGATTGCTTAGCTTTCTTAGGCCTTGACTAACCTTTGACTACTAATTATGGCTTACCTTCAATAGTTCTTACTTCTGCTAAAACTTGTAGAAAGCACCACAAACATGCACAGAGCACGCATATATACATGACTAATTAAGTGTAGTTTACAACAAATAACTAGTTAATTGTCCATTAAATTGTCTCATCAAAATTCATATTAAACTCTTAAGTTCAACAAAACATTATAACTGCTCGTTCACTTCGTTGTGATTACAATTCTATTACAGCCTTATTCCTTATAAATAGCTATTACAGTATTTAGTTCACTGAATAGCGAATTCATGATAATCCCTATTACATAAAATATTGAATAGTCATTCTTTATTCAAACCTATGAGTACAATTCAATACTGGAACTGTATTTTTTTCAAAGTACCACCATTTAAATAAAAAATCAATAAAGAAAAATCCTATCAGCTCTATTCCATTTCTCCATAATATGAATTTCATTATAGTCTTATTCATTCAGCGAAGTGAATGAATCATAAGATAAATTTGTTAATGTAAGAACAAGATTAAGATTTGCTCTACCAAGGTCTTATCATGTGATTTTTTAACAAACTCAATGTGTTATTTGTTAGGTATGCTTATACTGTCGAACTCACTAAGGCAAGTTAATGACTCTCTTGAGTGTGAAGAACTCTAGATCTAGATTAGACCACCAAAATCTCTTCACAAGCTATTAACAACCTACACCCACATAAAGATTAAGAATCCTTTTATCAAAACCCATTTTAATGAATTTAAAACCAAGTGACAAAAAGTTTCATTATCCCTATCTCTAAGTGGTTATGAGTAACTTTATTAGCAATCTAGATCTATTCAAATGAATGATTTTTCAATTTATACAGTTGAAATCAAGCATGGACTTAGATGGCAAACACACATACAAATTAAGTTCAAGCTACTAATTACAAGCACCTAAACAATATTCAATTGCAAACATGTAGAGATCACATGAATCAGGTCTTGGATTCACAAACCCTAAGATAAAAAAAAAAGTTATTTCTCCATGGATATGAACATTAAACACAAATTCAGGAGAAAAATATAAAAATAAAGACAAATATCATCAATTAAGCACAAAGTCTTACAAAAACAAACATCAAATTAATTCAGATTTACCTAGAAAATTCCAATTCCTAACAAAAGAGCACTTTCATTCACTCTAAATTCTCACTCTACTATCCACACATATTCTATCTCCGAAATTTGTTACAATATAGTACAATATTGTTACAACACCTATGCATATTTATTTATCTGCATTGGGCATAGAAATTGTGATGATTTTATTTGCTGACATGACAGATTCTTTATAACACACTTTTGTACAAAAAGTGATGCATTGTGATAGGGTGACTTTTCATAGGTAAAATTATAGCCTCATTTCTTGGTTGCTATAGACATTGTTGTGTTCAAATGATCTAAGGCGCGATTCATCTCAGCTTGAATTGCAATTAAGGACTTCATGCACCACTCAAGGCACGACCTGAAGTTTCGCATTGAAAATTTACCCTCGATTCATTCCTTAAAGGTGTAGTAAAGTTTTGTCTTTAAATATCTTTGTTTTTTTGCTCCAAATCTTGCTTAAATCAATTTGTATCTTCTTTTTTATGATCTTACAAGTTGAAGAGCAACAATTAGATGATAATAGCACAATTTTATGCGAATTTATCTAATCACAAGTCAAACTAAGCATAAATTCTCATGATTAGAATAGAATATAAATGACACATCATATTTCAACTCCAAATCATTAGTCTACATCATAACTGACCCCATATCCATATCTCTTTCAAGAATTTATACATGTAACTAATCAATCACCAATTTTATCAACACATGAGAAATTTCCAGCAATTCAAACTCAAATTTTCAAGCCTTTCTCTCCAATTATACTGTCACACCCCGAAGGGTATCCTAAATGTAGCAGTCTACTGCATATAATATTAAAGCTAATCAATGCAATCTTAGTCACACAGAAGTTTCGATATCACGTGCAAGGCGTGCTTCCAAGATAGTAGAAGATTCAAAAGAGTATTATGTTTAAGAAAATAATAAAAGCATGCAAGAACTTATAAAGGTGAACATGTAATAATCATTAAGATAAAATTCTTACAACTTCTTAAGGGCATTCCCCCATACTTAAAGTCTTGCTAATCTAAGTCATCTAAAAAACATACATGAATATAATAAAAGTCTACTATAGAGATTTCTTTTAGAAGTCTACAGCCAAAAACTAAATATGTAAATTTCTTCTAAAAACTCCTAGTAACATTGGCTCATACCTGACAAAAGGGGCTCCTTGGTGCCAACCACAAGTAATCAAACTGTAACAAAAAGCTATAGGGGTAAAAGCAAAACTAGCTTAGTGACATAACTCCCTTCTTCAAAGCATTTCTATAAAACATACAAGTATTTTAGACAATCATATGTAAACGCATCAATAACATAAGAAAACAAAATACACACAATTAACCGAAAACAAGGTATAGCATGGATTTTACACCCTCCATGTCGGGGTTTGGGTGGTTACCGGCCCTACGACCATCAATAATTGCAGACTTTCCAGCTCTTACTTACCCATGTACACTTTCCGGCTCCTACTAGCCCATGTAGACTTTCCGGCTCCTACTAGCCCATGTAGACTTTCCGGCTCCTACTAGCCACCACTACAACTCCTCATTTCCCCACACGAAGAATAGTAGTGAAAAAATTAAATGTGACTCACACTATGTCATGCATGAATTATTTTTAATATGGTCTTTCCAATTTATTATTGGTTTCAAGTTAAAGGAGATCAAAACAATATTCATCATACTATTGCGAAAAGACATAAATTACTCATCAAATCTTCTTTCGATATACTTAACTTTTATTCAATAATCACATCATTCAATCATAAATCCAATTCACACGATATTTATTCATTTATCTTTTTCTTTACTCTCTAGTGCTACTACTTACAAGTACAATCAAGGAAACTTAATTACTAAGGGATTAACTCACTCCATGACGATTGCTCTTAGTTGAAATAATCTTCTAGGAATGTGTAAACCCCCGAAAAATTTCATAATTCTTAAAAATAATCCTAAAAGTCTAATATCAAAAATTTAAAACCCAAAAAATCGACTCAAGATAAAAACCAATTCTAGACCGAGTCAAATACCAGTAATGAAACCCTAAAAATGGAACCAAGTTAAAACTTAATTCCAAAAACGAGTTTTCTCAATCTGGAGGCAAACGAGAACCCTTGAAACGAAATGTAAAGTCCAACTACCGGTTTAATCAATGTCCGTACATCAATCAAATCACCTAACCGTTTCCTGACACGCAAATCAAGACAATATATCTAAATAATGATCAACAGCAAAATCTTAAAACCTTCGATAAATTTCAGAAATCACAAATTTCAAATTTTCACCCAAAGGTCAAACCAAGTCAACTCATAACCCTAGACTCGGTTAAACGAATCCGAGAACTAAAAACTATTAAATAATCACAAATAAAATAAAATAAAACATAGACGTCGAGCTAAGAAAATAAAACGATCAAAACTCGAAAATCATTTGATCTTACGAATAACTTAATAAAATCGGAAGTCAAGACGGACCCTAAAGGTCAATAAGCCTATAACGACCCCTAGTGTTTAAGATCCGGCAATCCCGCGTTTTCAAACCCTAGAAAACGAAATTAAGCCAATAGCTTAAAATAGTTCGTAATAATATAGGGTAACATAAAAATATCAGATTCGTGAATTTCGAGTGTCCTTTGGACTCAAACGGGATCGGTTCTCGAAAAGCATGTAGAGCTCGGAATATTAAAAATATTCCGTTTATACCAATAGACTCGTAAAAATACAAGGATTCCAAAAATATCAGTTTTGGAATTTTTCGGTAGTTAAAAATTACAGATATTGCATTATTACATGTATTTTTATTACTTTCGGTAATTTAATTGTCTAGTCTACTATTCATAGTACTTTTCTACTATTCATTACTATTTCACTATCTCTACTTTTTCTTACACCTACATATCTATTTTCTTACTTTTTATATTTCTAATACACCTTTAATCAAATAATACCTTACATATTAATTATTTTCTTACAAATTTCACTCAAAAATCAACTCACTCTCTCTCCCTATACCCATGGCCGGCGCTACACTCCTCCCAATTTCCCTCAATTATTTTTTTTTCAATTTATTTTATTACATCCAAAAAATCACTCCAAAAATTCTATAAATACCCCATTCCTCTTTCATTCTTTCACACAATTCATTTCACTACCAAAACTCTCTCAAAATTTCTACACAAAACTCTCTCAAAATTTCTACACAAACACTCTCCATAAACTTTTCCTCTACCAAAACTCTCTTTCACCAAATATCTACAAGAATTTCTCTTCATACAATATAACTACCATCTCTCCATAACCACATAACCATACATTCACTACTATCTTCATACCACACAAATACCTTAGGTAAAAATTTCTTTCAACCATTTATCTATTCATGTCATGTAACTTAACATGACTATGGTGTTGTTTTGAAACTCACATGAGTAGTAAAAGCAACAATATGTTCATGTTTTGTTCTTATACATAAGCTTTCTTTTTATTATATTGTTACTATTATTGTTATTATTTGCTTCTAATCTAACTTATATAAGTATTATGTATGTTATGTATATATTTATTTAGAGCATATAAGCTCATTTGTTGTTTATTTACTTTCAAGTTATGCAATTTATTTATTTCAAGTTATTATTAAGACTAGTCTTTCTAGTCTTAGGGTCTGTTTGTTTTGGCTTTTTTCCGGCAGATACAGACCATTTTTCAAACTTTTTGCTAACAAATTATTTATTAAGAAATAGATATAGATAAAAAAAAGTTGACAGTTCTCATCAAAAGATCAAATAGAATAAATATAGATAAAATTTAGATGTAAATTGGATATATTTACACATATCATTTTAAAAAGATACAGATACAGATACAGATACAGATGAAAAACAGACAATCCAAACAGACCCTTAGACTTGTTCATATCAAGTCAAAACAATCTTTTATTTATTTTCTTTAATCTTTTGGGACTAGTCCGTTCTTAGTCCCAGGATGCCTTGAAAAAGCTAAGGCTCCAATTGTAAACCCCTGTTTTCTAAGCCTTAAACCTTAAGCCGGAAAGTCTATCAGAGACTTTAAGTCAACGGATCTTGAGTAAAACCCTACAATTTAGATCCGGCAAACCCGAGTTCGTAAATCGAGGAGTCAAAAAATAATTAAAGTGTTTAGAATAGTCCGTAATAATATTTGATTTATTAAAAATATCATATTGGTTTATTTTAGCTTATTTCGAACTCGTTTGGATACTGCTTTGGAAAGCATGTCCCGGGGCTCGGAAAATTAAAAATATATCTTTAATATTTTTAGACTCGTATTTTTATAAGGATTTCAAAAATATTAAGTTTATAATTTTTCGGATTTTAAAAATATCAGTTATTGCTCATATAAGCTTATTTTACTCTTACCGGTGACTTATTTGTTAAATTTCTAAAAATAATTTATTTGATTATTTTATTTAAATCATAAAAATTCTGCCACTTAAATAAAAATATTTTTCATAATTTATTTTATATATTTTCTTAGTCAAAAAGGCACTTTATCAACCCATACCTTAAGTACACATCCATTATCATTACTACACATTATTATGTTTTCTTTTGCTTTTTCTTACACTCCAATTCCCCAAGATGGCAGCTGACCATCCCCCAAAATTTAGCCACTTTTCCTTATTTTTAATCATTTATTTGATATTTTAAAAGTCTCTTTTAGTTAGAAATGGAAGCAACTAGTTACACTTTCAAAAATACAAGTTAAAATCAAGCTACACACACCTCCCCCACCCAAGTGAATCACGCCAGCCCCCTCCTCCTTGCAGCTGCTTGTTTTTTTTTTTTTTTCAATTATTTATCACACTCACATCTCTATTTAAGTATCTCATTCCTTCCCTCTTTCACCTTTACAAACCCTACATTTTTCCTCTCTCTTTTTCCCTTTCTTTTCTCTTCTTCTTGGCTTTGTCTTCTTAAGAAACAAGCTGCCACCATTTCCATCCCATACTCCCACATACTTTTCTTGCAAATATTTGAGGTAATCATTCTCTTTTAGCTCTCATAAGATGTTATAGGATGATATTATGGATGTTTCATGCATCAAAGGACATTCCATAAGCTTAAAAAGCTATGGATGATGATGTCAAAAATTGAAACACTCCTCTAGATGATGATCTCTTTTTTTCTTAGTATTTTTGTTATATTGAAGGCTTGTTTATCTTCTTGTTTTTGCGATAACTTGTAGATCTAGAGTTTTACAAAGCTTTAGTTATGTTTATGTGTAGATCTAGAAGTTTAAGGCCTACTACCAAGTTTTTCTTATGTTTCATGGATGTATTTTGAGTGGATCTTAGATTTGAGTTGGAATGAAAAAGTAAAATTCGTAACTTGTCAAGGCACCATGTTAAAAACCCTCTTCCAAGTCTTAAAATGGAAGTTTTTGTTAAGAAAATGAAGTTTGATGGATGTATATCATCAAGACTTCATCTTACAGGAATCAAAGTTGATTTTCAAAGTTTATTTTAAAAAACATAAATTGTATTTTCGGATCAAGACAAAGATCTAAAATAAAAACATGTTTTCCAACTCAAAAATGAGGATTTTATTCAAGAAATGAAGGGTTCTTAAGATATAATATGTAATGGGTTGTTTTTCATGAGTTTTGATGAATTTTCTCAAGAGATATGTTCAAAATGAATTTATGAAAATTCGGATCTAAACCAAGACCCATTTTTGGAACCCATCATTCAACTTTAAAATGAAGATTTAGACAAAAATATAAAGGGCTCTTGGTATAGATATCTTAAGGAATGAATTTTCATAAGTTTAAATGAGTTTTCCTAAAAAGTATTGCTTAAATCAAGTGCTTTGTAAAAGACAAAATTTAGGTCTTATTTTTATTGTAAACTTCAAAGAGGAAATTCGCAATTAAGGGGAGACCAATTTTAAAAACCTTCTTTTAGATCTCAAAACAAGTATTTTATATTGAAAATGGAATGCTTTGATGATAAATAATATAGGAAAATTATTTTCATTGAACTAAGTAAGTTTTAGTAAAGGAATTACTCAAAACAAGACAATGAGTTTCAACTTGTAAATTTCGGTTTTATGAAAATGGAATTTTAGAAGTTTCATTTGAACTTTATGTTTGGGATTAGAGAAGTGTGTAATCTCTTAATTTTGTTTTGAGAATCTCCTTGCAAGTTTAGGACTAAAATAAGATGGTCTAAGTAGTTAAATAGAGTAGATATGGCAATTTTTCACAAAGGCTCAAATCTTGGATTTTCGCAACCCTACTGTACAGTATGTTTCCGACCCCTAAATGACCTTAAATGTTTAAATTAACTTTGGAAATAGATAGCTCTTTCGAAGTAGATAGAAATCGGTATATTATAAGCTTAATTCCGAGTTAAAATGAATTAGATATGACCTTTTTAAGTTAAGAATTCAACCTAGGCGAAAATTGACGAACTTAGTAAATAAAATTGTTAAGTTTAATAGAACTTCATAAGAGATACTCATTGAGGGTATTCTTTGTACTTAGGTGACTTGGAGGACGGGTTACCCCTTCCCGAGGACTATTACGACTAGTGGATTTCACTACATGGACAAGTGAGTTCATTTCTCAATTAATTATGCTCTTGGGTGTGCTTATAGTAGTAGTGGCATTAGACTTAGGAAAAGATGAAATTGTGATTGAATGGTGATCTAAACTTGCATGAATGAACGATAAGTGTATCGAGGAAAGCTTTGTTGCAATAACCTTGTATGAGCTAGTATAGATTTGGAGTGTCTGAAAGCTGTATGGTCACTTTTAAATTATCTAATTGATATACCATGATTATATGAATAAATTGTACATGCATATCACGTAGTGAGTCACATATCATTGTCGAGTATGCCTTTGGTGGGACAAAGGTGTATTTGGGAGGCAGCGGGTCTTTAATGAAGGGGACTAGGGTTGCATGACTTATGGACCACCCCATTCAAATAATGAAACTATGGTTGCATGACTTATGAACCAACATTAGGATTGCGGTTGCATGTCTTATGGACCACCCCACTTAAGATCGGGATTATGGTTGCATGTCTTATGGACCAACATTGGAACTGTAGTTGCATGACTAATGAACTACCTCAAACCCCGAATGGAGGGCGTAAATCCATTCACATATGACTACCGGAAAGTTATATGCTTGCTTGCTCATTTGCTTGTGCATTCATATGGTTGCTTAATTATAACTTGCTTGTATAGATATTTTGGCTTGGCCGAGTATGTTACTTGGAAAATGAATCTCACTAAGCAATTAGCTTATACCCTAATAGTTTTGTTGCAGCGTCCCTATTTTTTGTTGTTCCGAGAGGACACTTTGTGCAACTTATCACATCAGATTAAAGAGCTTTTGAGGAAGTCTGGACCTAGTATAGGCGTAGACTTCTAGGAAAATCTCTTTAATGTAGACTCAGATATATTTAATTGGAGCTAAACGATGTAAACTCCTATTGTTTTGGCGGGGGTATACCCCCTTGGCTTTTGTAAAGTTTAACTATTTATCTTATTGTGATTTATATTCTTAATGCTATGTATGTTTTCTTAAGACGACTCGAATCAAAATGTGATCCTAAAATTTGTGTGAGTACACCTCACACTCGATATGTAAACTTATGGGATGACTAAGGTTGTCATACTTAAGTTTAAGTATCGGGTGTGGTGGACTGTCGCGTTTAGGGTACCCTTTGGGGCGTGACACCAATACTTGACCGGGATTCCTTGATGAAGCTAAAGTTCCCAATGCTTGATATTTTATTTCCTTGCTTATTATTTGTTTCTATTATTTTCTTATGATCTTATTATTTTATATGCTCATAATACTTGCATCTACATAATGTTAATGTCTTAACTAATTCAAAAGTAGAATTTTATTAAAAGAACTTAAAGCTAAATTTTCTATTATGTGACTTGTCACAAAATAATGAAGTTATTATCAAACAACATAGAAATAGATTAATACAAGTTTTCTCAAAGTTTTCATAAGTATCAGAGATAGTTTTACCAAGGAAACGTAAGAAAAAAATATTTTCATTTTACATAATGGGAACCTAAGTTCTAGTAAATTAATTGGTTAGTTTTCAAAGTCCTTACAAAAAGTTTAAAGATTAAACTCTTTTAAACTCCATGACCAAACCAAGAAACAACTAGTTTTCAAAGTTAAGATAAAATCAACTCATAAAGTTATGTACCCATTTAGGAAAATAATGATTTTAAAATTCCTAAAGAAGAGACTTGTTTTCAAATAATATAAGCAAGATAAGATTAGAAATAAATGATTTTTAGCAGTAAAGAGAATTCTTTTCAAAGGAAATAAAAGAACAAGTTTAGAAAACAAAAACTTATATTTTAAAATAATAAATATAAGAAGACAAGACTCATTTTCTAAAACCGTCTTAAAAACAAAATTATAAGAAGGTTTTCAACAACCTAAATATACTTTTGATAAAATTGACCTTTTATCACTAAAAGTGAAATTTATGAACAACCAAGGTTAAAGGAAAATTTACTTGTTTTGGAATAAAGGAAATAAAATAAGAATATACTCATTTATAATGAAAATATAAATTTTTTTTCCAAAAACTTAAAAAGGATTTTATCAAGATAAGTTATAACACTTTAAAAAGAATTGTTTTATGAAATAAATTGTTGAGACACTACCATTAGAAATTTTACATATAAAGTGAGCTTATCTATATACCCAAAGTACTTATGAAATATATGTTCATAATTATATATATATATATATATATTGTTACAAAAGGATTTTTCTTTAAAATAAAGTTTAGTTAGAAAACGGATTTGCAAAAGTTTAGTAAAATTCATTTTAAATCTGGACCCAACGTTTTTGGAACCCAAATGACCTTATATGACAAAGATAACCTTAGAAATGGATAGATCTTTTCGAATAGGTAGAAAACGGTATATTATATGCGGAATTCTGAGTTACAATGAGCAAGTTATGGTCATTTTAATTGAAATTTCCTTTTTATACGATTTTGCCACGATTTTAAGAAAAGATTAGAATATCCAAGAATAGGATTTCATGAAAGACTTATCCCAAGTATTTCTTTTGTCTAGGTGACGAAGGACACGAGAATACCCTACACGAGGATTTCTACGACTAAGAAGATAGCAAAATGGATGAGTGAGTTATTCCTCCTAATTTTGTTACCTTGCTTGTGCTTATAAAGTAGTAGCATTAGTATAGTAAGAAAAGATAAAAATAGATATATATTTGGGGAATTCGGGATTATGTGTATATATGTGATTCTATGTTTATACGTGAAATGAGAATTAAGAATATCGCAACTTCGAACTGCTTGTTTAAATAATTTTTGTTTACTTACTTGTATGATTGTTTAATGTTTGCTAAATTGATTGATCACCCCTAATAAACCTTAATAAGGTTTGGCTTAAGAAAACTAAAACGCTCACGCATAGCATCCATCGAGTCACATCTATTTCGGAAGGCTGCTACTCCTACGCGTAGAGTTGGATTGGCTATGATCATGCGGTGCCACGGGCCATGTTCCTTCCTGGAGAATCCAAATAGCTCGGGAAAAGCGACTTTAGGTTCGGAGCCGAGCCAACCGAACGCTGTGGGTAAGGACCTAGGGACTAGCAGTAGAACATCGATGATCTTCAACCCCGATCCCTAACCTTTGATACGGAGGGATAAATCAGTTCTATATATGGTTTCTGGGTAACTATATATATTTGTGTAATCATGTGGTTGTTGCATTGTATGCATAGCATATGTGTGAATAAATAAATAAACTTGTTTGAAAATGTGGTGCGAATGAAAAGGAATATCTCACTAAGCTAGTTGTAGCTTATACCCCTACAGTTTTTGAAACAGGTATATCCATGGCTTAAATTGAGGATCATGACATTGAGGAAATCATAGAAGGATAGTTAAGCTTCTATGAAGGAAATAGAATCATAAGATAAGTAATATTATAAGGTTCTTTATATTTAATGACTTATATGAATAGTGATGTATATTTATTTGAAGATAATAGATGGACATGCCACCAAGAATTGCAATGCAATATGTTTTATGATAAGTATTCTCTTTGCCTTGTTACTTATTCACTATCAATATAAATTGTGCTACTCCGATGCGTTCCCTTGGTTGTGATGTACGCCTTGTACATGATATGGAAGCTTTGCGTGACTAAGGTAGTCATTCCTAGGTTTTAGTATTGTGTACGGCGGACTGCCACGTTTAGAGTACCCCTCGGGCGTGACAGAAGGTGATATCGGTTCCTTCTTCACCTAAACAAGATGAAATACCCAAAATGAGTCTTTCATAGAATTTCTACTTAAATATTCTAAGTCTATTTCTTAATTGCAGTAAAAATCGGATTGGAGAAAGTTTTGACTTAAAATGGCCGTAACTAGCTCATTTTAACTCGGAATTTCGCATATTATATGTCGTTTTCTAGCTACTTGAAAAGATCTATCCATTTATAAGGTTATTTTTACTATAAAAATGTCATTTGGGTCTTGGATTGGAAGGGTACAGATCTAACATGGAAATTACTTTCTTGAAAAACAATATTTTCTAATCCTTCCTTCACTTAAGCTTTGTTAAGTAAAACTCAAATATTTATATACTTAAAAAGAATTCTTTTTGCATATAAATAGACTCATAATTTATTCATGATGCTATAGGTGTTGTCTTATTTAATTAATTTCCATAAAACAACATTTTCTAGGTTTTGAAAAAATTGGATTTGTTAAACTTTACTTTATGTGGTTGAAGTAACTTATAAATTTTTGGATTATCAAAATATAATATTCTAAATTTTGATTCTTTAGTTTATCAGAAGTGAGTTGAAAATAAAGTTTGGTCTTTTAAGTTTATCTACCAATTTTATTTTTAGGAATTGAAAAATAGAGTTTCCAAAAGTTTTCTTTAGTAGTACTTGATGAGTTTATTCTTTGAAAATTTATTTTCATTTTCCTTGTAAGTTGATTTTCTTGAAAACTTATTTAGCTAAAAAAAATAATATCAAGTTATTACCTATATATTAAGGTTTATTATGTTGTTATTTGAAAAGGAAGCATCTTTAGATTTTGAAGAAACTTCTTAATAGCTTGGAATTTCATGATGAGCTTATATAAACCTTTAAAAAGGAATTTATTTGAAAACATTTTTCTAAGTTTTGGTAAAGTACATTTGTTTAGTGATAAAAGGTTATCCTTTTATTGAAAAGATTTTTATTTGGACAACAACTCACTAGCCATGCATGAATATAATTATGTAGTTAATAAAAAGATAAAAATATCACAAGATAAGATAATAAAGAATATAGGAAACAAATAAGCATAATAATAATAATTGTTAAGTATTGGGAGCCTTTAGCTTCTTTCAGGCTTCTCGAGACTAAAAATAGACTAGTCCCAAAAGAAAAAAAAAAATTGTTTTGACTTGATAAGACAAGTCTAAGACTAGAAAGACTAGTCTTAAAACAACCTGGAAGTAAATAAATTGCAATAAAAAATGAGCTTATATGCTATAAAAAATATATATAACTACATAGATATATTTAGTTACATATAAATATAAACAATATAAAGGAAAAAATAGATTTATGAACAAGAACAAAGTATGAACATACTGTTATTTTCCTAATCTCCATAGGTTTAGAAAACACACACCATACTCATACTAAGCAAATAAACATAAGGAAAGCTAAAAGAAGCATTACCGATGAAAGAAAAACTAGAGAGAACTTTGAGAGAACTTTTGGAGAGAATTTATTATAGTATTGGTAGTGTATGGAAAGTGTGAAAGAAATATAAGAGATGGGTGGTATTTATAGGAAAAAGTGGATGGTAATTTGTGTTAATTAATTAAATAAAAATTAAAATAACTTGAGCGTGAATGGGGGAAGGGCCGACACAAATTTGAGAGAGAGAGAAGGAAAATTTATTTTTTTGTATTTTTGTTAATGAAAAGTGAGATGTGAGATATATGAAGTTGTATTGGAAATGAAAATTATAAGAAAATAGGTGAATAGGTTGCAAGGAAAAGTAGAGATAGATGAATAGTAATGAATAGTGTAATGTAAAGTGGATGTGACTAATAAAGCACCGGTAGTAAGAAAGCAGCGTATAAATGCGAAATCTGATATTTTTAACTACCGAAAATTTATAAAACTGATATTTTTGAAATCCTTATATTTTTATGAGTCTAACGGTATATTCGGAATATTTTTACTATTCCAAGCCCTGGACACGCTTTTCGAAAACTGTATCCGATCAGGTTCAAAACGAATCGCGATTTGACTAATCTGATATTTTTAAGCTCTCTCATACTATTACAAACTATTCTACATACTAATCTCTTAGTTACGTACTTGGAGTTACGAACATAGGATTGCCGAACTTAAACGGTTGCGTCTGACTAGAGTTTTGTTGACTTTAGGATTTCCGGTTGACCTTCTAATTAGGGTTTAAGCTTAATCGATCGTAAAACTTTAGGGGTTTACAGCTATACAACTAATAACCATAGCCATATCGAATTTGAAATCTATTACCCAGTTTAGGAACTTACCTTACTTTGTCTTACACAATTATTACTTGTTCTAACTAGAAACCCAAATGACATCTTCCAAGATCTTCCCATTAAAATGAATGCTTTGGTCATCTCAAGAACTCATCATGAAATTTTTCATCTATAATTAAGAAACAGATACAATGTTAATTGAAGATTGAAAATGAAAATGGATTACTCAACCCCCTCTAATACCATATTTAAAAACTTACTAGGGTTTAAAGAAGTGCATGAAGAATAAAGCTCAAAGAATTAAATGATAAATTGTGTTTAATTGTAGAATTCATTTAGTAATTACAAAAGTTCCTCATATTGCTACGCACACACACACGATGGAACAAAGCATCACTACTATATTACAAATCACGTGATAAACATGTAATAAGTTAAATAAAATTACAACTATCAAATATCCTCAAAATAAGTATTCTAATGGTTCATTCATAGGCCCCTTTGAGTCTAAGCCATTCAATGGCTAAAAAATAGTCCCATAATAAAATAAGCAAGGCTATAAAAAGTCGTTTGCATGTTGTCCCATGCACAATAGACAATTTCATGCAAATAAGATTAATGCAACTTCCACATAGGTTATGCAATAACCCAAAATAATGCAACTTAAATATAAAAATCATTAAGTTAATAATGTAAAGTTTGGAAAATATTTAAGATTAATTGTTGATTAAAATTTTGAAATGTTGGCAATAAAATTTTAAGATACAATTTTCCATAATTTTTGCAATCAATAATTGACAATAACTCAAGAACATAATGAAATATTCTAAGTTCAACTCTAATAAGATAATGATAATTTGGATAAATAAAAAAATTAGGTATCTTGATTTCAATATTGTCAGGATGATCACAGTAAAGAAAATTATAAAAGTATAATGTCTCTAATGGTTAGAAGAATATGAGCACTGTATATTTTATATGCATACTGTTATATATATTCAGATAAGAATAGAAAAGAAAGTCTACAATCTTCGATTGATTGAGTTTGTCGTGTCAAATGAGTCAATGTTAAGTTGTCATGTGTCGTCTAAAGTATGACACAAGTTGAGTCAAGTCCAGTCAAGTCGTCAGTATTTATTGTCTTTGTTAAGTCAAAGTCTTCTCTAAAATCGAGCCAATGAAGGTTGAAATCACTAAACTAATTCTTATTGGATATATATGCTATATTGCATAGAATATTAGTTGTGTAAAGTTAAAGAAACATTTAAATCCCTAAAAGTATTACATTAAAGAAATAAATAATGATTAAATAGAAATTTATAAAGCAGTGATATTAAACCTAAACAACCATAATTTTCAATACCTTTCTTGAAAATGAAAATAGTAAGAAATGTCAAATAAATGTAAGAAAAGACCAAAACAACGTAATCATACTACCTATAATATATAAACTTAATACGTCACGCCCCGAAGAGTATCCTAAACGTGACAGTCCACCACATATAATATCGAGATTTAAGAATGACTACCTTAGTCACTCGAAAGTCTGGTATTACATGTAAGGCATATAACACGGTAATAGGAGACGCTATTGGAAAGTGTGGTTTAAGCAAGTAATAATGAACATACAAGAATCTAGAAATAAAGTTATCTTATAAAAAGAAATAAGAGTCTATTATATAAATCATAGGAGCATTCCCCCTGCTAAACCTCTAAGGATCTCATAAAGGTTACTACTCTTTACACATAACTTAAACACTTTATCAAAAGATTTTAAAGGAATTCTAATCTAATCTTTCAAGTAGATTTCCTCCAAAAGCTCCCAACAGAAAACTTACACGAATATGATGAGACCTCGGGTATTAGAATAGATGTTCCTACGTATACAAATATCTATAAGGATGTAAGCTTTGCGAGCTTAGTGAGAATAAACTCGATAATCATAGTTAAAACAAAATAATAACCAAGTTATTAGACAACCAAGTGGAATGCAACAAATAAGTGAGCATACAAGACATATGATTTTCTAGGAATCATATGTTGAATGAATTTACGCCCTTCATTCGAGGTTAGGTATTTCGGCCATTTACAGCCAACATTTCTTTAAAAACCATTTTTATAGATCTTACCGGCTACTATTCGCCATAAAAACATGTAGTTCTTACTGACTCTTACTCACCATTAATTGATAGATTTTACCGGCTCCTATTCGCCACATATAGATACTACCGATTATGTCAACCACTATTATCATACACTTGTCCCTCCAATTGTGTAATAGTAAATATAATGTGTCTCACGAATGGTATTCATGTGCCACTTTTTATTTAGAGCCTAGCCATCTTAATTTCAATTTCTTGCAATTGCTCATCCATATTCAAACACTTCAACATGCTAATAGAATCATACATTTCATTATAAGCAAATCATGACTCGATATGCTTAAAGTTCTTTCATCAATGTTATAATTACATGCATCTTCAGTTTTACCTTTTCTTAAGTCTAGCGTAACTATGCTACAAGCACAATCATAGTATGAAAATAAGAGAAGTAGACTCACTTGGCTATGGTTCGACGATACTCCCTGAATCGTAATAGTCCTCGGGTAGTACACGTCTTCCTCCTAGTTTCCTAACAAAGGGAAATACCTAAAATGAGTATTCCAAGGAATTTCTAGTCAAAATTATGAATTTTATTCTCTAGTTGCGGTAAAATTTGTATAGGTGAAAATTATAACTTAAAATGGCTATAACTTGCTCATTTTAACTCAGAATTTTGCATATTATATACAGTTTTCTATCTATTCGAAAAGACCTATCCATTTTTAAGGTTATTTTTGTCATATAAAGTCATTTAGTTCCGAAACCGTAGGGTACTGATTCATCACGAAAATTCTAGTTTTGAAAACATAAGTTTGCAAATTTTTCTTTATCTAAAAATACTTGTACCAAAATGTAGATATTAGTATAGTTGGAAAAATCATTTGAATATATTATATATATATATATATTGACTCATATCATATGCATGAATTTAGTGAAGTTGTCCCAACAATTATTTTTGTAAAAAAATGTGTTTTAGAAGTTAGAAAAGCAAAACTTTGAAATTTCCACTTTAGCTTGTTGGAAAAACTCTTTGAATCATTTTAAGTGAGTATCTCCTCCTTTTAAATTTAACCTTTTGGAAATAATTAAATTTGTCTCAAAATAATTTTTGTCTCTTTAAGATTTCTATAACATAATTTCCAAGGGTTAAAAATATTGCTCCTAGGTAATTTTTTTATAGTAGTTAAGATTTATCAAAGTTTTCATATTCTTAGTTTTTCCTAAAGTATATTTTATTTTAATAAATAGCAATGACTTCCTAAGTTGTTTACTAATTTTTATTCTTAAGAAAATTTCATTTCTTGAAAATAATTTTCTTGATGATTTTACAAAACTTGTCTAATCCTTAATATTTTAGAATATTGGTGAAATTCTCATAAGGAAGTTTGAAAAAACCTTTACTAATCAAGAATTTAAAATCTCAAGTTTTTAAGAAAACTTTTCCATTTTATTATTTTGAAAAGAATATGTGTGATATATCTACTTTATGTATCATTTATTGAAATTCTTATGTTTTATTATTACTAAAAACTTATAATGAGCTTATATAGATTTTGGAAAAGATTTGTTAAGATAGATTCTCAAGTTTTTATGGAAAAATAATTTCTTAAATGGAACAATTTTATTTTTGAAAGGAGTTCTCATCCTCCTTCATTTAAGAAAATCCCCTTTTTATTTTTGTTAAGACAATATCAAGATGATCATGTAGGAACATGAATATATAGTCATGAGAAATAAAAAAATATATCATAATAAAGTAAGATATATATATATATATATATATAAGAAACAATAAGAGCATAATATTAATATCAAGTATTGGGAACCTTAGCTTCATCAAGGTAACCAGGTCAAGTATTAGGAGCCCTAGCTTCATCAAGGCAACTCGGGACTAAGAATAGATTAGTCCCAAAAGAAAAAGAAAAGAAAAAGAAAAGAAAAGCAATTAGAGCAAATTAGAGGAGGTTAATAAGCATTAGGCTCTAAATATACAGATATATATAAATACTTAATAATATATATAGAGTTAGATTAGGAGCATAACAATAACAACAATGATATCATAATAGCAACAAGAAAATAAAATTAGAATTTTTTGCATGTGCAAGAACAAAAGATGAATATGTTGTTACTTCTACAACTCATGTGAGTTTCAAGAAACAACACAATGGTCATGTTAATTACATAACATGGAAATAATAGTGAAAGAAAGTTTTTACCTAATAGTGTTTTTGTTGAATGAAGATTGTAATACAAAGATAAATAAATTATAATGAAAGGCAAGTATGTCATTTGATATAAAATAAAAGAGATTTATGGTTAACCCTAAAGTATATAAAAGAATTATTAAGAAGGGTCAAAGTGTCAAAGGATATAAAATAAGAAGGCTTTGTGGTCAAAGTTTAAATATAATTGTATTGTATTCACATGGCAAAAACTTGATTAAGAATAGATTTTGGAATAATGAACACAGGCTGTAATGCCTCCAGCTAGGCTGCTTAAATTGAACATGAACCCAGCGTCTTTCTTAAGCAATATACCTCTATAAATAGAACCTTAACCTATGAATTTGTCATACCATTCCTTAATCAAAACCCTAGATAAATTTGGACACGAGGAAGTCACGTGCGAATGATCGAACAATTTTGGAGTTGGCCTGCATTTAAGCCACCAGCCTTTAATTCTAAGCTGCCAGCCTAAATACAATAGACGACGGCCTAAAGTGTAGCTTAGAGCCTCAAAGGAAATCTTACAAAATTGTGGATTTTTGGCCTACGCCAGCATATAGGCCGACGATGTACCAAAGAAGGCTGTCGACCTAATGTGCAACTTTGAAGCTTATTTGTTTCCTCGAAGATTTTAAGTCGCCAGCTTTGTTTCCTTCTTGTCCAGCCTATATCTTTACGAGAAACCACGCTATAAATATGTCTTATCTTCTGTCCTATCTCTCATAACCTCTCTTAAACTTTTAGAAACCCTAGCAGACACTCTCCAAGGTGGATTTCTTCAAGGAATTGAGTAAATGATCTATCCTATTCCTTTAGTTCGTTTTAGAATGATTCTTTCTTAGATTTTCGTTATTGTTGATGAAGGGTTTAATCATTAGTAGAAGTTAAAGGAAACCCTAAGTGTGGAAATTGGGGATTTACAGTTCTATAATCAATTGAAGGAAGGTAATAATCAATCTCGATGTATAATTCATGGATATTTAGTTTTTAGGAAAATTAAATCATATATGTTGTTGTGGATGATTTGTGAATGCATAAACAATGGTGAACAGGTATTCTTGTGAATTAGGGTTTCTCTATATCATTGGTGTTGATTTGGAGATCTTGGTTCTACATTTCGAAAGGTGTGAGATCCAAGGTTCTAGGTAAATATTGAATCCTTTCAATCTTTGTTATGTTAAGAGATGGAATCTTGTTTGATAGTTGTGCTATTTCCGATTGAGAATTTTAGGGTTTTTGAGGAATTTGGAGAAATTGGCGTTCTAGGGTTTTATTCTTTGGTGATCTTAGAAGATAGGTGTGTAGATCTAATATGGAAAGTCTTATGTTTTGAGATTGTGGGTTTTAGGGTTAAGGTTTAAATATGAATGTGAAATTGGATTTTGAATTGATGTATGTTGTTATTAAGGTTTTGGTGAATTAAGGTTTATATATGTGGTAAAGGATTGGTGGTAATGAAGTTGTGGAAAGCAAATCCAGGTACGGCCTTACCATGCTTATTTGTTTATGTTTATAGGACTAGTTGTTAAATCTGACTAATTTATATTCGACTTTAACTGAATCGAGTGTTGGTTGTGTGTGGCTGCGGTTAGTATAGAACTCATGGTAGAGAGAAACCATGGTGGAGGGTGATACTAATACTAGCAACTTGATGATCCTTGTGTGTCGTTGTCTCGAGTGGAGTTGCACTTGGAGATGATTCCAGGTAGATTAGCAATTATTACTAGCTTAATTGTAGAACGCATCTATATATGTATCTACTATTATAATATGGTTTTCATCGGGGTCATGAGTTATTCTGGGTTTAGGATTAGTGATCAATAGTCCTAAATTGTGTTGTTTGCAGGCTAATGAAAGATAATTAATCTGTGCTTGTAGCATTAGAATATAAGTTGTATGTGATATTATGATTTACATGATCATGTACTAGGCGTTTTTCGCTCAGTCCTTATTTTTCCCACAGGTACATGTGAAGATTCTATTATTTATGATCTGATAGGATATGACGTATTCGTAGATTATGGGAAAAGTAATAGTGGATTTGACCTTTCTACAGATAATTGAGATTAGTATAGTATGAATAGTAGATCAAGAAGAAAAACTTCATATTATATTTGTTATTTGTGAGAATTTTATGAAGTTTAAGAGATTCTTTTATTTCTTTAAGTTGACTTGTTTAGTTTATGATTTAGCAGAATTAAGGACATTTTATTCCAAGTATCCTTTATTTGAGAGTTATTAGTGATATTTGAGTTACATATATTGGTAGATTAGAAATTATAGCCTTTGCGTGTCAATCTTTGGCAGTGACACGTGGTAAGCTGATAACGTCTTAGGCTAAGGCGTTACAAAGATGGTGGGTGAATATGGTATTATATGAGTAGTAAGAATTGGTAGATGGTTTATGTGTAGTGAAAAATTTTTGGGAAAGAGTGAATGGAAGAGAGTTTTGGAAAGGATTTGTAGAAAGAGAAGTTATGAAGAAATTTTAGGAGAGTTTTGTTATATAATTTGAGTGTGTGAAAGAAACGGAGGGAAAGGGGGTATTCATCAAGTTTTGTAAAGAGAAATTAGATGTAATAAAATAAATAGAAAAAGAAAATAAAATAGAGAGGAGAAGGAAGGGGTATGGCTGATGCATGAAGAGGAGAAAGAGAGAGAGAGAGATTTTTTTTTTTGTAATAAAAAATAATTAAGATGTGAAGTATGATAGATGTGAGGTTGTATTGGAAATATAAAAAGTAGAAAATAGGTATATAGGTAGTAAGAATAGGTTGTAAGATAAAATAGAGATAGATGAATAGTAGGATAGGACAATGAATAGTAAACAAGACTAATAACATATCGCTAGTGAAGAAAATACACTTATAAATGCGATAATTGTTATTTTTAGCTACCGAAAAATTACGAAACTAATATTTTTGAAATCCTTCTATTATTTTGGACCTAATAGTGTTATTGGAATATTTTTACTATTTCGAGCCCCGGGATATGCTTTTCGAGAGCAAATCCAGCTCGGATCTGAAATACACTAAAAATTAGCGAATATGATATTTTTACGCTTTCTTATATTATTAAGAACTGTTATCCAAGATTAATTCAATTTTGTTGTTTAGGGTTTTAGACCACGGGATTGTCAGATCTATCTAGGGTTTGTTCTAGTCTTTTGATGACTTTTAGGGTTTCCGGTTGACCTTTAATTCTAAGGTTAAGCATAAACTTTGACAAAATTTGAAGGGTTTACATAATAAATATAAATATTAAGCAAAAGAAAAGAATTCTTTAGAAATAAAAGTAACAACAAAACTTGAATTGGAACTTAATTTTGAAATTGAACTTAGATAATCTAATTAAGCTAAGTAAAACGATTAACGAGATAAAAATTAAATAGATTGATATGACCAAATTAATAAATAAATTAACTAAGATTTGAGATTTCAAATGTTCCTTTCATTTAATCAAATTGCTTTAGCTAACTTTTTTCAACAAATCAAAATCTTGTATCTTTCATAGTTTCAAATTAAATTCCCTTTCTTTTGATTCTTAAATCTTTAAACTCTTAAAAAAATTCAATTTCAATGTTTAGTAAATTTATAAACTCCAAACTTTAGTTATTTCATAATTTAATTCATCCAGTTCTTCATAACCACCTATTTGAATCATTTTTCTCATAATTTACAAATCAGCTAAATTTCTCAAATTTATTTACCTAAAATTATAAAATGTCATAAATTAGTTATGTTAACAAAAATTCTATTTTCTTAATCCCCACAAATTTTGAGTTCAAATGCCTATTTAAAAATATTAGTTTTAAACTCGAACTCAAACAAAAAATCTGGTTTTTACAAATTGAATTCCTAATTTAGATTTTTCATTCAAACTGATAATTTTTATATTATAAATAATGAAATTAATTTCTAATTACTTTTCATACTTAAGAAAATCATTTGAAAATTTTAAACCAAACCCCTTACCAATAAATATCCTTAATTACCTTTGTCCTTATCCTATTTATTCCTTTTCTTTTCCTCCTTCTTGCTGCCTTGTGATTCTTCTCTTCTTCTTCTTCTCTCTTCCTCCTCTCTTTTCTTTTCCGATGTTTCTTTTCTTCTTCTTCAAAACCTAAAACTTGGAATCTCAAATCCAACAAGATTTTGGAAGAAAATGAAGATATAAAAACAAAGTAGAAGCTCAAGATCATACATGAACAAACTTCAAGAGCTTAAGAGGACTAATGAATAGAAAATCAAGAATTTGAAATGATCTACAAAGATAAGTGTTGTTATTTCATTTGTTAATTGTTTATGTATGATATTGATATATTAATATTAGAAACAAGTTGGGTTGTGATGAAAATTGATGATTAATAGATATATGTAGTGTATGCATGTTAGACGAAGGGTTTGATGAAGTAGTTTGGAGATGTTTGATGAGTATAGAAGTGTTAAAAGTAATGGAAATTAATTTATATGTTATTTTTATGATGTTTGGTGTGAAGTAGGATGAGTATAAGTTGATAAAATGAAGAAAGAAAAACATGAGAGTTCCTGATGTGTTGTAATATGATAATCATGGGTGTAATTATGCCCTTATAGGGCTCGGGTTGGAATATTTTTGGAAGTCACGGGCATGATTCTGCCCTTATTAGCCTCTGATTTTGATGTTTTTAAAAATCATGGACATGACATGGTCCTTATTGGCCTCTAATCTCGATATTTTCAAAAATCATGGCAGTGACTCTACCCTTGCTAGCCTCTAGTCACCATATTTTTATCATAACTTTTTCATCTGAACTCGGATTGAGATAATTGAAAATGCTACGAAAATTTTAAAAAGATGTTTACAACTTTTATGTTTTAAGTTTTTGCAAATTCTAAAAGTATCAATGCCTAAATTTCATTTGTTTCCAGCTACTATATAAACAAACAAAGTTAAAAACTTGTTTTACTAGTTAAGTGTGTGTAATAAAGTATAAAATAAAATAGATAAATGATAGTTAATGTGTTATGTTTGTTGAATGATATAATTAAGCACGAGTTAAGTGGATTTATAGATTTAATAAATGATTCGATTAAATATAAAGTTAGATATAAAATGAACTTAGTTAATAACCTAAGTTCAACTTAGCTTAGTGAACTTGAATAAGGTAAAATGAATTAGATTGATTAATTTTGATTATCTTAGCTCAGTAATTGGATCAAATGATTAACTCTAAACAATTTGGCTAAGATTAAGTCAAAAATGAGTTAATAGTAAATAATTGGCTTAAGTTAATGGGATATAATATGTTAAGTTCTCTAAATATTGTTTTGATGATAACAAAAGGAGATTAAAGTTTCTAATAAGTTTGTTCATGAAGTACAGGTAGTTAAATAAAATAAAAAGTTGTAAAATGGTTTTAGAATCAGTCAAAAGGTGTTTCAGTATTTTGTTAAAGAGAATTTTCAATAAGTATGATATGACAGAACTTAGTTAAGAACCTTTGAAAGTAAAGAATAATAGAAATTGGAAGGTCAGAAGGTTTTTCAGAAGTTTCAAGTAAAGGTCGAAGTATAAGTATTAAAAGTTATTTCAGAACCTTCAATAAGAGAAACACAAGCTTGACAGAAGCTGTTTTAGAACCCTCAAGTTTTATACATAATATGTTCTCAGAAGCTATTTTAGAACCTTCTAAGTGTTACATGAAAATTTCCAGATTTGAATAAAATTCTTCAAAATTGGATTTTTACCATCTTTTAAGACCTAGCTTTACTTGTCAAGTGTATTTGGGTAATATACTTAATGTGTTTCACTAAAGATGGATTTAGTATCATGGGGATTGCATCACATCAAGTTTTCTTAATGATTTATTTAAAATCAAATTGTTTCTATAAATCTTTTTGCTGCTGGTGCGTGAGATATTTTTCCAACAATATTTTCGGATCTTTTCATATTTTCTCTTGGAGATACGATTGAGGAAGATAAAGGATAAGTTGTTACAAGTGTAGATATTGTTCAAGATAAAGATAAGGTTGTTATAAGAAGATAAGTCTTCACAAATTAAGGGATATCACAACAAACTTTATCCAACAAATATTTAGTTGAAAACCACGAGATTTACAAGGATTTGTTATTAAGTTTATCCAGATTTTTTATTTAAAATCACAACATATATCAACAAAAAGATCTCGGCAAATCAAGATACTATCAAGGGTAAGAAATCTCGAAGATCAAGATAATATTAAGAGTTGATCATGGATGATTATCCAAGATATCAAGTTTGAATTTAGAATTCAAATTAAAAAAGAAATCCTGATTTTCTTGCCATCTAAACGTTGAAGAACAAGCTACAAGAGAAAAAGACTCAATATAATTACAAGGATCTCTTTTCCAAAGAAGAAGAACAACATACGAGCTTTTATCCTTGTGGCTTTCAAAGAAAAATTTGTAGATCTCATCTTCTCTATAATATTCTTTCGAACTTAATTATAGAGGAATCATTATTTTCTCCTCATTGCTTTCTACTCTTTTTGTGAGAGATTATTAAGAGTTTGATAATTCACTACAGGTGAGTGATTAGCTTAGTGTAGAAGCTAGAGAGACTCAGTAATGAGCCTTTGCCTTAGAGAGACTTGATTTATAAACTCTTAATTTGTTTTGATATAGTGAAACACAACCGGTAAAGATAACCAAGTCCCTAGCGTGGAGCTGGAAGAGTAGACTAACGCACAAGTCGGAACCACTATACATCGCTGCCTAATTCTATTTTCCTACTCTCTTTAATTTCTACATTTTCAATTTCATTTTAATTGCTAATCTTGTTGTTAATTATTTAATTAAAAGGGGGTTTTTATTTTAAAGGCTTAAAAATTCAGTTTTTAGTTATAATCAAAATCAACCTCCCCTTCTTGATTATAAAAGTGTGACCAACAGGATAAACCAAGAATTATATTATGTTGTTTCAAATATATGTTTGCTTGGAAAACGAATGTTTTTTAATATGAATGATTTGTTGATGCTTTTGTAATAAAATACTATAATCAAAGTGAAAAGAAATACTTTGACAAATAATAGAGAACTGTCCGTATCTTGGTAGGGCGATATTCGCAAATATGGCAGGGTTCCTACTTAGTATCTGATCAAATAGGATCTTAAAATGGATTTAATTTTTTGAATAGATGTTTGTTTTGACATATTCTTTGTATTAGCCTTAGCCAATATTCTATTTCTGTTTGGTTTTCATATATGAATGATGATGATGATGGTGATGTTGATGATTTGATGATTGATGGGGATGAGGAATTGGTTTTCCCAGAGGGGTTTTCATGGCCTAGCTTGGATGACAGGTAGATAACAATGACTTTATCACTTTGTTCGTGATTGTAACTTAGTCGCACCTATATCAAGATAAAACATAACTTGCTATGTGTGGAGATGGGGTAATTGTGTGTTGTTTAATGATTGTATAATTCAATAAAACATAATAGTGAAAATGATAACACATTGCTTGAAATGATTGAGTGATGTTCCTAAAACCATTGATACCATAAATCATAAATTAGACACAGATTTGTAATTTGGGTTTTATATTATATGGATTTAGGATGAAAGAATATGATATGGACGGCCTTATTAAAAGATATTACACACTAGGAATAACCCAAACTACACCGTAGTAAATCTGATATGATGCACAAATTAACTTAGATGGTTTGTTCGCCACAATCTCATACGAATTGATGAGAGAAAGGAAAAATCAGAGAAAATTCTCCCACTAGGTTAAAATTCATCAAAAACTGTCTCAAACTCATTACAAAGGAGTATTTATATCAGAAATCTACAAGCTAATAAAATAAATATGCAAAAAATAAAAAATCTACGTTACGGGTCGTAAGTCGGCAAGGTATGCTAACAACCTATAATTTGACACCACCCGCATTGGGGTTCAACATTGGCGGCCTTGGGCTAACGTACAGGCAAATCCGAGGCTTCTATGTTGTTCTTCACGTCTTTGACTCTGAGCTCCTAAAAAGTAAGTTGCGAGCTTTGAATAGGAAGGCTACTAGCCTTGGACTTGATCTTCATTGAAGTATGTTTCTTTGTTTTCTTCATCAATTGCAAATTTATGCTCATCATCTTCCTAGCCTTGTTGAAGATTTGTCGTTAAATCTTGATGGAAAAATATCCACCTGGATCAAAGATAAACCCGCAATGCTCAAACACTGTGAAGTAAAATTACTCAGATATACCAACTCTCGACTTACTTCCAAAACTTGATCCACGAATGATTTCCACAGCATTATTATGTCAACTCCAAATATTTCAATGTTTCCTTTACAATCAAGTTCAAAGCATCGATAACAAAGTTCACGCCTTTCATATGCACTAGAACCAACTAATTTAGTCATGCCATGTTCAGTCCAGTCAACATCTAACATCGTATCCCCAGCCCAAGATATTCCATTATATAAGTCAAAATTCATAGAACCTGATAACATGGGTTTAGAGCCATTTAAGCAACATGGAGCAAAATTATCTCGAGATTTTGCAGTATTCCTTTCTCTTCCAACTAACTTACAAACTGACCATACATATAGCATTAGATGCATGGATATACTATCACACCATGATTTAATACTCTGTCAATAGATATAGCCATCAGATAGGCTCCAATGAATGTCAAAACCTATCTCATAAGATCTTATAAGAACAATGACTTCACAATAATCCACAATCCTTGGCAAACCATCAAGGCATCAAAATAAAATGGATAAACTGTGGGAAAATTAATATAAGAATACCTAGAATTCTCATGAGTTCCTATCACAATTGGAAGTAGTACTATCTCAAATACACATATGTCACTTTGCACAGCTCCTGTAACACCTGTCTTCAAAAGATCAACTTTTGAATTTTCTTCAAGAATGTCACCACTATCATCAACCAAACAATTCTATTGTTTCACTTTTCCTTCAATTTCATCTTCTTCAACAATTATAGGAACTCCATTAACAAGCTTCACAATATTCATTTGGACATTAGTATTCAAGATGTCCTCTACCTAAGCATATTTTACATTCTAAATTCCAATCATCATCATCATTCTCACTAAAACTAACACCTTCTACTCCTTCCTTCTTGGCGTCGATCAGTACACCAGACATACCACCTGTAAACCATTGTTTTCTTAGCAAACCTGAGTATGATTTTAGAAAGCTTAAAACCGGGAACCAAAACCCTAAAAGAATACTCCCTGATCAATCGGACTTGGAAACCCTTTGTTCGGCAATGCCAAGACTGAGACCCTGAAAGATTAGAAACAAGTTAACTCCAAAGTAAAACCCTACATCAGAAAGTTAACCGGAAACTTTGAGTCAACAAAATCTCAGAAAAGCCTAGCAATTTAGATCCGGCAAACTCGTATCCACAAACCAAGGAGTCGAAATATGAGCGAGAAGTGTAGATTGGCTTGTATTAATATTAAAATTCTAAACAATATCATATTAGCAGATTTTCGACCTTTTCGAGCCCGATCAGATACAAATCTTAAAAAGCATGTCTCGGGGGTCGGGGTGTTAAATATATGATATTAATACCGTTACATTCAAAATTTCATAATATTTCTAAATATATTAGTTATATAATTTTTCGAGTTATAAAAGTTACAGTTATAACCTTTTTATCGTATATTTATTACTATCGGTAATTTAATTGTCTAATCAACTTTTTGCTTTCTTTCACACTATTCATTAAGTACAACCACCCATACTTTATTCTTACATCCTTACAATCTATTCTTACAATTTTACATCACTTCCTTGCAAATTTACCTTTCTAATACATTTTATTACTTAAATTACTTAGAAAATTTGTATTTTATTACACAAAACAAATCAACACACGCCTCTCTCTCTTCTCTCCCTCTAAGCAGGCATGAAAACCCCTACATGCCCTCAATTTGTTTTTTTTTTCTTTTATTTATTCACACAAACCCTAATTTCATTTTCAATATAGACCATTTTTAAGCCTTACACTTTACTTCTTTCCTTCTTTTTCACAAAATCAAACTTTTGAAAAGTTTTTCTCTCATCTCTCTCCCCTTGTGCGTCGTGAGCCCCCTCACTCTCTATCACTATAAAGACCTGGCCCACTTAACCCATATATTAAGTGTGTCAAATCTCCCGACCACGTATAATACCCAAATATTAGGAACAATATTCAAATCTTATGTCACACCCGCCCCCGCAGGGGACGGAGATACGATGCCTGGGCAGACAAACCCACCACTGGCCCCCTAATGATAATGGCCGACACCACCATTGCATCATGATGACCTCAACCAATGCATGCCCCACAGGGTATCACGGGCACTATAGGTATTGTTACCTTCGGGCAGAGTTGAACCCAGTCTGTAGCTCTAGGATTCGAACCCCAGACCTAAGGCTTTTGCCTGCCCCAAAGGCAACACCTCTTACTAATTGAGCTGCAGATCAACTGGTAAGAGGTGCTGCCTTTGGGGAAGGCAAAAGCCTTAGGTCTGGGGTTCGAATCCTAGAGTCTGCAAACTGGGTTCAACTCTGCCTGAAGGTAACAATACCTATAGTGCCTGTGAGCCCCTGTGGGGCATGCGTTGGTTGGGGTCTCACCTGAGGGTGGATGTTGGCCATTATCACTAGGGGGCCAGTGGTGGGTTTGCTTGCCCTGGTATCGCATCGCAGTCACCTGAGGGGGCGGGGTGTGACATATTATACGTAAGGTTGTCTTAAAAAAAGCTGTTTCTAATGACTACCTGTTTAAAACATATATAACATTCACATGATTTGCATTAAGAAACATTACCACTACATAAGTAGTAGGTCATCACATATATACAAGACATACATCATATATAAACATTATAACTTCCCAAGGATCACATAAACATAGAAATCTTACTTACAACCCAGCTACATTACAAATACAATTCAAATCAAAATACATTCTAAGGCTTAACAAATAAGCCTATAACTTCACAAAATACATCAAAGGAATCCTAAGCATATACTAGGTCTCTCTCTCCTAGTCATCCATAGAGTCCTCCCAATCAGTCCCATAGCCCATATCGTCATAGAGCTCGTCATCAAAGTCACCTGCAAGATAGCAGCATGAGTCAAAGGCTCAGTACACAGTAATGCAAACAAATACATATGCCATGCACACTTAACTAAATGCAATGCAATAAATCACCACAACTTCATTATCTTTAGTTAAGTGAGTATAACAACACTGGAGTATTCAAACTCCGATTCAAGCTTGGGAATTCTGAGCGTCCTGAGTAATAGCAGCTGCTCAGGGGGTTAATATAGATAGACCAGATATCTATATCTCCTATATCTAACCGATAAAGAATATTAATAGCATCATCTGGGGTCCACACTCCTTTATACACTCCACTTATCCCGGTCTATAACATCAATTAGTTCAACGGTCTCATACCTATGAACTAAAACATATAATTTCCTCCCGAGCCTAAGTAAAGAATACATCGATACAGTTAACCCCATTAGCTATCCACTTAGCCATTAAGATAAACCATCATTGCATCATGGTGAACCATTGCATCATGGATTTGAGTCATTGCATTATGACAAAAGATTGGGCTAAGTGCCTAAACTACCGTGCCATTGCATTATGACAAGGTTGTCACTCCCCGGATCCGGATTCAATAACGTAAAGCACAACCAATTTCAATATCTTTCATTATTCTTTAATTAAGGTCAAATTGGTATATGCCTATCCTACGCAACAATCAATCAAAGTATTGTATACCTAGTTCGAATTGAGAATCGATAGGAATCTCCAACTGAGTATCTATATCTGTTCCATATAAATCAACTATATCACATTACTATCCTAAGTCAATCATATATTCACTAGATTAGAACTTAGGAAAATTACTGAATCTTATGTAAAAACAATCCAAAGTCATCACATAACATATATATATAGCAAATATTTTATCAAAAAGTCTTATATCATGTATTGGAAGATGTTGGAAGAAGTTAGAAAATTTTGAAATTTACAAAGTCTATGCCAGCAATGCAAACCTTAACGGGGACAGTGTAGGATTATATGCCGGCGGCGTATAAGACTGTCACGCCCCGAGATAGGGTGCAACAGCCCGCCCGCAAATCACTAAGTGTAATTCACGAAAGGCTCCTACAAACTACGGTGAGTTTCTAACATATTTTAGTTTTCGAAAACTCTTTAATTAGTTTTCACAAATATTTAACTGCAGCGGAAATAAAACATTTGATACCAATTTCAAAAAGATTACTCACAAGAGTAAATAACTCATAAAACCATAGTATCGAAATAAGAAGTGATGAAAAAATACAATAATCTTGCGCACACAGGCGCCCCAAAAGTAAACAGTATCTCAAAAACTGTATAAGTATCTCAAAAACAGTAGAGTCCTCACTAGGCTCTCCAAAAGAACATAACAGTAAGCATAAAACAATGCCCGCATCTAATCGTAGAACTCGTCAGCACACTCCTCGAAGTCGGTACCATACCCCAAGAAGTCATAGCGGTCACCAGAATCATAGCCATCATCACCAGAAATACAATCAGTACCTGAAATGATTAGAATGAGCGGCGAAGCCCAATACACAGTAACGCAAGCACATGCGACGTGAATGCAAGCATACTTATTCTACCAAGCACAACCAATAAATTGAGGTATTTAATTAAGCCAGCACAGGAGCACTCATACTCCGAATCAAACACGGGGCAGGGAAATCCTTTCGTGCATACGCACACGACAAGGGGGATGTGATATGACAAGCCAGTGTCACATCCTGGAAGCTTGGTCCTTAGACCTTGGAAGATATGGTCTGAAGACCCTGGAAGATATGGTCCGAAGACCCTGGAAGAAACTAGCATCGTCCGGGTTTTCCAGCCGTTATCTGACATTAACCGAACCAATCCATCTACACAGTGAAGGTACGGGCCCATTACCGTAGTCTTCCAGCTGTGCAACTTCTCTTCAATGGGGTTAATCGTTATCCCGCTACTGTATCGGCCCGTCAGCTAGCCACCATACCACCAAGGGTGGCCTAAGTGCCTACACTCTACCACATTAGAGTTGGACTCTAATGGGGTCGTCGGAACTCTCCGGCCCGAGCCCGACCAAACACAAGCAATTAATCATTAAGCCATCTTTAAGTTTTTAACCATTTTAATGCCTGTCCTAACAAGCAACACGCATGTTACTGCGTACCTTGTATAACAGAAGGAAACTCGAAGAAGTCTGAAGGATAACAGAAAGAAGAATCTGTTAACAAAAGATTTAACAAAATCAGGATTAAGCATTTACAAAGAATTATATCAAGTATTAAGCTTTTAGAACAACGCCTTAACTTTATAAGACTTTACAAAATTTTAGGGGTGAAATGGGCTTGGAGTAGATATAGAGTAAGCCCATTAAGACATATGTAATTGAATATCTTATTTAGAAGTAATGGGCCTTAAGGGTTTACTAGTTAAGCCCATTAAATAACTATTAATCATTTTCACTTTATTAGGTTAATGGGCCTTGAAGTAGGCTTGGGCCCATTAAGGAAATCTATATATATAAAGCTTAGAATTAAATTGGGCTTCATGATTGGACTGGTCCAATTAGGAGTTTAATTAAGTTATTGGACCTAAATATATGTGATAAGCCCAAAAGATTAGAATTATGTCTTATTTAGGAATATTAGGCCTTGAGTGAACCTATTAGGCCCAATAAGTAACTAAGTTATAATTTAAGCTATAAGGCCCATGAAATGTATATGGACCCATTAAGAGTCAATACTCTTGGAGCTTAGATGATGTGCTTAAAGTATTGGGTGTAAGGTCCACTTGGAGTAAAAGTGGGTAATGGACCTCATTTTTATATTTTAAACCCATGGGGTTTAAGCTAAAGTCATGGGTTTGATTTTTAGATTTATTTTTAAGGGATATGGACCTTGATATGATATGGATAGGCCCATATTAGAATAGGTTCAGATTGATACAAAATATTTAGGTTTGATTGTAAGCCCAAAAACTACTCTATAGTTCCAGCCCATCATAAAGTATGGTATATCCTCACATTTTAGCTATTTGGGCCGCCAAATCATATCGGATTTCTGTAAAATAAATTTCTTTTGAAAGATAATCAATAAAAATACTTCCATGAATTTTTGTATGATTTTTAGAGCCCAATAACTATTTTTAAGAATTCGTTTTTCACAAAGGACCAAATCTGTCCAATTTTTCCCTGAAAGTCAGATTGCGCATACTTTACTAAAATGGGCATATCTGGGCCATCCGAACGAATTTTTGAGTGGTTCCAGTTGGGTTAGAAACTAGACTCATAGAGATTTCTATTGGTACCTAATTCAAGTGATAATAATCTGTATGGATGAGTTATGATAATTTGAAGTTGGGCTAACTAACAGGAACAAAACAGAATCCACTGGGTGGTATGTTTTATTGCACAACTAATAACTCCATCAATTCTTAACCTTTTTAAGTGATTCTTGAGCCTAAATTATACTAATTTTAATGAAATAAAATCTGTAAAATTTCACGGTTTTTAAATCTCATTTACTATGCTAAAACTATTTTTAAAATCGGATTTTAAACAGGGGAAAACAGGAATTTCAGAACATAGCCCAAATACAAGTTTAAAACACATAACTTGGCTCACAACGTGATCAGAATACCATTAACATAATATCACACCTAAACATGATACTAAATATGTCAATAATCATGATTAATCATTTATCATAACACAAGTTAAAATCATCAAGTTTAGGCTCAAATCATCATATAACTTCATTTTTAACATGAATCAATGAAAGATATCAACATGGAACATCCATAACATGAATTTCTAAATATGTACAGCAGGTTATTCATATTATAAATACATGCTCATCAAGTGATAATCAATATATATTAAGGATTCAACATATATAAGATGATTATATGCAATATACTTCACTATAACATCATTAACACCTAAATCTAACATGATTATCCAAAAATCATCAAAATATATCATCATATACATATATATCTTACACGTGCAGCAAGTGTTCGAGAGGTTCATTAAGTGTTTTTCAAATCTTAAATCAAATAAAAACATAATCAATCAAAGAATCAAAGTTTACTTACCTAATACTCTTAAAATTAAGTTAAACTTCAATACACAACCACTACTTCAAATTAAATTTGATGAAGATTTCCCTCTTTGTGCCCTGGGCTTTTCCTTGCTAAATGGGGGTTATTTTATGTTGATTTCACTCTTTGATCAGCTATGTAAGGTTGCTGGAAGTTTGGATGTGTTTAGATGAATAAAAGAACCATTTTTGGTAAAGATCAAAGGTATATGACTAGAGATTTGTCCTAGGTTTCTCTCAAGTGTGTAAGATGAAATAAAAATGACATTTTTGGTTTGTGGAGGCAACTGACCATAGGAGTGTGGCTTGTGGATTTGTGTGTGGTAGGGTTAGGGTTTTGCCAAATAAAGAAGCTTTTATAGATAGTGGCATTAGGTTAGAGATTAGATGAGAGGCTAGGATTAAATCTTGAAGCATGTGAGTGAGTAAGTGGGTTCTTAAGCATGTGAGGGTTTGAGAAAACATTTTAGAAGATAATTTAGGTATTTTAAATAATCCTTTGGGATTTAGGAATGTTAATTAATGATTTTACACTAATTAACCTTGATTTAGGACTTTAGAAGGAATTATTGAATTTAAGAGTCTAGTTAGGATTTCAATCAACTAACTAGAATTGTTTTGATGAAAAAATATATGAAATTGAATAATCAAGGAGTTTAGAATGGAATTGAGTGATCTCTAACACATAATGATCCAATTTCTAACTCAATTAAATTAATTAAGTTAATTACTCAACTAAAAGTTCAACTACTCAGAGGTTTGAACTTGACCCACTAGTTTCTACACTTTACTGAAAAGTTTTAATTTTTTTTTCCATATTTTCAAGCTAATTCCTTTCTTTCCTTTTTTTAATTACATCTATATTTTTTAGGGTTTTTCAAAGACGGCATTAAGAAGTATGCATTATGTACAGAATCTTTGAGTTTTTACACCGGCAATTTTAACCTCAACGCTGGCGGCGTTTAAGAAAAATTTCAAAAGATCAGAAATAAAAATTCTAACGTCGGCAAGCATGCCGGCGGCGTACACTGCAATTCGAGTTGCAGAATTTCTCTGTTTTCCAAACACAAAATTTTTACATTTTAACTCTTCTAACTCGTTCCAAATCACTATATAACCTTCCTAATACATGGTATAAGAACCCCATATCATCTAGCATACATAAACTTCTTTCTAACATCAATGATATACAAAGCTCATTCCTCAACCATTAAAACATACAAAACACAATGATTTCATTTATTTCACTCCCACTACTCCAACTTGAATCTACTCTGCAAAACAACTCAATAATAACAACCTCTCATCACACTACAACTCAATACCATCCTTGCACTTCCATAACAAGTCCTAAGCTATCTCAACTTCACAAAATAACAATGCACATATATTTCATCATGCATTACTTTTGATAGAAAAATTCATGGATTAAAGAGAAATAAAGCACTTTAAACATCAAATAAACTTACCTTAATGTATATATAAGGCTTGGGGAAGGATTCTTGGTGTGTTGAGTCCAAGAAAACTTAATTTGGATGTTGGAATTTTTTGCCTTGGAGGAGTTACGAATTTTCTTTCTCTTTGCTCTATTTTGGAATGTCTTAAGTATGCAATTAAGCTTTGATGTTTATCCATAATAATGTTGACTTTTGGGGGTAGATTTGGGAAAGGATTTGGGCCTTAATTAGGTTTTAATTTTGGCTTATATTAGGGCTTAAGAGGGCCAAAAAAAAAATCTACTAAGTTAAAGACTACAAACTTAGCTTAAAATAAACTTACTTCATCAAGTATTAATTACTACAACAACCACTTGCATTAACACAATAATTGATAACATAAGTAAACTATCATCCTAAATATATTACCAAAGCTTATTATCTATTCACATACATTATAACACAATCAACATTACAAACACACTAATCCACTCAAACACATACACACATATAATTATCAAATTTAGCATGCATATATATATATATATATTAAAATTATGGCTATTTCAATCACATACGCAACTTTTTTTTTCTTCAAGTTTCTTGCTTCACACATCTAAATAGGTAATAGATCTTAACCCTACCATACTAAAACATGTAATGGCAATTGATTCCACTAAATTCCCCATGAGCTTTAAGCTAGGGATGTAGAAACACTTAAGCATGAGATCTTACCATCACATTGTTGTGGATCTTGAAATCTAAGTTATCTTGCTATTATTATGCTATATTATTGTCATATATTGCTCTTGTAGAAATTTTGTGCATATATTTATATTTTTACTCTCATCTACATGTTTTTTAGATGGCATTTGCATCCATGACATGAGTAGTATAGTAGATCTACTTATTTAGAGTACTTAAAATGACACAGTTACTTGTCTTACATGCATAAAAGGTTTACAACATGATGGTCTTAGTAAAGATATTGCCAAAACTCAAGATCTATTTTATTTTTATCAAAAAGTGATTAAAATTCGGATCTTGAGAAAGACCCATTTAGAAAACATATTTTCCAACTTCAAAATGAAGGTTTTACATGTAAAATGAAAGGCGTAGGTATCATAAAGGAGTGATTTTTATAAGATAAGCTTAGTTTTATTAAGAGAAATTTTCAAAACAAGAAGAGGGTTACAAAAGTTGAGTTAGATCTATGTTTCAACACCAACAAAAATATTGAAATTCGTAACTAGGGTGAAATACAAAGAAAACACCTATTTTCTAACTCTAAAACAAGATTTTTATTAAAGAAATGAAAGCCTTAGGGAGTAGGTTTGATTAGGACTTAATTGTAGAAAGATTAAATGAGTTTTTCACAAGAAACAATCTCAAAAACAATTTCCCAAAATTCGGATCTAAAAATAATCCCCATTTAAACACCTAATTCCAAATGTCAAAATGAGTATTTTAATGGAAAAATAGAAGTCTTAGGGAAGAGATATAATAAAGACTTGATTTTTATAAGAGTAAATGTATTTTATCAAAGTAGAAACTTTAAAACAAAGGAAAAGTTTTCCAACTAAGATCAAACAATATTTTCCTTTCCAAAAATTTTACAAAATTCGTCATTAGACAAAACTCACCTTAAAGCATTTATTTTCCAACCTTTAAATGAAGAAATTTATTAATATAATGAAGGTATTAGCTATATAGGTTATCAAGGCCTTATCATAGTAAAAATATGCATGATTTTCAAAGGAATAAAGCTAGTTTTCTCAAACAAGTGTTCATGACATTATTGAAAAGTGAAAGTTTTTGCAAAATTCATTTTAATCAAGAATCATTAAGGAATTACATGTAGATAGCTCATATCATGACATTCATAATCGTAACTTGTAGATATTGCATGTACATATAATCTACTCTTTAGAAATAATGAAAATTTCACAAAACAATTTCGGAATTTCAAATTTTAGTTACTAATCAGATTTGATCCGAACATTTCGAGACCTAAACATTTTCAAAATTTGATAATAACATCATAACTTGTAGATATTGCATATACATATAATCTCCGATGAGTCTCCTCCATGTGTTAGACGTCTTGTATATAGTATGGAAGCCTTCGCGTGACTGAAGTGGTCATTCTTAGGCTTTAATATTATGTACGGCAGACTGCCACGTTTAAGGTACCCTTCGGGGCGTGACAGTTTAGTTGGTATCAGAGCAACAAGGTTTTGGGAATTAGGTGGGAAGACTTTAAGAGAATAGAATGTTAAGATACGATTTTAGGAATCGATAGGCGAGTGTTATATAACCCTTAAGAATAGAAGAACTAGATTTAGCTCTATGACCTTTAAGGTATGACTTTCGATTGTTAAGGATTTGAATCCTATCTTGGAGATTTTTGGAGAACTTAGAAACAAACATATGAGGAAGAAATATTTAAAATATTTGGCGGGACGATCGGATCTAATCTAGCAACGGCAAAATACAAGAGTAAGTGACCTTACCCGACTCTTGGTTTAAGCCAATGATAGAAATGGTAGATGCCCCTAATAGGTTTAGCAAGTGGATAGCTACCCTTGATTGGAAGAATTCAATCTCCTAGAAATAGCAATAGATCTTTTGTTAAGCATTAGGAACAAATAACTTTTTGAGTAACAAGAACAAAGATGTTTCGAAAATGTAAACCGATGTTGTGATTTATCATCTAGTTCATGAATTAATTCCAATGTATGTCTTGCATCCTTTCTTTGAACTTTTGTAATGAAAGATTTACATCTTCTCTTGATTTCATGTATTTCGTTTTGAATATTATGAAGTTTTTGTTAACGATTTTGATTTCAGTAGTATTTCAATATTTCTTATATATGTTTCTATTTCCGCATTTTTGTGTTCTATATTTCCGATAAGTTTCTTTAAGTCTCTTTTAATGCCTTAAGACGCAATAAAAGATTTAGAATTTTCACCTGAGCTTAATAAAACTGTAGGAGACATACCTAACCACAACAAGAACCCATCATGACCCCAGGTCGAAAGGTTGGAACACTTCACTTGGATGATGGCCCAAACAAGGAAGAAGACACAATATTGGATACGATACAATGTTGGGATTACCCTTAGATTAAATAGCTAGACTAAGAATAGGAAAGCTCGAGACCATTAAAAGCTAGAATGAGACAATGATGGAAACTAAAACAAAACTCGGTAAATTTAACAAACTCCAAGACACCCCTCATACGACCTCGTGTAAATAAAGAACTTTGAAAGATCGAAAATCCATGACGATCGTTACACAAAAGTTAAAACTTCAATAATCAAATCTCAATTACCAAACTCCATAAGATCTTCACAAGTAATAATTATACAATAAAGCAATGAGATCTCTTGATTTCAATCCCATCAAGATGATCACGATAATAAGAGTTTAAAACGATAATGACCATATTGTTTAAGGAAATATGAATCATAAAGCACAATATTGTATATACAGCTATATAAGAATGGAGAAGCGAATCCACAACCTTCGTTGGTCAAAGTAATCGAGTCATGAAAGGTCGTGTGGGTGTGAGTCGTCTAGTGTCGGTCGGGTCAAGCCATCTGTGGTCTCAAATCAAGTCCGTGTCGTCCTCCAAAAGAGTCATGTAAGTGAAGGTTGGAATCGCTAAGCCAAATCTTATTAATTTGTATATGCTATATTCGTAAAATATCTATCATACAAAATTTACAAATGATACAAACCAAAGCATAAACCGATGCTAGAGATATAACTCGAGATTCACAATCTTTTCTCGATAAAAGACATACTCGTAACAAGTTTTGCGGACAAAACTTTCTTTAAGGTGGGAAGGATGTAAGCCCCGAAAAATTTTAGTAAATAATTTCAAGATGAACTTCGAAAATAAACCCTAAAAATCACTCCAAATTAAAACCGAATTTCAACTAGTCCAAAAACACGAGCAAATCCAGAAATTTCAGAATCTTGAGAAAAATTAGAATCCTTAAAAACAAAATAAGAACTCATCATACTTCAATTCCAAAACCACTACATACGACAAATTCCATACGTAACTCCGACTTATAAAATCGGGTAATATAGAACCCAAAATCAAATTATTAAAAAGTAAATAACAATTAACTTTCAGAAATGAAACCCAATTCAAGAATTCCAAAAACATTAAAAAATATTAAATACTTACAAAAATAAAATTTAAGATACATTTCTCAAATCAAATAGGTTGTATAACCATAAAATATCAGTTTCCAAAATGGCAAGGATCTAACCCGGAAAAATCACCTAGAAACCCTAACCGAAATACAATAGCCTAAGTCCGGCAATCTAGCATCCTTAACCCTAGAGGCCGAGGTGTAGTTTAAATATGTAGAATAGCTCGTAGTAATATAAGTTGTTTAAAAATATTAGATTGGTAAATTTTTGATCTATTTCGAACCCGTTCGGATACAGACTTCGAAAAGCGTGTCACGGGGCTCAAGATAACAAAAATATACCATTAGTACCGTTAAACTCGTAATTTCATAAGATTTCCAAATATTTCAGTTATATAATTTTTCGAGTTATAAAAGTTACAGTTATAACATTTTTATCGTATTTTCATTACTACCGGTAATTAATTAGTCCTTTATACTATTCACTTTTATTTCATTACACAATTTTATTATTCTTATAAAGCCCTATATTTTTAGATAAATATTTTTTATATTATAGAAAATTTTGTTTTTCTAAAATATAGTTAGTTCGGGCTTTTACGGAATCAGATTATGTTTAAGACCCGATACTAAAAATAAAATAATTTAATTTAATATTTTAAAAATATTTTTATTTTCATAAAATAATTTTTTATAATTTTTCAGGTTATAAAAATATCATTTATAACCCATATTCGTGTATTTTGATCATACCGGTAATATATTTGTTAAAATACTAAAATAATTCAAATAATTATTTAATTTTAATTATGAAAAATTTGCTATAAATATTTGGAATAAATTTTCTAATTTTATTTTATTTTATTAAGAAAGTACTCTTACAACCCATACCTTCAAGTACACCTTACACATATCATTTCCTTTTCACTTCAATCTTTCTACACTTTGTCCCACACTTCATGGTAGATTTTTTCTTCTTTATGGCTGCCATTGTCCTTTAATTTACTCCTATTTTGACTAAAAATAAATATATTTCAATCCTTCTTCAAAAAGGTTACATTACACATTAATTATACAATTCAATTTTAAGTCAAATTTCAAACAAACTCTCTCTCTCCTCTCTCTCTAATTCACGCCAGCCCCACCCCCAAATTTCTTCCTTGTTTTATTTTTTTTCTTCTTTCATTCATTAATACACTCATTTTCTCTCTCCCTTTCATTTACTCCATTTACCCTCTTTCATTCCTTAGCTTTTTCTCTCTCTTTTTCCTCTCTTTTCTTCTTCATTTTGTTCTTGTTTCTTCAAGAACACAAGCTGCCCCCTTCTTCTTCTATAAGTTTCTACACATATTTCTTCAAGAATCTTGAATAAAACTCTTGTCCAAAGCTTCCATAGGTGATATAGGTAAAATATACTGAAAGTTTCATGCATCAGATGACACTCCATTAGCTTAAAAGCTAAGGATGATGATGCTAAAGTGAAACACTCCACTTTTCTATGATTTTTCTCTTGTATCATTCTTATTTTCTTGTTTAAAGTAGTTATATTTTGTAGATCTAACTTTTTGTAGCTTTGATTTTTGTTTATACCTTAAATCTTGTTATTGAAGTTATTATTTTAGTTATTGCTTATGATCTATGCATATATTCATCATCCACATGTTCATCATGGTGTTCATGCATCTACAACTAGTATAATAAATTAGATCTAGTGTTTTGAGTTCATAAAATGCATTAGACTTTTGTTTTATGCTTATAAACAACTTGTAGTAGCATGATGATAATAGGAAAGTTTTAGAAAACTCAAGATCTATTTTATTTTCAACAAAAATCATTTTTGAAAATTAGGATGAAAAATAAACCATATTTAGAAAAGTTATTTTTCAACTTCAAAATGTGTATTTTTCATTTAAAATGAAGGGCTTAAGGTATAGATAACATAAATGAGTGATTTTGATGAGTAAAGTTTAGATCTATGAGTTTATAGTTTGCTATCATGTGATTGGTGGTAGTAGCTCTCTACTTTTGGATTCCCACCATATCCTTGCATTGAACCTCGGCATAAAAGTTCCATATGTAAGCTGAAGGTGTAGCGGTACTTCAAAAGCATTGAAAGATCGTTCTATTTGTGCTAACCAATCATCGGCTTTATCCGGTTTTCCAAAAGCTCCATCAAAATATCGATTGCACTTAATGAACTCTAGCAACATACTCTGATAAGGTTTTGGTAAAGGTGGCTCAGCTGGTGTTATTTAAATCGGTGGTGTTGGAACTTCTAGTGCTGCTTCTTGTGCAGGTACTGGTGTAGGCATAGCATGGGCTTGTTATGCGAAATTCCTTATGAGACTGGCAAGTTGTTCGATGTTAGCTTGATCCATTTGCGGTTGGTTTGGTTGTTGAGGTTCCTTCGGGTTCTCAGGTTCTCCAGGGGGGTATTTCTTGGTTGCGTTGAGCACGAGTACGTCTCCTATTTGTTCTACAAGTTTTATTAAGCTAATGTGAGATTCTTGAACTTTATTAAGTCTTAGACGTTTATCGGAAAAACATTCGAGAAATAAGCTAATAGCAAATGAGTACGGAAATGAATACAAATATATAGAAATATTTGAAAATTGACGGAAATCATAATAAAAAGGAAATTCATATCGTTAAAATTAAATACATGGAAACAGAAGGAAGACTTAAATATATACAAAAGTTCAAAGAAATGATGCAAAACATGATAATTTCAAATCATTACATAGACAACATATACATCTTTGTTTAATCCTTTTTACAAAAGCATTTCTCCTATCGGTATATTAAAGCTTTTACGGAGGGTTTAGCGTCCATGCTCGCTTCGGATTGCTCTTCATGGGGTAGGAATATTTCCTTGATTACTTGATCCCTCGTCTTCATTATCAGTAACTTTTTCTTTTCCTTTGTGGTGAGATTTGGTGGTAGGATCTCTAGACGAAGTCCCACATTCTTTCTTAGATGGGTCATCTTTTTCGGGGATTGAGGTGGGATCGTCCCATAAACCTTGCGTCTTTAGATCTTCACGTACATAGAGATACCACACCTTGCATGTAGCACGTTTCTTTGGCACTTGTGGGGTAGTTCTTGATCCTACAGATGAGACGACTGCATACGGAGCATTTCCTTATTGTTGTTGGGTAACTGTCGGCACTGTGTTTTCTCTTTGCATGACCTGAATAGATAGTGCTATTCTTCTTAGGACAATTAAGGATTTTGTGGTCTTTGTTTCCACAAAAGTAACACTTATGCTGCAGTTGTGGGCAACTTTTGGGGAAATGTCTTCCTTTACACTTCCAGCATCTGACCTTAGGGGTTACAAAGCCCTTAAGAGGTTGGAGTTGTTTATGCTTCTTAGCCTAGGGTTCTGGATTAACCATGAAGGAAGGCACTTGTGCTACTGGTGTTGCTCCGAGTTGGGGTCTTATAACTGGAGCGGGTACAGGGGTTATGGGTACTTGTTGCATATAAGTCCTTATCGTCTCTTCTAGACGTCTTATGGTGGCCAAGAGTTCTTGGGTTAGATCTTGTGGTGTGGGTGCTCCTTGTTCATGTTGTGCTTCGAGAGGGATGCTTGATTGCGGCATAATTTCCTCGGGTAGCTTCCTAGAACCAAACGAGGCGGTCGTAAAAGATATTTTCTTTATTTCGAGTTTTACGCACAAGTTATTTGTTTTTAAGGAAAAGAGAAGCGTTATAAACTTTTGTTCGTCTGATTTACAGGTTAACGTAGGCACTTAATGTTATTTACCTAAGGGTCTTACCTTTAACGAGGCATTTAAACTTATCTTGCCCTTAATTGGTCTTGAATAGGGTTACTATACATTAAGGCTTATTGGCTTTGCTAAGGTAAACTTACTATATTCTTTCTATATCTAAGTTCTAAGTCTCCCTCATCTTTTCTCCATATTATTCTACTATGTTCTATCTCCAAGTCATTTCCACCTTTCTCAATCTTGGGTCAACATCTTAGGGTAAATCCTCTTCATGTGATTCTTCCATTTCATATCTTGCTTACTATCCTCCGATTCTTGTATTAGTATTTCTTGCCTTCTTCCAATATTCTCCAAGATAAGGTTCTATTCTTAGACATAAGGATTCTTAGACATAAGATCAAGTCCTATCACTCTATACTTCTAATATCTTGTTTCTAAATTCCCAAAACCTTGTTGCTCTGATACCAACTTAAACTGTCACGCCCCGAGGGGTACCCTAAACGTGGCAGTCCGCCGTACATAATACTAAGGCCTAGGAATGACTACCTTAGTCATGCAAAGGCTTTCATATTATGTACAAGGCGTACATCACAACCAAGGGGACGCATCGGAGTAGCGCAATTTATATTGATAATAAATAAGTAACAAGGCAAAGAGAATACTTAATATAAAACATAGCATATCACAATTTAATTCTTAAGGCATATTCTTTCATTATCTTCAAATAAATATACGTCCCTAATCATATAGGTTATCACATATAAAGAACCTTACAAACTTTCCTCATCGTATGATTCCATATCCTTAATCATCCGTCCCTGACTTCCTTAAAGTCATGATCCTCAAATTAGGCCACTAGCATACCTGTTTCAATAAATCTATAGGGGTATAAGCTACAACTAGCTTAGTGAGTAAATCCCAAAATTCATACTCGAAGTAGATTATCAATCAAGTTTATTATTCACACATATGAAATGCAACAACCACATGAGCATACAAGACATATGACTTTCCGGGAATCATATGTTGAATGAATTTACGCCCTTCATTCGAGGTTAGGTATTCAGGCCAATTACAGCCACCACTTTTAAAAACACTTTTATAGGTCTTACCGGCTCCTATACGCCATCAAAAATTTTGTAGTTATTACAGGCTCCTACTAGCCACGAAAAGATTTTGTAGTTATTACAGGCTCCTACTAGCCACCAAAAACTTGTAGTTATTACAGGCTCCTACTAGCCATCAATTTAAGTAGTTCTTACCGGCTCCTACTCGCCACTTACATGATATACCGGTTATGTCTACCACCATTATTATACACTTTTCCCACCAATTGTATAGTAGCAAATGCAATGTGACTCAACATATGAAGTGCATGAATAATCTCTTTAATTACAGTCTAGTAGTTACATTTAACTTCTTTCAAGTGATCAACCAATTTCAAACACTTCAAGATATTAATGCACATACAATCTTTATTACAAACAAATCGAGTTCCGATATACTTAGTATTCTTTCAACATATTATCATACACTTCCGTTTTATTTTTCTTAAGTTCTAGTGCAACTAATTTTACAAGCACAATCAATAGTATGAAAAATAACGGGGAAATAACTCACGATGCCATGTCGTCTATTCCTTTAAGAGGATGAGTCGTTCACACACTCCACTTAATCGTAACAATCCTCGGGGTAAAGGAATCCTTCCTCGGGATAACCTAATCAAAGAAAATACCCACAATGAGTTTTTCTTGAAGATTTTCTTGAATTTTGACAAAACAATGTCAAAGAACGTTAAAGTTCGCATGAGGGAATGTTCCAACTTAAAATGGCCATAACTTGGTCATTTCAACTTGGAATCGCGCGTATAATATACCATCTTCTACCTATTCGAAAAGATCTATCTATTTCTAAGCTTATCCTTGTCATAAAAGGTCATTTGGGTTCCAAAAACGTCAAGTACAGATTTAAAACGAATTTCTAAACTTTTGCAAAAAATTCATTTTCTAACTCATCTCCATTTTAAAGAAAATCCTTTTGTAATAATATAAATATATATTTGATAAATACTTTTGAATATATAGGTATGCTCACTTTATATGCAAAAATCCCAATGAGAGTGTCTCAACAATTTATAAAACAATTCATTTAGATTTTAACTTTGAAATTTTCTTTTTAAGTATTTAAAGAAATTTTATATTTTTACTAGGTTGTTATAAATGAGTATATTCTTATTTTATTTTCTTCATTTCCTTTTCCAAAACAAGTAAAATTTCCTTTTAACCTTAGTTTTTCATAAATTTCGCTTCTAGTGATAAAAGGTTAATTTATCAAAACTATATTAAGTTGTCGAAAACCTTTTCATAATTTGTTTATTTAAGAGGATCTTAGAAATGAGTCTTGTTTTCTTGTATTCCTTTCTAAAATATAAGCTTTTACTTTCCAAAACTCGTTCTTTCATTTCTTTTGAAAAGAATCATCTTTTATTGATAAAATCCATTTTTATTTAATCTATTTATATTCTTTTGAAAATGAGTTCCTTCTTTTTAGAAATTTAAAAATCATTATTTTTCCTAAGTGGGTTCATCGCCTTATGAATTTATCTTAACTTTGAAAAGTAGTTTGTTTTCTTAGTTTTATTTCGAAGTTTAAAAGAGTTTAAATCTTTTAGCTTTTTGTAAAGACTTTTAATATTAATAAATTATATTACTGAAAGCTTAGGTTAACATAATATACAAGGAAAATATTTATTTCTTATGATTCCTTGAAAATCTATCTTTGTTATTTATGAAGATGTTGAGAAAACTCCTTTTCTATGTTGTTGATAATAACTTCATGATTTTGTGATAAATCATATGATTGAAAACTTTAGCTTTGAGTTCATTAAGTAAAGAAAAATTCTATTTTTAGATTTAGTTGAGACATTAGCATTATGTAAATGCAAGTATCATGAGCATATAAAGAAATAAGAACATAAGGAAATACTAAAAATAAATAATAAGCAAGAAAAATAAAATATCAAGTATTGGGAGCCTTAGCTTCATCAAGGAATCCCGATCAAGTATTGGAGCCTTAGCTTTATCAAGGCATCCCGGGACTAAGAGTGGACTAGTCCCGAAAGATTAAAGAAAATAAATAAATGATTGTTTTGACTTGAGATGGACAAGTCTAAGACTAGAAAGACTAGTCTTAATAATTGCATGAAATAAATAAATTGCATAACTTGAAAATAAATAAATAACAAATGAGCTTATATGCTCTAAATAAATATATATATATAGCATACATAATATAATGATAACAATAATAACAACATAATAAAGTAGGAAGCTTTACGTGCAAGAACAAAACATGAACATGTTGTTGCTTTTACTACTCATATGAGTTTCAAAACAACACCATAGTCATGTTAAGTTACATGACATGGATGAATAATAGATGGAAGAAATATTACCTAAAGTATGAAAAAGGTATGGAGATAGTAAATGAAATGGGTATTATGTGAGTAGTGATATGTGGTAGATAGTTTATGTATAAGGAGTGGTTTTTGTGAGGAATTGGTTTAAGAGAGCTTTGGTAGAGAGAAATCTTGAAGAGAGAATTTGTGGAGAGATTTTGAGAGAGTTTTGGTAGTGTAAAGAATTGTGTGAAGGAATGGAAGAGGAATGGGGTATTTATAGAATTTTTGGAGGGATTTTTGGATGTAATAAAATAAATTGAAAAAGAAAAATAATTAATTGAGGAGAGAGGAGGGTGGCGCCGGTTTTGGGCATGTGAGGGGGGGGGGGGGGGGGGGGGGGGGGGGGGGGGGGGGGGGGGGAAATTGTTTTATTTTATTTTGTTTTGTGTAATAAAGAAGTAATGTGTAAAGTTGATGTGATTAAAGGTGTATTGGAAATGAAAAAAGTAAGAAAATAGATATAGGTGTAAGAAAAAGTAGAGATAGATGAATAGTGGAAAAGTACTATGAATAGTAGACTAGACAATTAAAGTACCGATAGTAATAAAAATACGCGTAATAATGCGATATCTGTAATTTTTAGCTACCGAAAAATTCTAAAACTGATATTTTTGGAATCCTTATATTTTTACGAGTCTATTGGTATCAACGGAATATTTTTAATATTTCGAGCTCCGGGACACGCTTTTCGAGAACCGATCCCGTTTGGGTCCGAAGGTCACTCGAATTTCGCGAATCTGATATTTTTATGTTACCCTATGTTATTACGAACTATTCTAGGCTATTAAATTAATTTCGTTTTGTAGGGTTTGAAAACGCGGGATTGCCGGATCTTAAACACTAGGGTTCGTTATAGGCTTATTGACTTTTAGGGTTCCGTTTTGAATTCCGTTTTCGTAAAGATATTCGTAAGATCTTATAATTTTCGAGTCTTGATCGTTTTAGAATTTTAGCTCGAAATTTATGTCTTATTTTATTTTATTTTACTTGTGATTATTTAATAGTTTTTAGTTCTCGGAATCAATTAACCGAGTCTAGGTTTATGAGTTGACTCGATTTGACTTTTGTGGAAAATTTGGATTTTGTGATTCTAAAATTTTACTGAAGGAATTAGGACTTTATTATCTCGTTGTTAAGCGGTATCTGTATCTATTGTTTCGATTTGCGTTTTAGGAATTGGGTAGATTATTTAATCGATGTACGGACGTTGATTATATCGATAATTGGACTTTATATTTTGTTTCAGGGGTTCTCGTTTTCTCAAGATTGAGAGAACTCGTTTCTGTTCTTATTTGGAATTAAGTTTTAACTTGGTTCGAGTTTTAGGGTTTCGTTTCCGGTATTTGACTCGGTCTAGAATTGAGTTTTAATCTCAAGTTGATTTTTTTTTTTTTTTGGTTTTTGATATTTATACTTCTAGAATTATTTTTAAGGATTATGAAAATTTCTGGGGGTTTACACCGCGGGATTCGTTAATCTGCTAACCCGGGATAAAGGGCACAAGTCCATCCATATATGATTTCGGCAGGTCATATGTTTGTTGAATTCACGTATTTGATGCATATCACTTGTCTGACTAATCACTTGATTGTATGATGTGTTATAAATGCAATCCTGGAAGTTCTTACTCACTAAGCTAGTGTAGCTTATACCCCAATAGATGTTTGATTAAACAGGTTATCTTGAGAATGCTAAGTGGAGACCGTGATGGTTGAAGCCGAGAATGACTTCGGGATTCCGGCAAGAAATGAGAATGCTTGAAGTTATTAGCTAGGTTTTATTATTTGCCTTGTAATAGTTTTATGTAGTTGTCACGCCCCGAGGGGTACCCTAAACGTGGTAGTCCGCCGTACACAATACTAAAGCCTAGGAATGACTACCTTAGTCATGCAAAGGCTTCCATATTATGTACAAGGAGTACATCACAACCAAGGGAACACATCGGAGTAGCGCAATTCACATTGATAATAAATAAGTAACAAGGCAAAGAGAATACTTAATATAAAACATAAGCATATCACATTTCAATTCTTAAGGCATTCTTCTATTATCTTCAAAAAATATACGTCCCTAATCATATAGGTTAGCACATATAAAGAACCTTACAAAATTTCTTCATCGTATGATTCCATATCCTTAATCATCCGTCCATGACTTCCTTAATGTCATGATCCTCAAATTTAATCCACGAATATACCTGTTTCAACAAAATCTATAGGGGTATAAGCTACAACTAGCTTAGTGAGATATTCCTTTTCATTCGCACCATATTTTCAAACAAGTTTATTTATTTAATCACACATATGCTATGCATACAATGCAACAATCACATGATTACGCGAATATATATAGTCATCCGGAAACCATATATAGAACGGATTTACCCCTCCGTATCAAAGGTTAGGGAATCGGGGTTGAAGGTCCTCGACCTTCTACTGCTAGTCCCCAGGTCCTCACCCACAGCGTTCGGTTGGCTCGGCTCCGAACCTAGAGTCGCTTTCCCCGAGCGATTTGGATTCTCCAGGAAGGAACATGGCCCGTGGCACCGCACGATCACAGCCAATCCAACTCTACGCGTAGGAGTAGCAGCCTTCGAAATAGATGTGACTCGATGGATGCTATGCGTGAACGTTTTATTGTTCTTAGGTCAAACCTTATTAAGGTTTATTAGGGGCGATCAATCAATTTAGCAACAATAAACAATCATACAAGTAAACAAAATTATTTAAACAAGCAGATCGAAGTTGCGATATTCTTAATTCTCAATTCACGCATAAACATAGAATCATATATATATAATCCCGAAATCCCCAAATATATTCGTTTTTATCTTTTCTTAGTATACTAATGCTACTATTACAAGCACAAGCAAGGTAACGAAATTAGGAATAACTCACTCGTCCATTTCGCTATCTTCTTAGTCGTAGTAATCCTCGGGTAGGGTATTCTCGTATCCTTCGTCACCTAGACAAAAGAAATACCCGGGATAAGTCTTTCATGAATTTCTATTCTTGGAGATTCTAAACTTTACTTAAAATCGTGGTAAAATCGTATAAGAAGAAATTCCAACTTAAAATGGCCATAACTTGCTCATTTTAACTCGGAATTTCGCATATGATATACCGTTTTCTACCTATTCGAAAAGTTCTATCCATTTCTAAACTTATCTTGGTCATAAAAGGTCATTTGGGTTCCGAAAACGTCAGGTACAGATTTAAAACGAATTTTCTAAACTTTTGCAAAAATCCATTTTCTAACTCAACTTCATTTTAAAGAAAATCCTTTTGTAACAATATAAATATATATTTGATAAACACTTTTGAATATATAGGTATGCTCACTTTATATGCAAAAATCCTAATGGTAGTGTCTCAACAATTTATTTCATAAAACAATTCATTTAAACTTTAACTTTGAAATTTTCTTTTCAAGTATTTAAAGAAACTTTATATTTTTACTAGGTTGTTATAAATGAGTATATTCTTATTTTATTTTCTTCATTTCCTTTTCCAAAACAAGTAAATTTTCCTTTTAACCTTAGTTTTTCATAAATTTCGCTTCTAGTGATAAAAGATCTATTTTTATCAAAAAGTATATTAGGTTGTTCAAAACCTTTTTATAATTTTGTATTTAGGATGGTTTTAGAAAATGAATTTTGTCTTCTTATATTCATTTCTAAAATATAAGCTTTTGCTTTCCAAAACTTGTTCTTTCATTTCTTTTGAAAAGAATCATTTTTATAAAATCCATTATTATAAATCTTACCTCATTTATATTCCTTTGAAAATTAGTTCCTTCTTTTAGAAATTTGAAAATCATTATTTTTCCTAAGTGGGTTCATAACTTGATGAGTTGATTTTTGTCTTAACTTTGAAAACTAGTTTGTTCCTTAGTTTAGAAAAGAATTTAAGTCTTAAACTTTCGATATTAACGATTTATTTTTCTAAAAACTTAGATTACCATAAAATACAAGGAAAATATTTATTTATGTTTTCTTGGTAAAACTATCTTTGTTATTTAAGAAAACTTGAGAAAACTTGTATTATTCTATTTCTAGGTTGTTGATAATAACTTCATGTTTTTGTGGTAAATCATATAATTGGAAACTTAGCTTTGAGTTCATTTAGTAAAACAAGATTCTATTTTTAGACTAGTTGAGACATTAACATTATGCAAATGCAAGTATCATGAGCATATAAAATAATAAGAACATAAGAAAATACTAAAAATAATTAATGAGCAAGAAAATAAAATATCAAGCATTGGGAACCTTAGCTTCATCAAGGAATCCCGATCAAGTATTGGAGCCTTAGCTTTATCAAGGCATCCCGGACTAAGAATGGACTAGTCCCGAAAGATTAAAGAAAATAAATAAAAGATTGTTTTGACTTGATATGGACAAGTCTAAGACTAGAAAGACTAGTCTTAATATCAACATAAAATAAATAAATTGCATAACTTAAAATAAATAAATAACAAATGAGCTTATATGCTCTAAATAAATATATATACATAATATACATAATACATATATATAAGCAAATAATCACAATAATAATAACAACATAATAAAATAGGAAGCTTATGTACAAGAACAAAACATGAACATGTTGTTGCTTTTACTACTCATATGAGTTTCAAAACAACACCATAGTCATGTTAAGTTACATGACATGGATGAATAATAGATGGAAGAAATATTTACCTAAGTATGTAAGAGGTATGAAGATGGTAATGAAATGGGTATTATGTGAGTAGTGATATGTGGTAGATAGTTTATGTATGAGAGATGATTTTTGTGAGGAATTGGTTTGAGAGAGTTTTGGTAGAGAGAATTCTTGAAGAGAGAATTTGTGGAGAGATTTTGAGAGAGTTTTGGTAGTGTAAAGAATTGTGTGAAAGAATGAAAGAGGAAGGGGGTATTTATAGAATTTTTGGAGTGAATTTTGGATGTAATAAAATAATTGAAAAAGAAAAATAATTGATGATGAGAGGGAAGGGGCGCCGGTTTTGTGCTTGTAAGGGGGAAATTGTTTTATTTTATTTGTTTGTGTAATAAAGAAGTAATGTGTAAAGTTGATGTGATAAAGTTGTATTGGAAATGAAAAAAGTAAGAAAATAGATATATAGGTGTAAGAAAAAGTAGAGATAGGTGAATAGTAATGAATAGTAGAAAAGTACTATGAATAGTAGACTAGACAATTAAAGTACCGGTAGTAATAAAAATACGCGTAATAATGCGATATCTGTAATTTTTAGCTACCGAAAAATTCTAAAACTGATATTTTTGGAATCCTTGTATTTTTACGAGTCTATTGGTATAAACGGAATATTTTTAATATTCCGAGCTCCGGGACACGCTTTTCGAGAACCGATCCCGTTTGGGTCCGAAGGTCACTCGAAATTCGCGAATCTGATATTTTTATGTTACCCTACGTTATTACGAACTATTCTAGGTCATTAACTTAATTTCGTTTTCTAGGGTTTGAAAACGCGGGATTGCCGGATCTTAAACACTAGGGTTCGTTATAGGCTTGTTGACTTTTAGGGTTCCGTTTTGATTTCCGATTTTGTAGATATTCGTAATATCGTATAATTTTCGAGTTTTGATCGTTTTAAATTTTAGCTCGAAATTTATTTTTATTTTATTTGTGATTATTTAATAGTTTTTAGTTCTCGGGATCGTTTAACCGAGTCTAGGTTATGAGTTGACTCAGTTTGACTTTTGTGAAAATTTGGATTTTGTGATTCTAAAATTTTACTGAAGGATTTAGGATTTTATTATCTCGTTGTTAAGCGGTATTTGGATCTATTGTTTCGATTGCGTTTTAGGAATTGGGTAGAATATTTTAATCGACGTACGGACGTTGATTATATCGGTAATTGGACTTTATATTTTGTTTCAGGGGTTCTCGTTTTCTCAAGATTAGAGAACTCGTTTTTGTTCTTATTTGGAATTAAGTTTTAACTTGGTTCAACTTTTAGGGTTTCGTTTCCAGTGTTTTGACTCGGTCTAGAATTTGGTTTTTATCTTGAGTCGATTTTTGGGATTTAAATTTCTAAACTTTTAGAATTATTTTCTATGAATTATGAAAATTTTTTGGGGTTTACAAATCCGATGAAAAACTGATATGTTTCTTTTTCTAGTGATACTTCACCTATTCAAAAAATGTAAAATGACATGTAGATGATTGAGTTTTCTTATTGTCTAGCCTAGTTAATTAGTTTAAAAAATTTGAGAAGAAGCTAGTCAAGACACATGATATTTGATTAGAGTACTCTAGTAATTTTCCAATTCTATTATAGGAAAAAAGCTCCTACTTTAATTGCAATTTCATATTCTAGAAATGATGGGTCAAACTTGGTTAGTTTGAAGTAACTCTGGAGCCAAACTCTTTTTTTTTTACTGGGTTGTTACAAGATTTGGTCTAATGGGTTTGTATGGTTTTGGGAGAATGAGGATCAGTTTTAAGGATCTAATTGTTTGGTGATGGGTTTGTATAGCTATCATTCATTCTTTTGATGTGCACCCTACCAACCATATGTATTTGAATAATAATAGAAACGGAAACTATTGTTATTATATAAGGTTGTGAAAATTATACTAAAGTATAAATCGAGCAACAACTTTCTGTTTCTACTTTGTTTCTCTTGGAACAACTCTCTGCTCCTACTTCCTTCCTTTTCCTTATATACCGCTCACTTTCGCAAAATAGGTTTGGATAACAATGGCCAGATCTTCTCACAAACACTCTTCTTCCATAAAATCAATCCTCTTGTTCTCACACTTAAGCCTTCTTGGTGTTGTTTTAGTTGTAGATTTCACTTGGTCTTCTTCTTCTTCTTCTAATTTTTCCTCTGCATATTATCTCTAGCTTCAAACTGGGCCATTGAGAAATCTAAAATCGTTATCCTTCCTAATGTTTTGGACCAACAGACAAGGTACTCTTATTTTTCCATCATATGTATCAGACTAACGTTTTATAAATATTTAGATGATACCCATCTTGACTTTTCTGTGTTTGAATTGGTCTAGTGTTTGTGAGTTCCACTCTTTAGTGTATTTTCTGTATATTATCAATAGAAAGATTGTTAATTTATCTAAATTGACATTAGTTATTTGGGTGTTTGTTTATGATCTCTTCCTTTTATAATAAGTTAGATGGTGAACTTATTGCAGTTTGAGCCTGCTGCACTTTGCTTTAAAATGATTTTTCGTGTCTTCTAAAGGGGATTTCTAATATTTTATGGGAAAAATCATACGCCTAAGTGAGGCATTGCATCTATATTTGAATGCAGACTTTGTCTATTGTTCTTTTCATTTAAGGATAAAGAGTTTTTGGCAAGAAGACATCATTTCTGATCCCATTACTATATGCAATGTATTTCCCTTTCCTACATTATGGGGGCAATCGCCAATCATCATACATATGTCATGAGTATATGATGATTTAGTGGTCCTAGAATTAATCACACAATTCTGCATTCAATCATTGATTACAAGCTTTCAAATGCGCTCAACAAAAATGACCTCTAAATACCGCTTGTACCATTGTGACTGCTTGCTGATGTCTTACTCTTCTAGGGTCTTCGACAAGGGCCTGAATAAGCACAGAGGCTTATTACTTGAAGTGGCATTAGCATTCTTAGGCTGTATCTCAACTACGACTTTATCCATCTCTACTTCATTCTTAACACTTGTCTTGGAAACCATTGTTGCTTTTAAAGAAGGATCAACTGTTATTTAAACAAAAAATAACAAAAATTTCTAAATTGATCTGCATAATCACAATGACATCGTTATTTAAGGAACTTAATTTTCTCGCAGCATTTAAAGGTCGAATTTGACGTCTAACTACCTTACCTGCTCTTTCACTGATTAATTGAAAACTCAAACTGTTACATGTGTCACGAAAAGCAATTACCACTAGAACAATTGATTGATTGGATTGTGTTGACTATATCTTATTGTTGTCTTAATTTTTGTTTGAAATTTTATTTATATGGAACTTTACCGTCGTCTTTATTTTGTGTGTGTGTAAGCTCCGAAAAATTTTAGTAAATAATTCCAAAATGAACTTCGAAAATAAACCCTAAATATCACTCCAAATTAAAACCGAACTTCGACTAGTCCTAAATCACGAACGAATCCAGAAATTTCTTAATCTTAAGAAAAACAAGAATCCTTAAAAATAAAATAAGAACTCAACATACTTCAAATCCAAAACCACTACGTATGACAAATTCTATACGTAACTCTGACTCATAAAATCGGGTAATATAAAACAAATTATTAAAAGTAAATAACGATGAAACTTTCTGAAATAAAACTAAATTCAAGAATTCAAAAACGTTAAGAGATATTAAATAGTTACAAAAATAAAATTTAAAATAATTATCTCAAACTAAATATGTTGTATAAACATAAAACGTCAGTTTCAAATTGGCAAAAATCTAGACCGGAAAACCGTCGGAAACCCTAAGTGGAATACAGTAGTTTAAGTATGGCAATCTCGCGCCCTTAACCCTAAAGGACAAGGTGTAGTTTAAGTGTGTAGAACAACTCGTAATAATTTAAGGTCGCTTAAAAATATCAGATTGGTAAATTTTTGACCTATTTCGAAGCCGTTCGGATATAGACTTCGAAAAGCGTGTTCCGGGGCTTGAGATATAAAAAATATACCATTAGTACCGTTAAACTTGTATTTTCATAAGGATTTATAAAATATCAGTTTTATAATTTTTCGATAATTAAAAATATCTGATTTTGTGATTATATTCGTATTTCATTACTACTGGTAATTAGCTAGTCTTTTGAAATTATTCATTACATGATTTTATTATTCTTAAAACCCTTATATTTTTAGATAAATATTTTATATATTATAGAAAATTGTTTTTCCAAAATTTTTTCGTTGGGTTTTGCGGGATCAGTTTTTGTTTAAGACCCGATACTAAAAATAAAATAAATTAATTTAATAATTTGAAAATATTTGAAAAATATTGTTATTTTCATTAAATAATTTTTAGAATTTTCGGGTTATAAAAATATCATCTATAGCTCATATTCGCGTATTTTGATCGTACAGGTAACTTATTTGATAATTCACTAAAATAAATAAATAATTATCTTATTTAAATTATGAAAAATCTGCTACAAATATTTGGAATATATTTTCTATATTTTTTCATTTTTATTTTATTTTATTTTATTAAGAAAGTACTCTTACAACCCATACCTTTAAGTACACCTTTCACATCACTTCTTTTTCACTTCAATTTTCTACACTTTATTATATCACTTTATGGCAGTTTTCTCTTCTTTATGGCTGCCTTGTCTCTTAAAATACTCCAAAAATTAATTAAAATAACCCTTTTCAATTCCTTCTTCAAGAAGCTACACTTATACATTAGTTACACATTACAATTTCAAGTTAAAAACAAACCAAATTCCCTCCCTCTCTCCTCCCTACTTTCACATCAGCCTTGGTGTTGTACTTGCTGCGCATTTATTTATTTATTTTACTTCATTTAAATAGTCTTTAACTCATTCCATCTCTCTCTTTCATTTGCACCTTTAACCCTTTGTCATTCTTTACACTTTTCCTCTCTTTTTCCTCTCTTTCTTTCTTCATTTTCTCTTGTTCTCACAAGAAAGCCTTGCTGCCCCCATTCCTTCTTTGAGCTTCCATACATATTTCTTCAAGATTCTTGGATAAACTCTTGTCCAAAGTTTTCATAGAGGATATAGGTAAAGTATAGTGAGAATTTCATGCATCAAATGACCTTCCATAAGCTTAAAAACTAAGGATGACGATGCCAAAATGAAACACTCCTCTTATCCATGAGTACTCTCTTGTAATATTATTATTTTCTTGCTAGAAGTAGTTATATTTTGTAGATCTAGCTTTTTATGTAGCTTTGATTATGTTTATGTTTAGATCTATGAGTTTATAGTTCACTACCATGCATTTCTTTTATATTCATGTTCATATTATATGTAGATCTTAGATTTGAACTTGAATAAAAATAGTAAAATTTGTATCTTGACAAAACCTATATTTAAAAACCCTCTTCCAATTCTCAGAATGGGAGTTTTAGTTGAGAAAATGAAGGTTTAGTAGATGTATATCATAAAGACTTCTTTTTACAAGAATCAAAGGTGATTTTCAAAATAAAAATCTCATTTTTGGATTTTGGCCAAGGCATAGTTTAAAAACATGTTTTACAACTCAAAAATGAAAATTTTATTCAAGAAATGAAGGCTCTTAAGATAGGATATGTAAAGGATGATTTTTCTAAGTTTAGATGGATTTTATCAAAAGATATGTCCAAAAATAAACTTGGTAAATTCGGATTCACCAAGACCAATTTTGAAAACCCATTTATCAACTCCAAAACTCATGTTTTATGTGAAGAATGAAGGTATAGGTAATAGGTATAATTAAGTAGTAATTTTTACAAGTTGAAATGAGTTTTGATGAGATCAATGTGTAAAACAAGAAGTAGAATCAAGATGGAAAATTTTGAGTTAGTAGTCAACTTGTAAAATTCGTAACTTTAGATGATGCCCATGAAAACACCTATTATCCAAGTTCAAAATAAAAGTTTTATGTATTAAATGAAGTCCTTAAGTAGTAGTATAGTAAAGTCTTAAATTTTAATGCATTAAACAAGTTTTTCCCAAAGGAATCATTTAAAAAGTGGATTTCTAAAAATTCGGATTTTGAGTAAATCCTATTTGAAAACATATTTGCAAAGTGCAAAATGCAATTTTTATGTAAAAATGAAGGCTTTCGTAGTATATGTTATGAAGACTCAATTTTAACTAAGATAACTAGAAATTCCTAAGAATGAATTCCAAAACACTAGTGTGATGTCAAAGTTAGAAAACTAGATTTTTCATAAGTAGTTGTTATTGTGGTCTTACAAAATAAAATGTTATAAAATTTTCTTTTAGAAAAAATCATCAAGATCATGCATACATTAAACTCATCACATGTCATTCATATTAGGAAATCATTCATATTTCACGTATTCTTGAATTATCAAATAGGAACATTTCAAGCAATTACAAAACTATTTTTCAGAAATGGAGATCGTTACTGATCAGATCTGATCCCTCTGTTTCGTGACCTAAATATTTTCAAAACTTGAAAATAATATTATAATTAGATAAATCTTTTGAAGTAGATAGGAATCGATATATAATTTGCTAAATTCCAAGTTAAAACGACCAAGTTATGGCCGTTTTAAGTTGAAATTCCCGCTTAAGACGAGAATTATGAATTTGATGGTTTGTATAAGATAGTTTGGATTAGTTAAGTGGTGAAATACTTATAAGGATATTTCTTCCTTTTTAGGTGACTCCGAAATCGACGATTCCATACCACTGGATTATTTTTACTAAGAGACCGGTGATCCAATGGTCGAGTGAGTTTTCCTCTTATTTTGTTACCTTGATTATGCTTGTAGCTAGTTGCATTAGAATTAGGAAATATAAAAATTGTGATGAGTTGTGATATAATCTTGGTTGGATGAATGATAAGTATATCGAGGCGAGACTTGTTGTAAGATCATTGTATGAGTTAGCATAGACTCGAATTGTTTGAAATTCTCTATGATTACTCTTAACCTACATATTAACATGCCACGATTATATGAATAAAATGTACATGGATATCACGTACTAAGTCACATTGCATTGCTGATATACCTTTGGTGGGACAAAAGTGTATTAGCGGATAGGCGGGGGCCTATGTTAACATTAAGGATTTGAGATTGCTTAATTAACGGATGTGGGGTAGACACATAAAACCATCACAATAAAACTACAAAGGTTGTACAATCAAGAGAAAGAGATTAAGGTTATGGTTGTATAACTTATGGACCACCCCACTCAAGATTGGAATTATGGTTGCATGTCTTATGGACCATCCCAACACCGAATGGAGGGCATAAATCCATTCACATATGGCTACCGGAAAGTCATATGCTTGTCTGCCAATGTGTTTGTTCATGCATAGCATATGAATGAATTATAACTTGCTTGTTATGGTACGAAATTAAGGGAACTCTCACTAAGCTAGTGTAGCTTATACCCCAATAGATGTTTAAATTAACAGGTTAACGGGAGAAGGCTACTTGGGGACCGAGATGGTTGGAGAATATAAATTCGGGATTTGGTAGGAAGTAAGAATGCTTGAAGATATCAGCTAGTTTTTGTGAAATGTTTTGTAATAGATTGTGTGGTGAAATTTTTTGATGAATTGAAATTGAAGTGTTGTGATTTGTATTTGAAGTATAGTGATTTGTATCTAAGTATATTGAATTGTATTTCCTTTACATTGTTACTCAAGTTGTATAAATATAAAATGTATCACTCCGATGTGTCTCCTCTATGTGTTAGATGCCTTGTACATAGTATGAAAGCCTTCGCATGACTGAAGTGATCATTTGTAGGCTTTAATATTGTGTACGGCGGACTGCCACGTTTAGGGTACCTTTCGAGGCGTGACAGTGTGACACTCTCTTTGTTTTAATGTCTTGGTGAATTTACAGCATGGATAGTAAGGATAAGAACTGTAGGCGTAATTGGAGTGAGATTGAAGAAGAAACATTGCTTTCAATGTTAGAAGAATTGGTTGCTAAAGGTTATAAGGGAGAGAATGAAGCATTCAAATGTGGAGTTCATGAAGAAATATTGAAGAGTATTCCAAAAATAATCTTAATATGAAGCAAATTACTAACAAGATAAAGAGATGGTCAGTTAAGTTATCAGAGGTGGTTGATATGGTGAATACAAGTGGATTTGGATGGGATGACACTAGACAGTGCGTCATAGTGGATAGTGACCAAGTCCTTACTAAGTATATGGAGGTATGTTATTTTATCGTTTTCTCAAATATCTTATTTTATCATTTTCTCTTCTAATTCTTCTATTACTAGTCAGCTTGTTGGTCCTACTACATTGGTAATGACAATTGACTTGTTTTATCTATGTTCCACGTTGCTTTTAATTATGAAATTAAAAATCTATGAAGACCCAAAATATGAAAGTAATAATGAAGAAGATGTCTTTTCACAGGGTTTTAGATTTAATGAAATTATTAAGTTGTTTCAAATGATCATGATTGCTCGGAATAAGAATAATGGGTCTACTTTAAAGGTTAGAGTTTATGATTTGGGCAGCAGTAGAGCACAAATTGGAGAAGTCAACTATTATATGAATAGGAGTCCCCCATACTTCGTAAATGGAAGATGATCAGACTTATTAGATAGATAATTTGCATTGTAAAATATGATTTGACTTAGCTGACAAAGAGTTTAAATTAATACCAATAATATGGGTTAGGTTCTAGGAGAAACTTTCCTTCTTGTAATATTAATATGCTTACCATGTAAAGAAATGTTGTCATTAAAGTATTTTTTTATATGCAGAAACACCAAAAAATTGGCAATCATGCCAATAAAGAATTCAAGGAATTTAAAAGGTTACAAAGGATTTATGGAAAGGATAGGGCTCATGGTAAAGTAGCTGAGACACCAGCAGATGCAGAGAGAGAAATGCAAACTAATGGGGTAAATGTAGAAAACGATACGGAATAGGTTCAATCTCCTGAAACCTTCAGTCATGGCTCTCCAATTCATTTGGAGCGCCTCCCACAAATCTCGCAAGGTAGAATATGCAGCTGACTTTGATTCTGTATTTGAGAAGACTATTAGAGATGTTAAATGATTTTGCCACATTCGTAGAGAAAATAACAAATCCTCCAAGAGATGACATAGTAGAAGAATTAAAAACTTGAAAATGAAGAGTTGGATGTAGTTATGAAAATGGCTTCAAATCCATAGTACGAGAAATTTTTCTAGAGGCTTCAAGGAGAACAAAGGGTAGCATTTGTTGGGCGACTAATTGGTTGGGTCGGGTAGTTGATGGATATTTGAATAGAGGATTTGTTAATATTATTGGATATTATGTTAGTTGCATATTATGTCAAATCATATTATATATGGAAGTTTGAAGTTTGGATCTTGTATTTTGTATATGGACTTTTGGTTAGTGACCTAAATATATATTGGGCATATCAGTGAAATAGATCTTATCACTTATAGACTTATACAAAGCGTGTTGCTACAGTTTACAAATGGAATTCTAATTAGGCCTAATTGTTTCATACGCCCATGATACATTATTGAATTTGTGTGCATCATTTCAATTTCAATCATTTTATGGTGTCTCTTTAATTGTGAAAGTATCTTAATTTTTGAAATGGGCATTTACGAAGTTCTTGCTTCATAACACAAATGAAATGTGTCTTTGTTTTGAGTTTTTATACATAACCATTTAGAACTTCTCACGCAAGAATAATAATTATATTTTAGATCATTAATTTAGCATAAGATTTTGATCCTGACAAAGCCATTGTATGTAAATTTAAAAGATTATAGTTATTTATAGGTTCATATTGTATTATGAAAGTGGTATCAATACAATTGGAATAGTAGAATTACTTGACATTGCAAATTGGATTATGATGGTTATTGTAAATGTATATTATTTTTAATGATTTACTACTAATGTAATAATTAATATTATATATAATTATATTGCTATATAATTAATTAGCTTAATATTGATAGTATTAATTTAATTAATTTTTTATTATTAAATATTAAGCTAATTAATTTATTATAATATGTAATTAATTTAATTGTATATATAAATTAATATTTTTAAATTGTATTTATTAAATAATATAGTAAATTAATTAAATAAATATATTACAACACAACGGTATAATGGTCAATGTATAATGTCCTGTCCTATACTTGTACATACCAAACACTGGACAACACAAAAATTCTTGTCCAGTACCATACATTCCAACCATATTCCAACCATAGGACAAGGGAATTATTCTGTCAAGTACTCTTTATACTGTGTTGTCCAGTTCCTCTTATTCTGTCATGTCCTTGCAACCAAACGCAACCTAATTTTCGATCCAGTAAATACTTTAAACTCCGATGGTCAGATTTGATCATAAAATGCCACCCACTTTATTGTGATATCTTGTGGAGGAGTAGAGACAATCGAGCATGCATTGCTTTATTTTAAATGGACGAGAAAAGTTTGGTTTATGGGTCTAGGGCTGCAAATAGATATGCAATATGTGAAATCTTTAGGTTAATGGAGGAGGCCACCAACTGACGGGGTGATGCCAATGAGTAGAGAAGGTTGAAGCTTCTTTAGAAGATTATGGAGGTGACTTGGCATATGTATGGAAAAGAGATGTGACACTTTATACAATAATTTCACATCAAACCCCATAAGAGTGATTCATTGACTTACGGCTTGATGGAGCCAGAAGTTTTATCTAAAAGTAACAATTTTCAATGGTTAGTACGAGTCTTAATTGTGAAGGAGGCAAATGGAAAAAGATTTGATTCAAGTGAAGATGACATATTTGTTAAGGATCAGGGATTGGTGGAACATATCCTATTGATGGATAAAGTGTGGGTGAGGACTTATCTAGGTGCCTTATGAGTTGTTGTAAATGGGCTTTAAAATTATATAAACATTATTATTTATGTGAACTTGACTTGTTGGCTTAGTAATAAGGCCAAGCGAGTCCAGTTCCTTCATTAGAATGATCATGAGAGATTTCACATGATAGATTTGGAGTAGGGTCTATTGGACCGACTTACCATCATCAATTTTTTTTCATTAGGGTTCATGCACTAAAAGAGACTTATTGTCACGCCCAAAGGGTACCCAAAACGCGACAGTCCACTGCACTCAATATTTAAACTTAAGTATGACATCCTTAGTCATCCCATAAGTTTACATATCGGGTGTAAGGTGTACTTGCATAATTTTTAGGATCACACTTTGAATCGAATAGTCTTAAGAAGGCATACATTAGCATTAAGAATAGAAGTCACAACAAGATAAATAAGTTAATTCTTTACAAAAGTCAAGGAGGCGTACCCCCACCAAAATAATAGAAGTCTATCCAGTCTAAAACCATATTACAAACATCAGGGTTTATGTTAAAGAGATTTTCCTAGAAGTCCATACCTCTAGCTAAATCCCGACTTCTTCAAAAGCTCCTTCATCTAAAAGATAACCCTGTGAAAATTGTTCTCTCGGAACAAACAAAAATGGGAACACCACAACAAAACTATCGGGGTGTAAGCTAACACGCTTAGTGAGATTCATTTTCAAATATTTAATACTCAACAACAGTATATAACAGACAAGTTATTAGCAACCATATGAAATGCACAAACACATGAGCATTGTCACGCCCTGAGGGTACCCTAGTAGCAGTAGACAAGTCTCACTTGAATACTAATACTAGATTACCTTCAGAGAATGACAGGTTTTCAAAACAACAGGATCTTTTAGTTGTTTGATAAGAAATGATAAATATAGGTAAGAAATAAACTGGTAAATAACTTCTATCTCAATCATAAAGTATCACAGAACTATTACAAACCATGTAGTCTTTTTGTAGTTCATAACTGATACATTAGCACTAACTAATCTATTTTAAGAAAACATAACCATTATTCCCCATGCATAACGTAGACTTTCAGCTCCTAAGCTCTTACCAGAGCCATGTTCCTGGAAGTGACTAACCAAGGTCGAAGTATAAACTTGAAAAGACTGTTGGAGTATGAGCGAAACCAAGCTCAGTGAATAACTAGACATATTATACATCACACAAGTTATTATCAAATCATATAATGCAAGCACTCAATCATATGCACAGATACAAGCTTGGATGATCTAGAATCCAAACAGGGAAAAAGATTTACGCCCTCTTTTTCAGGGTTGAAGAACAATTACCACATGACCCACCTACCCAGGAGAGACTAAGTTTACAGGAAAATCAACGATTTCTCATTTTAGGGTTATCACTTTAAATATAATAAATTTAACTGACCATTTCATATATCTACCTTAGAAACTCCCTAAGTATTAATCATTTCAAAGTGATATTACGGGCGGTGTTCTTCATTACCACTTAGTTCCCGTAGAACCAATGAAACAAAGAAAACCATGGAAGAATTAACACATTAGAACAACCAAGCGTTAACAGAGAACCGAAATATTATTACGTAGCAGGTTGTCACCCATCTTTATATGCAATAATGCAGTACGTGTAATGCATGACCGGATTATTTTATTAATTCAATAGTTCTTATTCAATTTCATGATGATCATACATTACACACAATCATCATCATAATATTTCACAATATCAAATCATTGTATTATCACTTTTGTAATGATAGATTAACACTCATACAATCAAATCACAACATACTTTCAACAAAACATTCATTTGATTATCTTTGTATTATATTTCAACTATTTACAAGCACAAACAGTACAATATGATTGAATTACTCACTTGCTCATACTGACTTAATCGTAATAATCAGCTGGGAGATCTTCTAGGGTATCAAAGTCACCTATTAAGATGAATAAAGTATTCATTAATATAATATAGATTATATAGCTAAATTCCTATATGTGACTAGTGTCCTAAGCTTGATATTTATCAAGTTTTGTAGTGACTAATACTAATTTTATGTTATTCTATACCGAACTTAATATAGAAAATCATATTTATTTATTATTACCTAGTATCATCGTGTTTCTCCTAATTTTTTTGTTATTTTTAGAAGTCACATTATTCGTAAATTTAGCTTATTTCAATTTCCATTCTTACCTATTTTATCTATTTAAAACAAATATTTGATTATTTATGACTTTTATTAACACTTAATATTTTTCTCTAGTTCTAGGGTTTTAAGAATTATCAAATATTAATCAAAATATTCTAAGTATTTGTATTTACTTATCTATTTAATAAATTCTATATTATCATATATATATATATATGTTCAGTAGGCTTATTGTATATATATATGTATATATAAATTCTGTTCATATCGAAACAACTTTCGTAGAAGAAATATAGGTGTACGCCGGCCCAACCGCCGGCTTTGAAACCCAGATGGTGTTCATTTAATTGCATGATATTTCATATCGATTACACTGGATTGAAAGCTGTCGGCTTTCAACGTACGCCGGACTCTACGCCGCCGGCGCAGAATCCTAGATAGCTGGTTTCGTTCATTTTTACGTGAAAATAATTTTTTGTGTAGCTTCTGTTCAGTGTAAGCCATCTTACACGCCCGCATAACCTTGTAAGCCGCGGAGTTGAAGTTTACACTGCCGGCTTATAGACAGTGTTAGCACTGTTCATTATCTTCCTCGATGATTCAATTCATATTTCTTAAATTTTCCACATTTAAAAACATTCCTAAACCATTTCTAAGTGTTTCTATATCATATATATAGATATAAAACAACTCTTAACACGTCTACAAACATATACTCTTAGATTTCGAATCTAGTAAAGTATATTAGGGTTTCGAATTTTTACTTCGGTTGAGCCGATCCGATGGAATTTGAAGCTTGTTTTTGTGTTGATTATGTTCCTATGATTATCAGAAATTAGTTTTTTTAGATTTAAAAGAAAACCATTCAATTACATCAACTCACCTTTGAACTCATTTCAAGCGTTTTTCGTATTGTTTTTCTTCCGATTCGAACTTGGATGATTTGAACGGTTTGATTTTTGTTTTTGGGTTGTTCTAACTACTACTTAGGAGTGATTTTGGTTGTAACTTTCATGAGTGTTTAATGTTTGTTGGTTTCTTCATTAAGAGCTTTAAATGTGTATATATATAGAGAGAAGAAGGAGAAGGTTACGCTGCGTTTTCCCGAATTTGCTTTGAATTTCTCCTACATTTAGCTATGTTTGATCTGCTATTTTCATTGCCATTAATGAGAGGTTGAGTTGGCATCCTTTGATTGGTCTTTAGGGTTGATTTTGTTGACTAATGGGTGCATTATTGGAGCAATTTCACTCCTCTTCTTCTATGTCCTCAAGTCTTCCAAAGCAATCTTGCAGCCGAAATCCTCTCCAAATATATATATATATATATATATATATTAGTTGTTTAACTTAGTTTTATGATAGTTTAACAAGTTATACGGGTACAAATTAGCTAGTATTTAAGAGTTTTTGTACAAAGATATGTTTCTAGGATTCTACAAAATTCTTAGATTATCAAAATACAATTTAAGTTTTATATTTACATGATTAATTATTTGTTGAATTTTATCTCCCGCGATTAAGGTTTCCTGAACTCTTTAAGTCAATTTTTTTGTTTTAGGCTCCAATAGCTTAAGAAAACCTTAATTAGAACAATAATATGATTCAATTATTTATTTGAAGTTTAGATCTTAAGTTATACAACAGTTTATGTTTTTGTTGTATATTATAATCCTAACGGTTTATCTTTGGGTTATCGTTTTTGTCTATAAGCATAGTTAATAATTACTTAATCACACTTGATATAGAAGCTAAATTATCTATATATTTTTAATTTCCTATACTTATTATGAAATCTTATTAGTAGCGATTAATACTATCTAGGAATCTTAAATTTAGGGTTTAAATCTAAGCATAGGCTCATTATTACACATTGTTCTAATCTCAAATTATTGTTGAGTTCAAAAGTAATCATTTAGTCTTTATATTTGTATTTTTCTATTTAAATCTATTTGTAATACAAATTTCTTTTGAAATTTAGATTTTCTTTTAATGATATCTTGAATTATTTATTCAATATACGAAATCTCGTTTTTGGTATCAACTAGGGTTAAAGAAGTTCTTTATTCGATTTCTAAATCCTTATCTAGCCAAATTCCATGCATTGATCTATTCTTAGGTTTTTATTGGAATCTAAGTCTATTAACTAGTTCATACAATCTATTGTAAAGTTGTACTAATGTGGAAAATTTCTGAGGTTTATAAGCATATAATACATAAGACCGTCCGGAAATCTTATGTTGAATGGATTTACGCCCTCCATTCGGAGTTAGGTGTTTCAGGCCCATACGACCAACATTTAAATTCTTCTCACTTCTTATTGTGGTTGATACAGGTGCCCAGCCACACACTTTTAAATTTTTCTGTGGTTGATTCAAGTGCCCACCCACCCACATTTTCAATTCCGGCCTATACGCCAACATTCGAGTTTACAGGCCCCTTATTGCCCAATTATTATGCCTTCTTCCCACAAAGGTATAATAACCTATGCAATGTGACTCACATATGTTATGCATGGTTAATTTGATTATAAGATCATGGCATATTAATTTAATAATTTATGGGTGATCATAGAGATTTCAGACAGATTAAGTCTATACTATGTCATACAAATAATTATCACAAGCTCATTTCGATATTCTTATCATCAATTCACCCATGTAGCAATCACATTCATACAATCAATTTTTATCTTGTCCTAATTTTAATGCCGCTACGGTTACAAGCACATACATAAGCACAACTATTTAAGAAATGAACTCACTCGGCCATGGAGAGAAACCCACTAGTCGTAATAGTCCTCAGGGAGTAGAAATCCATCCTCCAAATCACCTAAGTACAAGGAATATGCTCAATGAGTATTTCTCATATAGTTATAATAAACTTAATAATTCTATTTACTAAGTTCGTCAATTTTGCCTAAGTTGAAGGCTTAACTTAAAATGGTCATATCTAACTCATTTTAACTCGGAATTGTGCATATTATATATCGATTTCTATCTACTTCGAAAGATCTATCCATTTTCAAGTAAAAGCAAACATACAAGGTCATTGAGGATCGAAAAGCTACTGTACAGCAAGGTTACGAAAATCCC